>VXAD01005101.1:723063-952549 GCA_013399195.1 Dicrurus megarhynchus | reverse complement strand
GGACACTCCGCACCCCGGACATTCCGCACCCCGACATTCCGCACCCCGACACTCCGCACCCCGGACACTCCGCACCCCGACGCCGCCGCCCTCTCCGCAGGTGCGGCTGCGGCGCTGGCGCTGCTGTGCCTGCTGGTCTGCGCTCCGGAGGACGCCGGCTGCCACCTCCTGACCGTGGCCGATCTCTTCGACCGGGTGATCCGCCACTCGGGCAGGATCCACAGCCTCTCCACGGCGCTCTACGCCGAGCTGGTGAGTGCCGGGCTGGCCCCGCCGCCGCAGAGCGGGGCTGCACCGCCCTGGGAGCGGCTGCCGACGGGCGGGATAGGGAAAAAGGCGGCGGGATGGAGGGTGGTGGTGGTGGTCTCGGTGTACGTTTAGGTGTTCTTCCCTCGTAGGAAAAACACTTTCCTCCCCGTGACAACGAGCTGGGAAGGCCCGCTCGGAAGTGCCACACGTCGGGGATGCTGACCCCCAACGGCAAAGAATACGCCCAAAAAATCCCGGTAAGGGGCAACGGCGGCGACGGCGGGCAGAGACAGGGAAGAAGGTGGTACCGCGAGGCTGGCGGGGGGGGGGTGGAAGCGGAGTCCGTGGGTCACACCGCCTTCTTTCTCCGCCCCGTGGAGAAAGGGGAAAATACTTCCCGTCCCGTCAGAGCCCCAAAATGTCTCATTCATTATGCTGTGATGGTCCCCCACTCCAGTCGGGCTGGAGATAGGCAGACAGGTTGTTATGCTTCTGGAGCTTCATCAACAACCTGGATGGAAGAAGCTGCTAAGTTTTGACCCCAAACCAGTGCACATCACAGAGGTATTGCATCTGAATCTTAAGTTAGTTGAATTTGAAATCTGTATGTTGTTACCTATGTTCAGATCATATATACTAGTTATAATAAGGATATTGCAGTAGTACCTCATCAGAATGACTGACAGACATCCTTTGATTTTGTTGTGGCAAACTCTGTGGAACAGAAACTTAGAAACGTGTGTGTGGCAGAGAAGTTAAACGAATCAGTATCACTGCAAAGTACAAAAAGCAATCAGGAGAAGAAATAACAGTCATCGTCTCTGAATTGGTAGTTAGATAAGGGGAAAAGAACAGCAAATTGGTTTACATCACAGTTGTGATGGCAAAGAGAAAAAAGTCGTTATTAGTTCAGAGAAGAGGAGGAAGAGTTTGTTCATACAGAGAAAAAGCAAATTGTGAAGTTGGGGATACACCAATGGGAGAAACTTTTGCCTCTAGGAGATAGACAAAGACAAATGTTAACGTTTTGTTGTTTGGTTGTGCTGGAGTGAGGAGCTTGCCCCAAGATATCCTTCTAGAAGGCCTCCTGGAAGGGCAGTGGGAGATGAGGCCCTGCTCGTATTAGCTGAAAACACAACAAATACAACTTTGGGTGTTATTATAGAGACAGAGTGGCGTTTAAGTACTGAATTGCAGATGTAAATCTTAATCCCACCGCGACTAAGAGTAGTCATATGATCTGCTGCAAAGTAACAGAGACATTCTCCATTGTTTTAATTTATAAGAGAGAAGAACTAACTCACCTGATACTGAAACTCTTGCAAGCCTGGAAAGAACCACTTTCCCACTTTAACCAGCATATTGAGCACCATCAAGAGCTACCTGACGACAGCCTTAGCAAAGCTAAGCAAATCAGCAATATGGTACATGAACTGAAGACTGGAGTTGAAAAAGTAACAGAAAAGGCAAGATTTTTGATGTAGCTTTTATTTATACCAGTTATGTGGCATGGGTGACTTTGGGGAGGGGGCAATGTCTGCTCCCACTTGGGCTTAGAGGCTCTTAGCAAAATGCAGGACTTTGTTACGGATACAGTCACAGATACAGTGACTTAGTTTATAGATTGGCAGATATGTAGATGGCATTACAGGAGTCCTTATCTGTGAGGCAGTATTTTAACATGAAGTATATGAAAGACACATATGAGTACAAAGACTAGAGCCTTTCGTAGCTTCATATATGATCCAGTAATGACTTGAGTTTTCTTGGCCCGTAGAGAAGATGTGGGTAGACCTTGATAAATGCTTAATAATTGTGTTAACTTTTATTTGGATTTACATTCTAAGTAAATCAAGTATCACTGCTGTCTGATGCAAAGAGCTCCTTCCTAAGGTGATAATTTTATGCTGGGATAAGTTCTTCAAGACAACAGTGGCATTGCTTAAGTCTGATGTCAGTCACAAAAAAATTTCAAAACTCCATTCCAAATTATGGCAGCTCATATATAAATCATTGGATAACATTTTTGTTGTTTCCATTTCTGTCTTCTCATTACTAGCTAGAAGTCCTGACCATTGCAATTTTTGTGCATTTATATCTAAAACTAACTGTAGTTTTGGCTGAACAAATGAAATCTGTGTGCCTATTCTCTAAAATGGCCACACTGCCAAGGTGTCTGTTTCACTAAAAATAGTGATTAATAAACTAGTATCTTACACTGGTAGATCACATTTCAGCTTTATGAACACAGGTGGGTAATACAAGTTTTAAAATGGTAAGCAGCTCATCACTAGAATAGGCCGAACTGTACCCTGCTCTAAAATGCAGCCCTGGTTAGGGTGACTCAGAGTTACAAATGGAAACTCTATTATCCAAATGCAGCCATGGTTTTGGGTTAAAATGGCCTTAAAGTTCAGAAGTGTTCAACCTCAAAGCTTGACCTTTGCTTCATTCTGTAGATGAAGCAAACTCTAAACTAGATACACCCTTTTGGTATATTTATCTGCTTTATTTTTTCTAAACCACCTTTGAAGTTATTACTAAGAGGGAACTCTTTGAAGTATTGACCTCTCTGTACTGCGGGTATACCACAGGGTAGAAGTACAATTACAAAAATAAATACATTTCATATTTTACATCTGTGTTTTTCTGTTAAGACAGAAAAGTTCTAAACTTGCTTTTGTTGTGAAGCACCTACTCTGACAGGTGATCACAATCTGCAGAATTCACCAGGTTAAATAAACAGCACTGGTGGATGCTCATGTTAGAAGTTTCCCTTCACAAAAAGCATTAAAATAAATGGCTAAAAAAATCTCAAGACTGATTTGCTATAATACTTCAAGAGGAAATAAAGATTACCAAACAGGGGTTCCTGAAACTCAGATGGAGCATTCATTACTAGTGTATCAAATCATTTCAGTCGAGTCTAAAAGTTGCAGAGATACCATAAGGATAAAAAGACAATGTTATTCTATGTAAGGACCTTTAAATATATATTCAATTAGTATGTGAAAGACCTGGCGTAGCACAGCCCAACGTAGTGACACCTCCGTCGACTTCTGCAGTAGTATTTTCAAGATTTGTTGTGTGCATAGTTACAAGCTGCACTTCTTTTCCTGTTTTCAATACAGATGCAGTCAATGGGGATCATCAGCAATTCATTAAATGGAATGGCATCATCTGAAGGCTCTGCTTTATCAATTAGTAATGAAGCAAACATGATGAGTGACTCTGACTTTATTCACTGCTTTAGGAGAGATTCCAATAAAGTACAAAGCTACTTAAAAATTCTCAAATGTAGGATTATGCCAGAAAATAGTTGCTAAATTGTAATCCCTTGACAAGTAGTCTTCAGCATGTTGCTTATAAAGATTAAATAAAATAGGACTTCTAAATTAGCACTTTTAGAGTAATTTTAATAGGGAATTGGTTTTGAAATCCTTTGGCAGCTACCTGATGCAGTTGACCAATGCAGATGAAATACTAAATAAAGCATTGTGTGTGTATGTCAGTTAATGCACCGATAAAAAGGAGTACTATAGCATTAGATAAATAAATGTTCTTGCACCTTACACTGTGACAGACTATATTATGGCTGACTCACACAGGTTAGATATATACACAGAATTACAGAATGGCTTGGGTTGAAAGGGACCTTAATGATCACTGAGTTCCAACCCCCACTCCGCCATTGGCAGGGATGCCATCCACTAGATCAGGTTGGTCAGGGCTCCACCAAGCTGGCCTTGAACACTTCCAGGGATGGGCCATCCACAACTTCTCTGGGCAATGTATTCCAGTGCCTCACCACTCTCTTCAGTAAAGAACTTCTTCCTAACATCTAATCTAAATCTCTCCTATTTTAGTTTCAAACCATTCCCCCTTATCCTATGACTCTCTACCCATGTACAAAGCTGCTCTCCCTCTCTTTTATGAGCCATCTTTAAGTCCTGCAAGGCAGCAATGAGGTTTCCCTGGAGCCTTCTCTTCTATAGGCTGAACAATGCCAATTCTCTCAGACTGTCTTCATGAGGTTCTTGTGGGCCCACTTCTTAAGCTTGTCCAGGTTCCCCTGGGTGGCATCCCCTCCTTCTGTTGTGTCAGCTGCATTGCTCAGCTTTGTATCTACAAACTTGCTGAGGGTGCACTCCATGCAACTCTCTGTGTCATTAAGATACTGAAGAGCACCAGTCCCAAGACAGAGCCTTGAGGGACACCACTTGTCACTGGCCTCCACCTGGACATAAGAGCCACTGCCCAAAATTCTCTGGCTGCATCCAACCAGCCAATTCCTTAACCACCAAATAGTACAGCCTTCAAACCCATGTCTCTCCAATTTGAGATATGGGTGTCAAGTGGGACCCTGTGGAAAGCCTTACAGAAGCTGAAACATAGTTACAACATAGTTGAAAGTCAGGTTCAATTTGTTAAACCTTGGTACATCTATATACTATCAATAAAGGATATTTTTACACAAAGAAAATGTTTTCCCCCATTCCTATGTACATACCTACCTGCAGAACATTGCTTGACACTGATGAGTGCCATTGATATTGATCAGTTCATTTAACTGCAGGGCCTATGCCAGACTTTTATGTCCACATCATACTTCTTACTGATTTCTGTGGCCTTTCATATGTGTCCCATAAAATCTAATAATTTTATTCATTTTGAATGCTCTTTTATATATGTAATGGCTTCACTGATTTCAGTAGAAACTCCTAAAGAAAAAGTTTCTCTGTGAAAAGTAAGTCAGAATTCTAATCCAAATAGCATTTCAATCCAAGGGTTGAGCAGGGAGCAGCATTAAGTCTCTTTCCCATTCCACATGCTGACACAGGCCTTGGGTCTTCCAGTAATGAGGACAAACTCCATAACAAATAAAAATATGAAAATTGTCAGATACTTTATGGAAATCACATTTTCCTAGCAGCAGAGTGGTGCTGCTGGCTGTGCATAGAACAAAACTTCTTTGCATTCAGAGCCTAACTGAGCCATTTGAACGAGCAGTTATAATCAGCATGGATTTATCTTTAATATTCTTGAGTATTTTACCACTGAATGCTCTTTTCTGGCCTTACATGATCTTGATGGTTGCTGACAGTAGCAGAAGCTCAGGCAGCCAAGAATAAGGAGTAAAATGCTGATTATTTAATAATGATACTGGATTTGGGCTTGAGAAACATAGCAGGGAAAGATCTCAAAGAAGCATTTATGCAGACCACAAAAACAACATTTGCAGTTACATTCCTGTAACTGCCAGTATCCTCAGATATCTCCTATCTGGTAGATGGTTGATGTACTTTTGCAGCTAGCAGCTGTGAGTGTTCACAATTCGTGTCTGGTCCCTGCTGTGACAGGTATAGCAGAAAGGCAATGGGTCACATCGTGCCTGCCCTGAAGAAGTTACTAGCTGCAGTTGCTTAAGCAGTAAGATACCACAAACAGATAATGAAATAGCAGCATTCATGGGCAGATTTGGAGGAAATTCTGGAAACAAAACACAGCTCCAAAAAGAGCAAAGGAAGGCTTCTCTGAGCAAACGGACAGAACCAGAGGGGGATGCCCACACTGCCTGCATCTACCTGTGATCGCAGATGTAGTAGCAATTAACAGCTGTAGCATGAATGCGGCCACCTGGTGTAGCCGCAGCCCCGGAGCACAGCAGCCCGCCGGCGGTGTGTGCCTCCCGTGCTAGCGAGGGGTCACTGCTGCCTCCCAAATTCTGCAGTGGGGCAAGCGCGCCTTCACTGAGGAGACAAGCGGTGCCAGGGTAATGCCGCCGCGTACCGGCAAAGACGCGACAGCCACGCTGCGTCAGAGGCGAGCGGTGACAGACACGGGAGGGGTCGCTGCGTGGAAGAGGCTGACGGCTGGAAGCTCCCTCCGGAGCGGCTGTGTCCCCGCAGACGGGGCTGACACGCTGCGCCCCGCGCTGCCACAGGGTGGGAGGTGGCCGTGTTCCCGTGGGAGGTGGCCGCGGCCCCAACTGTCCTGCCTGGTGGCAAGTAATTGCAAGCGAATTGCAAGGTGACTCGGAAATCAGCCGCACCCGCAGCTGGCAGGACCTCCCAAGGGGTGCAGCTGAGGGTCAAGTGGAAAACGTCGCAAACGGAGCAGGTCATACAAAAAAACTCTCATCTCCTCCAAAGTGCTAAACCCTGGGAACGTTTTGCTGTACAGAAATGTGAAAACAGAGAGAATGAGATAGCGGGTGGCACACGAGGAACAACAGTGCACCGAAGTATTATCCATAGTCATTCATCCTCATTAGTGCTGTATTTCAGTTTTGCCTTTGGCTGAAGCGAGGCATGTTAGTAAAACAAAAGCCTTCCTATATTGCTAGCATTGCCTTGCTTCCTCTTGCGATTGAGGAAACAACTGAGCAGTGAGCTGAAAAGGGCATGTTTTTCTCTGTGGCCACCGATGCCTCGAACACAAATACCAGTGGCGGTTGCTTTTTGCACAGGGGAATACTTCATCTCCTGCATGATTTCCTCCAAGACAGCAGTGAAACTGGTTAGGAGAATTTGATAATGTAAAATCGTGTGCTACTATCAAATGCTTTGGAGTTTGAGAATCCATCACTTTTATATCAGAATATTAATTTAGGAGAAACAATTCTGTAAATTAACGGAAAATCAGAAAATCAGGATTGGTTTCCAGTTAAGCAGCGGCATCGTGCAACAAAATAGGCAAGTCACGGTATAATTTCCATTTGTGAAACAATCTGTTTCCATTAAACTTTCTTGTCAACCAAATAAATTTAAGAATTAAAAATATCTCTGTTGTTCTTCAGACCTTATTCCATGAAACACTGCAGGATAATCCCAGAATACTGACATTTTTGTACAGTCCAATAATTTGTTTCAATTATTATAACTGGCTTTTGCACATCAGAGATTTCCTCATCATAATGTCTCCATTTTTTTCAGAATGATAAAGGATACAACAGAGACACTCCCAGTGACTGAAAAGTCATTTTGTTCCTTTCATAATGCACTAAATGGTTTTGATAGTGTGTCTTAAATTTAGACTGAATCTCGTATGTGCTGATATCTGCACGGTAGATTAAGTCGCTAATGTCACTTGTAGTTTAGCTCTTATCTAAACCCATATGATAGCAAAACAGAAACAAATTGGAACAGTCTTCTTTGCATAATATACATTCATGTTCAGCTACCCACATTCGAATATTGACCTGTAAATAAAAAGTACTTGGAAATACAGAAAAATGCCTCAAGGGTTGGATGCTTATAAAAAGTGGCGTTTCTGTGTGCATTAGCAAGCACTAGAAGATCACTACAGAGATGTTACCTTCTGACATCCCTGTCCACCATGCCCAGCTTCAGTGCTCAGAATTCCAACCAATATAAAAACAAGGAGTTGCCATTTTCTTGCCATGAATTTTGATGCAAGTCTGCATGGGGAGCATTTCAGATCCAGCTTTAACTATCCCAGTTTATCTTACACAGCAGCAGTCACCTTAACATAGCTTAAAACCATGCTCATTTAAAGACTTCCACAGTCCATGACAATTTCATCCACTGTGAACCTTCCTCTGCAGAAGCTTTTTGGTCTCCCAGTGGTTCAAAGCGGAGTCTCAAGTTAATTGGATCCTAATTCCTCTCTGGTCCTTTCTAAAGGCACTGGGTTTCCAGCTATCATCATGAAATTGGTTCGTCTTTCCTTCTAGTATGTGAAAATCAGAAACAGTCTAGTTGGTAGAAGGTGCTGAAGCATGTGAATGTACTTAATTTATGTCAGTCTTTTGACTGCAGAAATATTAGTCAGAGGAGCTGTGTGGCTACAGTGATGGCAACTGGTATTTAAAACCCAGTACTAGTAAATCATAGCAGATAAAACAAATCTGATGTATGACTGCAGCTCAGGAGTGACATTTGACCATTGTACTACCCTTCTGACACTGAAGTTAGTAATGCAGTTTTGTGCCTCAAAGCAGCCCTGTTCTCCTCAGCAGATCATAACAATTATTTCCTATTTGGCAATGGATCAATAAAAACAAAATAACTTTCAAAAATCATTTAATACCATAAATCTGTACAACCAGAGTTTAAGTGCTGACACAGCTGTGGTCAGCAAATCTAGTTTTTAATGATGTTATATGAGGTCCATGGAGGAGCTAGCTGGCCTCTCATGTTCACAGTTTCACAGTCGTTCACATGCAGTAAAACATGACTGGAAAAACAGACTGCAAAAATCTGCACCATGATACATTTTAAAAGTCCAAGAGCCAGACCTAGAAGGAAATCGGCAGCCTCTTCTTAGGTATCAGGGAAGCTCCTCTGCCTGACTTTAAGAACATACTTTCAAGATCCACATTCAGACCCATCTGGAGGATCTTCAATAGGTGGGATGAGAAAAGCCTTCGTGTTCCTGAGGCTGCTGGGTTGGCCAGTGAGATCCTTGTGTCAGCAGCACAGCCTGAGAGCATGGAAGTCTGCAGCTCGGTTAACAAAGCGAGTACTGAGTCTCAGCCCTTTCTCCCTTTCCTTATTGTATTCTGTATTACATTAGCATTGAGAAGTTGCCAGAACAAACAGAGAGGTGCCCAGGGAGTAGAAGTATTTGCTTTGTTTGCGGCCTCCGAAGAGTTTTTTAACTGTGGTTTGCAATTTGAGGTACCCAAACTCTCCCCAGTCCCAGGATCCCAATAAATGTCCTTCATAATACTCCACAGCCTGTACCTATAGTCTCAAAATGCTACACATAGGGAATGCCTCAGATACCCTACAACCATGCTGCAAGGTCATCCATCAGGTTAAATCTTTGAAGTCCAAGCAGCACGTTGCTGGTTTTAACCTAGGTGTCACTGGTACCTATCATGTCACTCCCTTACACCAGCTACACTCTACACCTTTCACCTCTGCACTGTCTGTTACGAAGCAGTTCAAATATCTGCTGGGCATTTTGCATACTTGTGCTCTCTCTGTTCTTTCTAAAACTAGTATGCATAAAGTATTTGAAGAAACCAAATACTACTTGATCCTTCACAAAGAAAAGACTGGCACCATAAATATATTTTTATATTTATACTGGGTGCTATTTCTCATTTACCAAGTTTTCACAGTATGTGCTGAAGGGAAACTTCTCCTTTATATAGTACAAAATCAGAGGAATCAAGGGTGTATGTTTCATGGGCCTAAATCTTAACTGAATCAGACTATTTTAGATATAATTCAAGATTTACATGTATATTTTTAGGGTTTTTTAAAAAGCTTGATCAGCATTTTCAGGTAAAGAATGTTTTATCTGGCATACTGCAACTTTATTCTAGCTGTGGAGTATCGGCTAACACTGATAGGAGGTGTTAAGAGATTTGGAGGACCTTGAAATGGTTTAACAGGCTACAGTGAAACCAGAACTTGTTGAATTTAAAACACCTGTAATATTACAACTGTGAAACCAATTCTGCATGAGCCTTGCTTGATTTTTGCCTGTGAGACAGCCTTCAAATGTATTCTGTTCAGCACATCAGCTCACATTTCTGACAGCAGTTCACATTTTGTGCTTGCAACACCATGAACTGAAAGAATTTCCCAGGGAGCTTTCTGAATCACATCTCCCATCTCCAAAAGAGTTGCTTCTAACACTGATGCTTCCTTGACTTGCAGTAAAAGACTATGAGCAGCTGGGAAGACTCCCTTTCCATTAAAGGCGAGATTAAAAAACCCTCACCACCCCCACCATACAGATTTCCTCCAAAATGGGAAGCACTGATGAATACATGCACACACATTACCACCACCTGATCATTTGATGGTAATCTGGAAATACCTGCAATGCCATTTTGCAATTATCTGGGCTACTGACACTTGCTGGTCCTTCAGGCAGGAGCTGGTCAAACAGGGCAGGACTTCAACACCAAAGTCAACCCCATGTGTACACAATCTGTCTGTCCCCCACAAAGGTTTTATGCAGAATCTGAGTTGGTTCTGGGATTTCAATTGCGAGACAGGAGTAAACTCCTCACATTACTGAACAGTATATAACACATGTTCAAGGGCTTTCTGAGGGTAGGTATTGAGGCAGCTTACACTAATGAAGGTTTTTAAATGCAGAAAGAGATAACTTCTTATTTTTTTCTGTAATTTCTTTTTTTCTTTAAATCATGCAAGGAATATCACATAATCCAAGACTAGGATTGCACAGTTGGCCACTGAGAAGGCAGGACATGCACAAGGCAAGATACAAAACTCACCTGATTGTGCATAGATTTTATGATACAAGTGTCATCATTGCAATCTCAAGTTTTTTAGCTGCAAATATACCTAAACTTCACTTCCCAGATAATACAATGTAACAAGGGGAATAGTGAATCGTCTACCAAAAAGTAAAAAATTAAATAACAATTTACTCCACAACAATTGCATGGCTTTTTGAAATATGTACAATACAGTTCGAAAAATTTGGAGCTCAAGGCAAGAATAATCAGAAACATTCAAGGCATATATGATGAGAAAAGCCAGACTAGATTATCATAATCTTTTGCCTATAATATATATGAATGCCAGAAAGAAAACAGTCCCTATAAAACCGTTGTGTTCTCCAAAAGGTTTTGTAACATAAAATATCTTTAGTCTCTCTTCTCAACAAAGACATCCATAAATGCATGAAAAAGAAAACGAACGTTATGTTTCCATCTTGAGCTATAAAGATTTGCAAATAAAACAAAGATACACTTAAAATTATTTGCTTGCTTAATCCAATTTAAGGAGATCAGTCTATGAATTTCAGTAGCTTTAATAATATTCAAAGCTACTTGTATTACACAGAATACTGTCCCGTCTTTGATACAGACATATGCTAATGTGTTTGGCACCAGTTTAAACAGGATTAAGTCAGGAATAAGGCTACTATGGCATGTCATCTGCATAAGCACTTTTCTGAAATGGCTGTAGTAGCAATTTTTCCACTTGTGGGTCTGTTGCTTAGTGCATTTTGGCTACAATTCTGCATACTGTCATTACAGTTTTGAAATACAAAAGATTCTACCAACAGCCCAAAAAAAGACACTGCCATTCAGAGTTAAGAATGCTGGAAAATTCATGCATGGGTGAAAAGACAGAGGTCAATGAACTGCACTTCCCAGTACACACTTTCATCAAAGTTACTTAAACATGGAATATTTTATAGAGTAGGTTGGTTGCCTTTTAATATTGCATACTTTACCAGGGTTATCAGCTGACCTGTGACCATACTATTTAAAGCTAATTGAATACTAACGTAGGTGAGGACAGATGGAGAAAACACACCAAAAATGCTTATGTTTGTCCATATGAATCTATTGTGTTATTTCAATAATTTCAAAAAGAACCCAAACCCACTTACTGTCTTGAGAGAAACAAAGTTCTTCTTATCTCATACACAGAAGAAATTAATTGGTCTGACTACAATGAGAGATAAAAGTGATTCTCTATTAAGTGTGTTCTTAATGAGCATCACATACAGTGCAGTTGTATAAATCAGAGCACAAATTCAGCTTCATGCCCTTCACTTCATTTTACTTACCATCAGTTCCTATTTTACTTTTAAGGTCAGTAAAAGACTGGAAAAGACACAAGAAAAGACTGAGTATTGAAGAATACTTCTTAAGTCATTAGTTGTTTGTAATTTTAATGGTGTTAGACTTTACATATTTTTGAAGCATAAACTAGTTAGCTTTACAATGTTCAAATATTGTTAATCTTAAAAGACTGCTCATTTGAAGCCTGCACTCTCCCACTCAATTTACAAACTTCCCCTACTCCCTTACACTTGGTGATGCCTTGTTTGCAGTGTCTTGGTCAGGATACAAATAGAGTGGGCTCTGCAATGAATTTTCTCTTGGAGGTGGTTGTGTACTAGTCAGTCTTTCAGAACTTCCTGGAGAATTCTCCCTCCACCTTGGACTTGCCTGCTCTTCAGACACTTCCCACACAGATGGGCATGGGGAGGTAAAATTCATGGTGGATTGTGAGAGGTAGTTCTCCTGAAGACCTTCTTCTTGGAGGCACCTGTTAGAAAGCACTTCTTTTTCTTTGGAGTTTCGCCATTTCATCCTTCGATTCTGAAACCAAATTTTCACCTGTTTGCAAGTTAATGAGAGTTTATCATTCTTTGCTTTAAACAACTTCACCCTAACAAGTGTTTTTTTCTTTCCATCCTCTTGGTTTCACATTCCTTCCTTATTCGTTGTTACTGTAGAGGTCCACTGAAGCCAGCTGACTGACATTATCTGAGGATTTTCCCATCACTGTTTATTACACCTGGACCAAATATTCTCCTTGACTTTCACCACCTACAACAGGTGATTATTTGGCTTAGACTGGAAAATGGACAGCCCAATAGCTAGGGATAGAAGATTTTCCTACAGCAACATCCTTCTAGACAGAAGAGAATTCCCAGAGAAAATGAGTATCATCATTAAGAAAACTAAGTGATATAACTGTAATATTAGGAATTTGACTACATTTTGTGACATTTTTTAGGCAGCACACTGGTGAATGCAATTGCACATTTCCATTGAAATAGTTTTCCTGCAGAGATCACAGTACTGTACATCACACTGAGAAACACCACACTCTGCTTGTTTTTGGTTTTTGTTGCAGTGCTTGCAATGGTGTCAGAGTCATCAGGTTGCAAGGAACCAGACCACCAGATCTAACCTTCTATGCAAACTGGAGCCAACTGCAAAGTTAGATCAAATTGTTGAGAGCCTTTTCAAGTTCTAAAAATCTCCAAGATAAAGATGATGAGAGCTCCCATCGCCATTCCCAGGCTTTTCTGGCCCCCAGTCAGCTTCTGCACACATATCTTAAGCACTTTCAGTCCTGCTGCATGCAAAGAAACAAAATTGTACTGTCACCCTTTCAGTATTTCAGCTGCAACCTAGAGGGCTGCATCTACTCCAGCACCTTCAGAATCCCACCTGTCAGCAACTACCATGTTCATTTTCTGCTGTTACATGCCCTCACAAACTTTTTTTTTCCAGATTCTTTCATGTTTTGTGCTCTTCAAGCCAGGCACTTTTCCTTTGTTTTTATCTGCAGATAGGTGATGCCCCCAAGATTCCAGATTGGGCTACTGCTGCTCAGCACCACTATTAATGCAGCTGTTCAGTCATAACAGCTCACTGGATGCATTAGACCCTCAGCTAAACTCTAAAATCCTGCAGTAGACGAACTCAGACTCATGCGAAAAATCCCATGAAATGTGAATTGGTAAGTGGGAGTGTTTTAGAAGGTCACCCTGCAAAGTTTTTCTTCCTATGGCATCTCTCAGCTCTGAAAATCTCTTTCCTTGTGCAGTCAAGTGACTTTCCATAGGAATGGTTGCCTGTTTCTTGGGGCAGAACAGTTCCAGAGGAAGTGCTGTTGACTGCCTTGTCCTTAGCTGTTCATCTGTGAGTGCAAAGGGAATGAAGGAATGATCTATGCTCTGATGTTTTTTCCTGCCTAGATCACTGCCTTTCGAGCAGTGGGATGGAGCATAGTTCCCTACCACAAAGCTTCCAAGGGGGCTCTGTCAGCCAGCAAAAAAAGGGAGTTGGAAACGAAATGCAGAGGTCATGTTTCCTCATGTGAAAATGGAGCGATCAGTTTTTGAATGTATACATACAGGAAATAAACCAGGAAACTGTTCAAGTATTCCCTGGTTTAAGCTGCCATTGATTTACTGAGATCTTTGCAGGTAAAAGAGCTCAGGGCTGCCCCTGCACTGTTCAATTTTCCTCCTTCAAAGCCATTTTAAAGATTTTTCCCCAAAAGGACATTCCTTACCTGAGACTCCTTTAGACCCAGGTTAAGGGCCAGTTTCTTCCTGTCTGTTTTACTAATATACTTCTGCTTCTGGAACATTTTCTCCAAAGCTTTCCTCTGGTCTTCAGAAAAGACAGCTCTTCTTAATATGCCTCTCCGGGATTTGGAGTTAGACTCCTGGGTCAGAAGAGGCAGCACACTTTCCTCCCCTAGTGGAAATAGATGAGAGTTTCCCATAACATCTAGCACATATCAGAGAAATATTAAATGCTGTTCATTATGCTTGCAGATTCTTGTCCCACTTTTGATTTGTTGGTGTTATAAGGGTGTTGTAATGCTTCAGTCATGTTCATCAAGGATTAAATCCTCACTTGGATCTAGAGGTGTTGTCAGTAGTCAAGAGTCTCCCCCTGACATGGTACAAAGTAAATCAGGTGAGTTCATAGAGGAATATTAGTACAGAGCCCATGATACTGCAAAATTCAAATACAGTCAGGGAGAAACTTCACTTTTCTTTGCCTGTTGTCACCACTAAATAAACTGCAACAAGTTCACCTGTGAGTTTATTTACCCCTTGTGCAGAATGTAAAACCAGATAAAAGTGGTCTGTAATACTGATTCAAAGAAACTAAGTAGGCTTTCCTCTTTTTTTTTTTTTTTTACTAATGAAAGGCTTTCAGAGTGAACTATTTCTCAGAAAATGCCTGGTCATTCACTTAGTTATTCTGGAAACTGCAGCAATTTCTTTATTAGAGGATTTGGAGAGTACTTGGACTTACTCCTTCCAGCCTGGTTTCTAATCCTTTGACATCTCATAGCAAGTCCTGGGAGGGCAGTTTTCAATTAATCCAATCACATCCCCTTGATGCACGCCTAGAGGGAGCCCTGCCCTGGAAAACAGACTCAAAGCTGGGGGACAGAGCTGCAGTGGAGAAGTGGAAGTGTTCACACAAACAGCACAGAAACCTCAAGATAAATCTCTCGTGTTCCTCACACCCAATAAAACCTAAAGCCATAGTGCTTTCCCATGGTCCCTCTTCCCTAGAAGGATATGGTGTATGAGAAGCAGTCCTTGGTGAGAGGC
The DNA here is from genome assembly GCA_013399195.1 of Dicrurus megarhynchus. Lineage (NCBI taxonomy): Eukaryota > Metazoa > Chordata > Aves > Passeriformes > Dicruridae > Dicrurus > Dicrurus megarhynchus. The sequence goes on along the minus strand of VXAD01005101.1, from coordinate 937,456 downwards.
TTCATATGCCTCCAGTGCTCCCAGCTTCCTCAAATACTCATAGAGGGAGCAGGAGCAGGGGCCAGTTGAATAGGGCCCATCATCAAGCACAGCATGAGATAATTGGGGGAGATGCAACCAGGCCAGGAAACAGCTGCACTTTGGCTCAGAAATCTGTGCCATGGCTGTACAGCCACTGACACCTACAATCTTTCTGTTGAAGTGGCAATTCAGATGCAAGCTGCCCTCCTGTTGTCCACCTTCTCACATCCATGGGCCTAGATTGCCCTCCCAGCTTATAGTTACAGCAGCTGCAAAGGTGTGTTGCTGCTCAATTCCTACCAAGGATCTGATCATTTTCATATCAAAGCCAATGGTAAATTCCCCCTGAAAAGCCAATTCTTTAAAATACTGAATATTTTTTTGTGAAAAAGTCTATCTATTCTAGTCAGCTGTAATGGGGTGGGGGGAAACTAAACACATTTTTTCAATTGATATAGTGCTCTTGAAAATACTAATGAAATCCAGATGCAACTTCAACAAACTGTTCCTTGGGGCTACACCACATTTCAGCTTCTGCATATTATACATAAACACACATGGGTATATGTACCTTTATACACGGACAGAAAAACAAACACATGTATGCTGAGGATACTGTAGTAAAATGATGAGAAACTGAAGTGTGAATGTGTACGTCTTGCAAAGTTGACTAAATACTTTTGAAGTCATGTGTTACTGGTTTGATATTATATACACTACCCCTGCATCCTGCTTCCAGCTCTGACCAGTAGAGGAGGAGTATCAGAAGCTGAGCAAGTGTACAATGATTATTCCCTAAAACAACACTACCACTGTGAAACATTACTGATTTACAGACCATTGCATTCTGTCAATTATTTTCCTGAACTTTTCTACATGTCAATAAATAAAGATCTTTATATTTGTCCCTCATAACAGCCTGTGGTAAAAAATAATTATTGTGATTTATAATGTTACGGTATAAATAATCTTTAATTTATACAGATGTATTTCAATTCTCAAAATTATATCTAAGACCAAATACAAAAATCATAACCAACTGGTTAATGTCCTGATATTTATTACACTGTGATACACAGTCAGACTTCATCCAAACCGAAATAAACAATCTGCAGAACAAAAGTCAAATACCGCAGTGGAGGTTTCCACAAAGAGCAAGCCAGATTGATATTTCTCTGGGGAGTGCTGAGACCCTTCATAACCCCCACTGCATGCTCCAATTATGCCCACAAAACTGGGGGCAAGCTGGGAGCCTTCCGTCCTCAAGCACGTTTTCTCTCTTTCTTGCTCAAACTTAGTGAATTTAGCTACCTCTTTCCAGGTAGGCTTTTGAGTAGTTTCTGCTGAATTGTCAGCCATTCTCAGGTTGGTACAGTCTGGCAGCAGAAGAACTGGTACCTTCTCTTATCCCTGCTGTGTGATGAGAGACACCAGCAAGGGAAGAGGCACAACAGGGCTGGTCCTTGCCTGCCGGCCTCTATTCCACAATGGAGTTGTCAGCCAAGGCCAGAGGATGCCAAATTATGTGACCCCTTAAAATTTGTCTTGCCTGGCTGGTTGTTAACAGTCAATCAGCAAGGAAACAACCTCCTGCTGGAGCCTTGAGGCACCAATTAATTCCTGTACAGGCAGTATATAGGGTCCAGCTTAACACCTGTATTAGACTAACTTAATAGTGAGGCCTCTTTACACTCTAAGGCACAGTATGTGATGGATTTTAAAAGATTAACCAAACAAAAGTTAATGATGAGCAAAATGCTCAGAAGCATTAGCAAACAGCCACTGGGTCAAAAAATCTGAAACCCACCCCCAACTGAGTAGCCTAGAGAATTTCTTTAAAAATAAGCCATCATCTAAAATGTACTCCAACTGTTACACAAAAACTAAATTTCAGTTTGTGGACTATAGGATTTTTCAGTGCAGTGGGATAGGCAGTCATTTATACATTTCAACAGTTCCAGCAAAATTAAATATGTCAGTTTGCAGTTTGTCACTCTAAACATGCAGCAAAAGGTTTAATGTTCTGCTGACATAAATGTGACCAACTATTTCCTCTGTTGCTGGTTTGATTTTTGTTTTTCTTAGGTTTTTTTTAAGTCTCTCCTTTGTATCCTAATAGATAGTGATAAATGTCCTCTTAATCTGTGGAACAATCTTCATTTGCCTTCATGGCAGAGACCACCTTGAAGGAGCAAGTAAAAGCTTTAGTCATGGTTTCCATTTTTTCATTAGAATTCAATACATTCTAGTTAAATGGACAATTAATAGGTCACTTCCAAAATAGTAGTGTATCAGTCCTGGTTAATAAACAATCCCCACAGTTGATAATGGGCCTATGTATTCAGCAAGTCCCTGTATACACTCAGCTCATCCACTAAATCCCTTTTCAGGTAGACAGGGTTATATGGGAAGATGAGCTAGAATGAGTCTATAAAAGTCAGTTTCATTCACTGCTTTATTTTTCAGTCAAGTGCTTTAAATGGTGTCCAGAAAATCTCTTGGAATGTGAGACAGGAGAAAAGACTGGCACACAGAGTATTGCTTTATGGCCATACAAAAGGGCAACTGACCCTTGCCCAGGCCTTTTCAATGTGAAATGGTTCCTAAAGTTCATCTGCACAGTGAAAAATTGTGGTGAGGTCGCGTGTGGATGAGTAAAGTGAAAGTGGTGATTGGTCATGGTGCTGTCAGCCATTGTGGGAGAGCCGAGGCCATGTAAAACGCTCTGTGGGAAAGTGTCAGCCCCCTAAAGAGGTGCTCAGAAACTTGCAGCTCATTAAACTGCCAGCATTTGCTGCCTCACTTGTCAAGAATCATTCAACTTAGCAACTGCCCTTCTGAAACATTCATAAAAAGCATGCACTTAGTCAGGAATGGTTTGAATGCAACTGTGATAAAAAAGTATATGCCAGAGCACATATAAGCTCCAATTTTCATTTGGATTTGACACGCAACTTGTGCTTTTTTCTGTTTTGAAGAAAAAGGAAATGCTCCTTCTGTTTGCATTCCTGAGCCATAAACACAAAATCATGACTGTCCATTCTTATACATGCAATCTTCCCAATAAAGGTTAAATTTAGTTTTGGATTAAATGGAAGTGTGCTCCAGTTCTTAATCCTGAACGGATAGTGTATACTGGCCAAAATTCTCTTCAACATACTTCTTCAATTTTTTACATTATGATTAAAAAAGAGAAACAAATTAAACATGTGCACACATTTGACTGCTATAAAAAGAATGACTGTTGTATTTAAATAATGCTAAGGCTTCCTGAATCATAATTTACCCCTAAAGAACATTAAAATGCAGGATGCACTTTACGACCCTCTAGCTCTTTTCTTATTTGCAAATGTTTATTGACACTGATTTTTAAAAGAGTTGCTGATTTTAAAGAATTGTTTCTAGCAAACTGAAAATAAGGCACTTTCCAAGGTTAGCTCTGTCTGGGTGTCTCAATGCCATTAGAAACCTCTCACAATTGCTCAGTGTACTTAAGTTTGATAAATCTTTGGAAACCCTCTGAATAGGATTGCTGTGATTTTACTAAGGAATTAGCTGCTGCCATTGCATCACCAATTAGTTTTCCAGAACACATTAAATCCTGCTGCTTTGGTTTACAGAATAACTCAAGCATTACTGATGAAGCATAAAAACTTACTTGGAAAAGCAGTGGGGGATGCAGGGTGCTGACAGGACCCACCGCAGCATGCTGAGTAGAATGGCGGGGCTCGGAGAAAAAAGTGTTTGGAAAGAGCTGCAAAGAAAGCATAGATCTAATTGATTATCCATTGAGCTTAGGTGATATTCATAACAACAGTCCTCCAAAAAGTCAGTGTGTAAAGTCCTGCCCCACAAATTCTTTTTCCTTTTTTTCAAGATGGTGATATTTTTAAGGCAAACAATGATAAACCAAGTAATTGTTCTTTAATTTAGCAAGGTTATTTTACGTGTGTAGCTTAGCTATAATATGCAAAACTCTCCCTATAAGAATGAAGCTCTGCAGACTAGAAATTTGCTTTTGTAATTGCTGTAATTGTGGGGGTCTTCCTAAATATTGGCACTGAACACATTTTTTTCAATAATATGTTGTTGAAATAATGAGTATAATGAATCTGAAAAAATTATTTAAAATAATTCTAGTAAGCATGACATCCTAGAAAAAAAATCAGCTTGTACTCCAATGCTGTTAATAGTACTCAAACCAATAACGTCCTCAATGAGCAACCTTTATGAATAAAATTTATAAAATGCCATGAGATGAAACAGCTGAGCTCTACAGGCACAAACTACAGGGCCTGATTCTGTTATCCTGACTGTCAACTTAGTCTTGCTGGAAAAGTGCTCTAAATTTAAATAAGCCACTTGCTGAAAGCTCTGCTTTACACAATGAAAAATACTGCAAAATCAACTCACAGAATTAGGCAATATGTGGTAAAACTTTTAGGGAATTTTTTTAAATCGAAGTCTCTCATATCTAAAAAGTGCTTCCAAAGCATGGAAAGGTCTTCATTATCTATTTATGCCTTAATATTTTTCTACAGGCTCATGGGGTTTTCTATTAATCCTAATTACCTTTCAATTTCTGCTTGTACTAGTCAACTATGAAACCTGGAATATTTTTTTGTTTCAAAAAAAGATACATCATGCTAGAACTGTATACTTGTAAAATGTCATCAGCATCAAAACATCTATGTCACTTTCTTCTTTTGGTTTAGGCAGAAAATAAGTGGCTCTACAGCCTGTACTGTAGTTATCCAAATCTCCAGAAAAAAAAGCATTAAGTTAAAAAAAAAAAAAAAAAAAGTAACTGCACACTTAGGTAAAAAAAATTTAAGAAATAAACAATCAGAAAGAAAGGTAAATAGATAAATGTTTCTAAGCCATGTTGCTAATTTTTAAAGGTTTTTCGACTGGATTTAAAAATACAGATCACTCAAAATTAGGTTTCTGAGTATGTATTAAGGCCTCAAAGTAAGTTTTCTGACCCTAAAATGTGCTGTTATCCCAGAGCAAAAAAACTATTGCTGTCAAAGTCTAATTCTAAACATTTTTTAAAGTATTAACTTGCAATTGCTGATTGATAAGCATTTTGCCAGTACAGCTTTTTACTGAAAATTAGCTGTTTCTAATGAAATACAAATATATTCCACATGAAATTAATTGCCTGGTTTTGAGGCATATGCTTGCAAAACATTTACAAAAAAGAATGATTTACAGCAGGCATTAGTATTCTAAAGCTTATTTTCCACACAATACCATCAAATGTGGAACCATGTCCTTAGAAACTCAATACAGTCAAGAACATGCAGTCAAGTATTACCTATCCCATCTATCCAAAGGGCTTCAATGCAACTGGTGGAGTGTGTAAGCTGGAAAGGATTTGAGTAACTCAGGAAGCACAGGAGCTGTAGAAGGTAAATATCAGCCATCCTCCTGGACATGAGAGCTCGTTATTGACAGTGTCTTTTATCTGCTGCAATTCCCAAACTCCCAGGTGAAGAGCTTTTCCTCCCTTCCTTGGGAGGCACATTCCTCATGCTTGTAACAAATTTCCCTTCCAGTCAGGTAAAACTCTCCACTTCTAAAAATACAACCTATTATACAGAAGATGCCGCACTCCATTCCTTTACTTTCTTTTTAAATGTCTTGGATATTCCTTGGCTGCCATAGTGTCCTATTCCCTCCAATCATTGCTCCAGCACTTGGTTCATGCCACACAATTTTTGTCAGACATGTTGTCCTGTCCTTGATATTCCCTGCTGTGGTTTCTTAACTCTGTCCAGTTCCTTGCTCTGTTTTGATAATGTGGGGTTCATAATGGTATGTGACAAAACCAGAAGACAGCTGGATAAATCAGAATTGAACCACCTATTGATTCAGATAGACAGCATGCTCCTGCAAATAACGACAGGAATAGGAAAGGACAGTTTCCTTCATTCACTAAATCTCTCAACAAGGAAGCTGCAAGCATAAAGGTCTGAAGATGGATCAGAGTAAAAACTTAAGCAAACTCTTTGCTTAAGCAAACTCCAAACAAGCAATGTATTTCCATGGAAGTTGCTCACAATTATTTAATGCACTGGCACAGTACAACGACGCAAACAGCAGAGATCTTGACCCTAATTCTGCTCAAGTTGATGGAAATCACAAGTCTGGCTTTCTTCAGCACTTTACTTAATTCTTTCAACCAACTGCTGCTTTTTCTGCCTGCAGGGCACATACCTCCTTGAAGCAGAATGCTTGCTTAAGAAATAAGATGCAGGTGATATCCTCAGGTAACTCTGAACAAAGAGGTTCTTGAGCCCACTTCTCAAGACTGATTCAGTCTAGATCCTGGGGAATAAACAATGCCATGATGTCTCTCTAAGCCTACAGCCAACATGTATAAAAGAGTTTATAGACTCTTTTAATGCGCTGCAGCTATATTGATGCACACGTGAATTCTACATTACGTACATGAAACTACATCCCTACATCTACTGAAACTGTTGCACTCAAACCAATGTGCAGCAGTTATGCAGAGTTACATCAGTAAAAAAACTCTGACATAATACAGGGATACTCAACTCTATCTTGGGAGTTCTACATAAGAGAAAAACGTTAATGCTTCAACATAACATATCCAATTATATTTTTTATCTTTGATAAAAACAACACAGTTCATTAAATGGCTTCCACTACCTGTGTGAAACTGCATTAACAGAATTAAAATTGTTCAGAGAAAAATCATATACTTGATATATATGTATTTCAGAATTATACTGAAATTGTACCTGTAGAAATTACATAATACCCATCAGTTTTGAGAATATAGAAAAAGCACTACTTAATATTTTCTTTTCACATAGATCACAGCAACTCTATCAATATCTGTTGGTCAAAAGACCTAAAGAAAACACTCTTTGCTGTTCACATAAGGATGAAAATTGCTGAGATGTCAGAATACTAATTCTGTCATTTTTTGGCCAGAATGAAGTACACAGTAACCAAAAGGCAGCTGTTGCTCCCAAACATATACAGGAACTTAAAGCAGGGGCCAAATCCTAAAAATTTGTATTCAGGACACTTAAGTCTTTTTCTGCTTTACATCTCCACTTCATAAAAAATGAGACTGTGTGGAACTAAGTGTTCCACAAAAGTCAGTCTTTACAGGTTTAGCTTCACACATGCATGAAAGGTATCAAAGTATGATATAAGTGCCTTTTGGCACTCCAAAAACTGTACTACATGCCTTTAAAGAAAATGTATTGGATCATATACACAAAAGTATTAAATATCTAATTTTTCTTTTACAGACCAAATTCTTTTGACACTGGTGCTGTATGCAAAATTTCAGTAACAATGTTCACTACACATACCTTTGTGAATAGAAATCGTTTTACAGACAATAAAATGATACTAAACATGTAAATGGACCTCAAGCTTATCTAGTGCTAAAACTCAGAAAGCAGTTCAGATACTGATATTTTTAAATACACTGCCTGTTCTGAAGATATTCTAAATTCAAAAGCCCTTCCATTATAAAAAGTCATACTGACAATGGGATCAGAAGTTTTCCTTCCAACCATCCATCATTTTGAGAGTAAGGTTCCTAAGTACAATCAAACAGTTACACAACTTTGAAAATGGCTTATTATAAAGGACACTGTTTGCTTTTCCAACTTCTACTGTTGTGAAATAATTCAGAAAAGAGTGTAGGCTATCAGCCATCAGGAAAGTGGGAAGGCATGAAAGAAAAATGGCTATTGAGGGAAAGTGAACTGATGGTAAACTGCTATTATCCATACTGGCTCCTTCATTGCACCTGCTGCTAATTTTTTGGGGGTTTTTAAAGATAACTGATAAAAATATGGTACCAACCTGTGAAGAGAGCTGAAACACCTCCAAAAAATTATTCGGAAAACTGCCTAGAGCCAGCTAACAAAACTAAGAACAGGACCAGAGAGTCCTCAAGCTGCACGAACACTTTAACTCTCCAAGTATTGCTGAGTCCACATGAACTGCTTTCCACAGTGATGCCTAGGCTCCAGCCCTGGCATAAAAATTAAATATATTATCAGAAAAATTACAGCATTTCATCTGAAAATCTTGGATGGTTTGTGCCCATAACATGGGCACAAGTGCAATTTCCTACCTACATCCATTCTTGGCAATGATTAAAGCACGCTTTTGCAAAGCTGCAGGGAAGTTTCATGTCATTAAGAGCTCCCTGAAAATAGTCCAGCAGCAGCTCTGCCAGCTTAGTGATCCAGCTGGGCCACATTTCTGCTCCTGAATCACAAGCCCTGGACCTCATGATGAGTCATGGCTCTTTCCCTAGCAGTTCCTGTCTTTAGAGTGCAGTGTTCCAGCAGCAGTTGTGCACCCCCAAAGCATTTCAACCAGCTGAAGAGGAGCCTCCATCTGCGAGAACAAAGCAGCAGCCACTGCCATGTCCCATCCAAAAGCGACTGCCATCACGTGGAACTGGAAAAACTTACTGCAACACTTTGGGAGTGCAGGAAAGCCAGTTCTGAGGGGCCCTGCACTCCCAAAGTTACTATTTGCTTCCTATTTATTCCTGTAAAACACCATACGAATGCTCAAAGGAAGTCAAGCCAAAAGGGCAGAGCAGAGCAGAATACGCAGATCAGTTTTAAGAAACTTGAAAACATTCATAGAAAGGGTTTTAAAGTTCTAAATATATATATATTTAAATACTACATAAAAGGTGGATGCAGGAAGCTTGCATTTTTATGTTGAGTCTTGGTGGGGCTTTCAAAAATTGGCAGAACAGCCTCCAAAAAGGGCTGGAAACGTACTAACAGCATAATCATCATTTACACCTACAGCAGTATAATGGCCAAGGGTGTCATGCTACAGATTATCTGAAACCACATCAGTCACTGTCAGTTTTCAGAGGCATCATTCACATGCCTTATTATTAGGTTGTAATTTGTTGTACATGTTTTTCATCATCTGAGGAAATACACCAGCCTGAGGCTCGTGACAATACACGCTCAGATCTCACCTCTACCACCCAAAGCAACAACCAAACTCCACAATGTTTGCCAAAGACTCCATGGGTCCCCCAGTGTCAGCAGTAAAAGTGGCTTCTACCCTCTCCATGCCTTGTACACAACCTTCCTCAGGGAATCTACCTGAGGATTTACCAGCTTTTTTTCTGGCTTTGTCCTTCCTCAGGATGCCCACATACTAGTGTGCCTCAGCACTTTATGATTACCAGTTCTTGTCAAAAGGGGCATCACTGTCAGTTCTCTGTCTAAAAGTTCAGCGTCTTGCCTGAGTTCCTTGTCTGGGTCTCCTGTACAATCATGAGAAGAGATAAGCAGCTCTACATAACAATTCATCACCTTAAAACAGACACATAAGGTGTGTCATGCTCCGGAGGGATCTCTCAGTATTGACTATGGATTAGACAAGATGCCTACTTTTTATTAGACAGCTGAATTACTATGACATTCTTCTTGTCCTTCATAGGTAACATCAAAAGAATACTAACATCTGTACAGCCTTAAAGACTCTAAAATTCAATTCAAATTTTATTTGATTTTCAACATATTACAATTTGTTTAGAAATTATTTCCTCAAGCATGGCAAAATTAGGGTCAGATGCTGCAAGAGGACAATTCACTGGTTCTTCATTGTTGCAGCCATAATTCAAAATCTTACAATAGGCCAAAATGCACCATATATTCCAGTGGTATGCACTGATTAGCCAAAATTTTCTACCTGGACCAGTCTTTACTTGTTGCAGTATTGCTAGCTTCAAACAGACAGAAGTCTCAAGATAATATAAGCAGTGTAAGAATGAAAAAATAACACATGGGGACTTCTATAAATTTTTTTTTAACATGAGGGGTTTTGTATTTTTACATTTGTACAAAGAAATACTTTTTCAAGTTGAAATTTGAGATATTCATAGTCACAAGGAGGTAAAATTCTCAACACACGTATACAATACCTCAAGAGAATTATGTGCTACAACTGCAGACAAAAGCAGCCTCTCAAGAAAAATTTTCTTAAGCTTTTCAGCACAAAGCAAAGGCCACTTTTCCAAAGTGACAACTCACCTCAAAGAAACACAGTCCAGGTTACTGTAAAAATTTAGATGCATAATTTTATAAATATCAGGGTCTACATATCTGACAGTTGAAACAGACTCCTACTGCTTTATATACCTGCAGTTGTTTTCATTTTGAGAAAAAATATGTCCCCTTTCTGCTATGGGGTCCTGATTGACCACAAAAGTACCATGTAAAACATCAGAGTAAAAGTTATTTTGCAGAGCTGCTTTATAAAAGAACGCAAAATGCCTTTAGAGGGCAATGGAAGCAGAGAACTTGCCTTCCAAAATTTAGGAGGATTTCTTAATAGAAAAAAAGAGTACAATAAAACCTGAAATCTGTACTTGAGTAGTGAACTTGCCTGATGAGATTAATCTTTACCACAATCATGTGTTTTCTAAAATCATGAGCAATATGCTACAGGATTTCAAAAGACCAGCTGTTTCTGCTGTACAAAATACATTTTACAGAAATTAATTCACTAACTGTAGGCATGACCGATTCCGTGGTTTCCCCTCAGTCAATTGCTTTTCTACAAACTCCACCACTTGTCTTCCTAGTGCAGCTCTGAGATCTTCTGGCAGTACCTAAATCTTGCTAAGGACCAAACTCAGGATCCTCTTCCTTCTAAGAGATGGCACAGCGAGAGTAGCCAAAGGAAGGAGCAGTGTCCAGCCAATGCTCATATTCCTCACCGAGCCCAGACTGCCAGACTAGTGGCTGGGTTGAAGAGTAGCTGGCACTAGTCTAGCTCTGGCAACCTCACAATAAGGACAACAGTTTGTCCTTTAAAAGCCATTTTGCAGCCACTCTTAAGATATGCTGGGCATTCCAGATCAATTCTATTAAACGGCTCACGAAGTTAACTGGAAACAGGAAACGTGCTGGACAGAGTCCGTGATTTCTAATACTTACAAAAACTTCTTTGCTTCCAAAGACAAACTTTTAAAACAATGACGGTGTCTCAGTGCTCCTGGCAATCAGGGAATAAGAAAAGATGCCAAATAGATCTCCCCACCTTAAAGAGGCTTTCTATCTCCAGAAAACACCAACAAAACAACAAAATCCTAAGACTTGTCAGTCAACTTGTTGCCTGAGTTAGAGGGAGTCAAGATAAAACATTGGGCTCTTTCCTGTCTTTTATTTTACTGAAAGCTAGTGTGACATGTCGCTTGAGGACACACCCCGGCTGCCAGTTGGCTTGAAATCAATAATTAATAAGCATTAATTCACTACGAAGAGGTCCAAAATGAAAGAAAAAACAAAATCACTTAAATTTCAGTAATTTAATTATCTCCTGGTTGTCATAAAGAAACACAAGACACTTTATGAAATATGGGAAATAAGATATGTTTGATTCACTAAGTATTACAGTATAGAACTGTTGTCATCACCTGAGAAGGAAAAAACTGACATTATTTTCCAGAGAATTTGCCTGCAGAAGACTTGGTTTAATCTCCTTGCAATGCTACCAGTTTTCTGTAATATCTTTGGTAAGTCACCTCATTTCCTTTGCTCCAGCTCCTCCTCTACACAGTAGAAATCTCTCCTATCTCACTGGCACATTGTGATGGTAAATGCATCAAAATGTAAATACCCAAATGTTACAGAAAGAAAAGATACACCTATAGCACAGATGTATCTGGATACGTATAAAGGACATCTATAGATGTTTACTGTAAGTCCAATTTATATTTACTATATAGTTCTTCTAACTGATTTCTTTTGTGTTATGTGTGTGCTGTCCTTCATTCTGCTCTATTGTATTCTGATGCTTTAGGCAAAAATCCCCTAAGATAAATTTTTCAGCAGGTTTTACAATGGAATTATCTGTTATTTTTGTTTTGTTGCATTTTTCAATTCCCTTTCTCTGTTTATCTATCAAAATGCCAAAATTAAAGCAGAAAGCCAGATTCTTTCCACATAACCCTATTGAGGTTGTAAAGCACTTACTGCTAATCTCCTCCAGGGCAAATTACTTGAGAAGAGCAGAGATATTCAGAAAAATTATTTCAGGTAGCAGGTAACTTTGCATTTCCCAAGGAGGTCATCTCTGCTCTGGTGCCAGCCAATACTTCTGGAAACTAAGTCATGAGGAAATATGTGGAGTGGACCTCTTTACAGCACCTGCGCTACAGCACACAGCATCTCAGCATCCTCTGGACAATTTTTACGTCTCAGAAAACACTGAAGAAAACTGTCAAATCTTCTAATTTATCCAGAAGATAACAATAGGCTTGAAGTGCAAAGGACTAAAACCCAGATTAGCAAGCAGAAATTGAGGACAGCACAGAGCAAAGGGGCTTCAAGCAAAGTGCAAGAAAGCCTGTGGGAATCCCAAGCCAGTATAAATTGGCATACCACTGCAGAAGGCTCATGAGTTTATTGTGTAGCAGTAACACTCCTTCTGCTTTTCCTGCCGAAGTTTTATGTAACGTGCTCTTTGTTCATGTTCTTCTTAACTAATTTCAAGCACCTGTGATGATTACATTTAGTTTTTAAAAATGTGTGTAATGATGGAAAGTGGTTATTTTAATTTTTACAGACAACATATATATTTCTAACATGCTCATTAGATTACGTAATATTTAGGGTGTGACACTTTCTGAGTACTTCTTCAGTTTTTTATTCACAATTATTTTGTAGGAGATATACATAAAATACACATGCAGATAAGCACTTGAAATAGTCCAACTAAATATTTTGAAACCTGTAAATTATGGGAATGGAAACTTGCTGATACAACTCAGTTGCTGAGGAGTTACAAAATGAAAAATTACCATGACCAGATAGTCCAGATCAAGAATGCCATCCCACCTGGTCTCCTTTGCCACCATAGTTAAGTGTTTTCCAATTTACAGAAAGAATACAGGATTTACATTCTTTAGCACTTTCACGGAGTGTTAAAAGGTACCCTAAAATGGAGTGCTTTCTTTATGTCTTTCCTTTGTAGGTACTGTGGATACATGTAAAAAGGTTCAGCTTATTCAGTTCAGTCCCTGGTGAGATTTTACATTTCCTTCTTTTTGAGAACTTTTAGTGACCTCACTAGAATTTGGGACTACATGAATAATACAGATAACTGTTTCCAAAAAGTCTGGTACTCTTCCAATTATCTTTATTTTTTTTTTTATTAAAACCTCTAGGTTAAGCCAAGCTAGTTTATTAGGGGACTTAGAGTTCCTGCATGATCAATAAAGCGCTTGCTAGTTTAGAAAGATGATTTTTTTTTTTTAAATTGCTTTATCATTTTCAATAGTCTTATTAAAGACCTAAACAAAGATTTTCCAAAAAGCCATGTGATTTGGGGGTTCCAAATATGAGTTTATTCCGCAAAAAAAAAAAAGACAAAAAAATCATAAAAACCAGTAAATTAAAAAACCCTACCTAGCACAAATTCCTTAGTTAAAATATCTTTGCTAGTGCCTGAAGGCTAAAATTTTTGTTCTGCCAAAATGCTCCTTTGCCCTATCGCTGTATAAACAAGAAACATTACACACACCCTGACCACCCCAGCCCTACTCACAAATGCAGTGTCTGGTCTGAACAGTTTCCTCAGTATACGCCTACACCAGAGACAAGAGACTCCTTAGAAACCACAAACTGGCTCAGCAAGCCAGTTCCAATCTAAATCAAATTTATGAATGTTGGGACAACTAAGCATCCTCATCACTTTAAGACATACAAACCAGATCAGAATCAACAGATCCCTGTTAGAAAACAAAAGTCATTGTTGCAAGTGTACAGTCACAGGAGAATTTTCTTCTGGGTGCACAATGAATGAGGAAACCCTAGTATTTCTCCCTGCTCAAATCTAAGAGCCTGGTGCTTTTGCCAAGATCCGTGGGAGCTGTGGAATCAGAAGAAGCACAGGACTGGACTCCAAATCACTAGGCAGACCTACCACACTAAAATCACAACTACTACTAGGTCGATCAAAAAAATAATTAATCCTGGAAGCAAGCATTTGAAAAACTTGACATTCTGGAACTTCTGTAGTGATTGACCTATACCTTTTTAAAACAAACAAACCACCACCACCAACAACAAAAAGAACAACTAAACACCTTTACCTCTAGCAAAGAGCACTGGGGCACCTGCTATCTCTCTTTTTACAAATAAATGTAGCATTTTCTTTAGAACTTTTTTTTCAGGGGAAGGGCAAAGGGAAGGCAGGGGAAGCAGGGATAATGTATCACCTAATTGCAGGAAGATGATACTCGTCCTGTTCCCTGGCCTAGCCTATAGTTAGTTAAAACAAACATGTTTAAGTAACTGATATGCTTAAGATAACGCTTACCTGAGAGGTCTGGAACATTCAGAAATGTTAATGGACACTTTGACTCTCTCCTGCCTACCTTTAAAGTATGTAATGCTAAAGGATCAAATACTGCTTTGGATTTTGAAGAACAGTTTGCAGGATTTAATTGAAATAAAATTATGTTTGAAAAGAAAACAATTACTTCTGTTTCCAGAACAAGCTTTTTAGTTTCACATCTCAAAGACTTAATTCAATAAAAACAATTCTGCTTGTCTGAGTTTCCTTTTAAATGCATTTAAAGCTGCATTACCATAAATAAAAATTCTTAAAACACCACATAATATTGGAACAAATTTACGTATTATAACAGAAAGGCAAAATACAGTATAGATGGCGAGTATAATACCAAATTCAATGCATTAACATTGACTACAACTTCAATCAGTTCCCTAACCAACAGAAGTGCACATTTCTTAAAATACGTTGCTCATGCCGAGACAAAATATATTTATACGGAAATCGGCACATTCAAGAAACAGACTGGTTTTGTAAACCTGTTTGTTTCCAATTCCATGGCACCGGTTCCTGCGGGCCCCCTGCGGCTGCGAGCTGATCCCCACTGCCCTGCAGGGTGCTGGCTCTCAGTGTGACACCGAACGGCCGATGATGCACCTTTACACCGCTTTAAAACTTTTTTTCCCCCCGTCCCTAGTTTTGTCAAAACTTCCAGAAAATTGCCTGTTCTACATGGCTTAATTCTCCTCTTGGTAGGAGGAGCCCGATCCTCCACGCCTTACTGTACTCCAATGCAGGGCATGTGGAGAAGGGGCTGCTGCCTCCCGAGCTGTCGCTACTTAGGAGGATGGGACCGCTCGCCTTTCTCCCAAAACTTGGAATTTCAGACTTTCCCGGAGCGCCTGTTGGCGGCGAAGCTTCTACCATCCCTTGAGGCTGCGGGACGTCAAGACCTGAAAGAACTGCGATTAGGGGCGTTTAACAGCACCCGACGCGGCCATCACACGGCTCTGCCGCGGTCTCTGTACCCTCAGGTGCGCCGGCCGGCCGCACTCGAAAGCCGCCGCCCGGCTGCCCGCACCACCGGTCCCCGCCCGCTCCTCGGCGTCCCGTCTCCGGCGGTAGGGCGAGACCCTCGGCCGGAGCGCCGGGGGCAGCCCCCGCCGTGCCCCGGCGGCACGGCACCTAGCGGGGCTTGGCGTCCCGCCGCCGCCTCCGGGCTCCCCGGAGAGGCCGCGCCTCTCCTGCCGCTGTCTCCGCCGTGCGGAGCGCGGGGCCGAGCCCTCGGGAAGCCCCCGGTCCCGTCTCCCCGGCGGTGGGACGCGGGAAGGGGCCGGCGCTCACCTGTGGCTGCCGGCGGGAAGACGCCGCCTCTCTCCGCCGCCGCGGCCCGCGCTGGCGGGCGGCCGCCGCCCGGCGCGGGGGGGGNAATCAAATTTATGAATGTTGGGACAACTAAGCATCCTCATCACTTTAAGACATACAAACCAGATCAGAATCAACAGATCCCTGTTAGAAAACAAAAGTCATTGTTGCAAGTGTACAGTCACAGGAGAATTTTCTTCTGGGTGCACAATGAATGAGGAAACCCTAGTATTTCTCCCTGCTCAAATCTAAGAGCCTGGTGCTTTTGCCAAGATCCGTGGGAGCTGTGGAATCAGAAGAAGCACAGGACTGGACTCCAAATCACTAGGCAGACCTACCACACTAAAATCACAACTACTACTAGGTCGATCAAAAAAATAATTAATCCTGGAAGCAAGCATTTGAAAAACTTGACATTCTGGAACTTCTGTAGTGATTGACCTATACCTTTTTAAAACAAACAAACCACCACCACCAACAACAAAAAGAACAACTAAACACCTTTACCTCTAGCAAAGAGCACTGGGGCACCTGCTATCTCTCTTTTTACAAATAAATGTAGCATTTTCTTTAGAACTTTTTTTTCAGGGGAAGGGCAAAGGGAAGGCAGGGGAAGCAGGGATAATGTATCACCTAATTGCAGGAAGATGATACTCGTCCTGTTCCCTGGCCTAGCCTATAGTTAGTTAAAACAAACATGTTTAAGTAACTGATATGCTTAAGATAACGCTTACCTGAGAGGTCTGGAACATTCAGAAATGTTAATGGACACTTTGACTCTCTCCTGCCTACCTTTAAAGTATGTAATGCTAAAGGATCAAATACTGCTTTGGATTTTGAAGAACAGTTTGCAGGATTTAATTGAAATAAAATTATGTTTGAAAAGAAAACAATTACTTCTGTTTCCAGAACAAGCTTTTTAGTTTCACATCTCAAAGACTTAATTCAATAAAAACAATTCTGCTTGTCTGAGTTTCCTTTTAAATGCATTTAAAGCTGCATTACCATAAATAAAAATTCTTAAAACACCACATAATATTGGAACAAATTTACGTATTATAACAGAAAGGCAAAATACAGTATAGATGGCGAGTATAATACCAAATTCAATGCATTAACATTGACTACAACTTCAATCAGTTCCCTAACCAACAGAAGTGCACATTTCTTAAAATACGTTGCTCATGCCGAGACAAAATATATTTATACGGAAATCGGCACATTCAAGAAACAGACTGGTTTTGTAAACCTGTTTGTTTCCAATTCCATGGCACCGGTTCCTGCGGGCCCCCTGCGGCTGCGAGCTGATCCCCACTGCCCTGCAGGGTGCTGGCTCTCAGTGTGACACCGAACGGCCGATGATGCACCTTTACACCGCTTTAAAACTTTTTTTCCCCCCGTCCCTAGTTTTGTCAAAACTTCCAGAAAATTGCCTGTTCTACATGGCTTAATTCTCCTCTTGGTAGGAGGAGCCCGATCCTCCACGCCTTACTGTACTCCAATGCAGGGCATGTGGAGAAGGGGCTGCTGCCTCCCGAGCTGTCGCTACTTAGGAGGATGGGACCGCTCGCCTTTCTCCCAAAACTTGGAATTTCAGACTTTCCCGGAGCGCCTGTTGGCGGCGAAGCTTCTACCATCCCTTGAGGCTGCGGGACGTCAAGACCTGAAAGAACTGCGATTAGGGGCGTTTAACAGCACCCGACGCGGCCATCACACGGCTCTGCCGCGGTCTCTGTACCCTCAGGTGCGCCGGCCGGCCGCACTCGAAAGCCGCCGCCCGGCTGCCCGCACCACCGGTCCCCGCCCGCTCCTCGGCGTCCCGTCTCCGGCGGTAGGGCGAGACCCTCGGCCGNTGAGGGGTTGATTTGTTCCGCCGCGGGGCACAGCTTGAGGGGCACGGGGTTGGCGGGGAGGGGACGGAGCTGGGCAGGGCTCGGCGGCGCCCCGGCCCGCAGCAAGTTCTCGATGAGGAAACTTTTGCCCAGGTTGCCAAAGCCCGGCGCCGCCGGCAGGTTGAGGAGAGCCGAGGAGCCCACCAGGTCCCAGTAAAGGGCGCTGGGCAGCATAGCGAGGGCTTCTACCCTCCCCGCTCTGCCCTGCCCAGCCCGGCCCGGCCGCCGCGGCCCCTCACTGGGCTGGGACGGGGCGCCGGGCTAAGGGGCCGGGCGGGCTGGCGGGGCGCCTCCCCGAGGGCTGTGGGGAGCGGAGCGGAGAGCTCGGCGAGGCTGTCCGTGAAGACGCGGCGTCTCTCCGCCGGGCTGGAAGGTGTGTCCAAGCGCATTCATTATGTCAGCCGGGGACGAGGAGTGATGGACGCGGCCAACAATGCCGCCTTGCCCAGCAGCCCCCCGGGGAGGGGGCAGGGCGGCGAGCCGAGGCGGCTGTCCCGCCGTGCCCGCCCCGACATGGCGGCGGGTCGCGCCTTCGCCGAGGGGTGCACCTGTGCGAGGGGACGGCAGGGGAAGGGAAAGGCCGCTGGCCTCCGTCCCGGCGGGGAAGTGGCTCCGGTGCTGGCCGCGGAGAGATCATGCCGACCTAATGATCCCATGAGGTAATGGGAAGATAGTCATTAGCTCACTCCCTCTGGGCATTTTTATCTGGCCTTTTTTTTTTTCTTTAGTTACCCACACACAACATGCACGCTGGATTTTCAACATTTGTCTTAATAAATCTGATTAAGATCAGCACGGTGCTGTTAATCATGTTTTCCTTGAGATGTGGGACAATGCTTTGTGTGGGCATAAACATTCTTTGTCCGGAATAGCTTAGTCCATTTCTACTTCCTTGCATGTACTCTTCTTAATTTGCTTACAAATCACGTAATGTGGCAAAGATGTCTCATTTTGCAGTTCAAATATGCATTTAGAAAGTTAAAATTGGATGCTGTTCCAAAGTCCTGAAAGCACCTCCCCGTTTTGCAGAGAAATGCTTTTATTTCAAAGCAGCTCTTCACCAGTCTAATCTTGAGGATGTTCCCTGCAAAATCCTCTGGAGGAGGTGCGTCCCTTGTTTTTGTATAGCAGCAGAGGCATAACCCTTGGACATCAGGGTAGTTCAAAGCTAAAACCAGCTGGATTAGTGGAATCATCTGTACCCTCAGATGAGAAATGGGAAGGGTGTCTTAACTGCTGTGATACTAAGTAATACCTTGGAGAATATAAATCAGATGCTCACATGTCTGAGGCTTTCCTTTGCATCTTTGGGTAGGTTGGCACAGCTAGAATTTTGGCACTTATTCCATTGGTACTAAGATAATGGTGAATGGCAGCCTAAGTGTTGATAAGGCTGCTTCATGCCAGGGACCCATGTAGCCTGACCTGTCTTACAACAGTGTCTGTAAGCAGGAAGAAGAGTAAGTCCAAGATGAGTCTGATAGTCTGATACATTCTCTAACCGTTCTCAGCTTAAACAATTTCCACAGCTTGAGCACTTGCATTTGCAAATCTGAAGGCCTTCATCTCAAGATATTAACGCAAGTATTTTTACTTGTGAACATTTTGAGACTCTTGCTTCTTGCTGTAGAATGGACAGAATCTAGGCTGTTGTACCCTAGACTACATCTGAAGCTAGTGTGTGTTGTCGTAGTATAAAGTGCAGAAATTATGTTTCTAAGGGAAAGAAACAAGTCTTCCCAGGAGGGCACCCGCTTCTGAGCATTGCAAGTAGCTGCCTTTTCAATTACCCCTCATAAATTTATTCACACTTAAGGTTTTATTTTGTCTTTCATTTCACTGATCAAATTCTCACAGAGTTCCCAAGGGCCTGAGACACTGAAAACCGTAATTCAACACTTGGGAAGTGCAGTTAGTCCATCCAGCTGTGCTGCAGGAATTAAAGGTGTTCACCAAGAAAATGTTGGTTGTCAAAGACCGTAGCCTTCAAAGACAGACTTGGATTTGGTTTCCTCCAAGGCTACTTTCAATGCCAAAGTGGCTAGTAATGTGTTAATCTCAGCTGTGTAGTTTGGTAAAGTATGATTAGCAAGTTGCACATTTCTGTGAAATACAAGCACAACACACAGAATCACGGAATATTCTGAGTTGGAAGGGACCCACAAGATTCATTGAAACATGTAGCGATTGACTGCATGGAAGAGAGTGATCGACCACATGATGAGTTAACAATTCATGTCAGGTTGCATCTCTAAATTCCAGGGTTCAACCCATGCATTGCAATGTGTGTTTAAGCAGTCCCTTTCTTCTCTCTGATATTCACCTATCAGTGGCCTCTCACCCATGTTGTGACTCTGCTGTCATAGCTGTACTAAAAAACCACTGCCAACCAGATGACAGGACTCAGGTTTTAAATAAGACAGGAAATATTATTTTTCAAGAGATTCCCAGTGAAGACCTCAAACTGGTTGTGTTATATTAAGAAAGGGTGGTAGAGCAGAATAGCCAAATGAACTCATTAAACCAGAGCAGTGTCTAAGCACTTGGTCTCTGGGGCACATCTGCAGCTCTGCTGAGCAGTAGCTACCAAATTCTGTCTATCCTCTGGGCATGTGGTAATTGAGCACTGTCAGGCCCAAGAGTTGTTACCTGTCAAAAGCTGGAGAGCACAGCACAGGAAAATGCAGATTCCGTGTTCAGATCTGGAGTGTGGAATGATTTGAGAGTAAAACAAGTGGCATCCCTAAAATCCAGATCATTTCTGGTGAATGCAGCCTGGAATTGCATGACAAATGGATCCTTAGCCATGGATCTGAAAAATTGTTGGATGTGTATTACCCAGATACATTCAGAAAGTAGAGATGATATTCATATGGTGAATAGCTCTCATTTTCATTTGATTATGCAAACTTGGAAAGTACTTGCTCTGCATTTGGATTTTGTCAATTTATTAATTCACCTTAATCAGACTAAAGGAGAAGAAAATTTGCCTTCACTGGGTATCTTGGCTTCTATCAAGTCTTTGGAAAACATGAAGATACACTTCTCAGGTTGCAAAACTTAAAAAATGGGGTGCATGAAACATACATGAAATTCTCAGCACTTAGGTAAGCCTTCCCTGCTCGGAATCCAGAGTACGGTCTTACTGACAGGGCAGACAATTTATGGAACATACCAAGCACAAGATCTGTGCAACTACATCAAAGTCTCCCTAATGATCCCTCTTCTACATCAGGTCTGCTCTTTCTCAGATGGCATTTCCATCCTTAAGCCAGGGACTTTCTCCTTTGCAACTCCTTCCTTGGAGTAATTCATGTGATGCTGAATCCTGCCATTACTTCGAACTTTTCTTGCAAACCTTTCTGGTGCTTAATGGGAAGCATGCCTATTAGCAGCATCTACATTTTTTTGCCAGATTTACATATATGTGATTTTTCTGCAAGCTCTTTTTTTTTTTTTTTTTAAGGTTTGAACAGCTAACACTTAGGTCTGCACTCCAGTAAATCCCCATCTGTGGCTTTTGTCCTCACAGTGGACTTCAGCTTATCAGATGTCTGCTGGAAATGCAAAGCAGCATAGAGGAAACAGTCAAGGAGGTTCCTGGACTGTGTGGAAGATAACTTCTCCACACAACTGGTGTGTGCACCAGCTGGGGAAGCTGCCCTGCTGGACATGCTGTTTGTGAGCAGAGGAGCACTCTGGGTGATGTGATGGTCAGTGGCTGTCTTTAAATTAAATTAAATGATAGAGTTTTCTATTCTTGGAAAACTAAGGAGGGGGCTCAGCAGAATTGCTGTTTTGGACTTCCAAAGGGCAGCCTTTGTCCTGTTTAGGAGCCTTGTTCGTAGAATCCCTTGGGAGGCAGTCCTGAAGGGCAAAGTATTCCAGGAAAGCTGGATGTTCCTCAAGAAGGGACTTTTAAAGACACTGGAGTAGGCTGTCTCCATGTGGCAAAAGATTGAACAGAGAGCTTTGTCTGGAACTCAGGAAAAATAAGGAGAGTTGATGACCTTTGGAAGAAGGGCCAGGCAGCTCAGCAGGACTACAAGGATGTTGTGAGGTTATGCAGGGAGGAAATTGGAAGGACCAAAGCCCAGCTACAACTTAACCTGGCTACTTCATAAAAGACAATAAAAAATGTTTTAATAAATACCTTTGTGACAAACGAAGGGCTGCGGAGGCTCTCCATCCTTTGTTGGATGGGAGGGGAAACACAGGAGCAGAGAATGAGGAAAAGGCTGAGGTACTCAATGCCTTCTTTGCCTCAGTCTTTAGCAGTAAGACCAGCTGTTCTCTGAGTACCCAGCCCCCTGAGCTGGGAGACGGGCAGGGAGCAGAATGAAGCCCTCATAATCCAAGGGGAAATGGTCAGTGATCTGCTACACCACTTAGACAGACACAAGTCTCTGGGGCTGTATGGGATTCACCCCAAGGTGCTGAGCTGCTTGTGGCTTGGACAGGTGCACTGTTTACAGGGTAAAAAGTTAGCTGGATGGTTGGGCCCAGAGAATGGTGTTTAATGGAGGCCAACTGGTGGCCAGTCACTGGTGGGGTTCCCCAGGGTTCAGCATTGGGGCCAGTACTGTTTAATATCTTTATCAATTATCTGTACAAGGAAATCGAGTGCACCTTCAGTCATATTCCAGGTGACACCAAGTTGGGTGAAAGTGTTGGTCTGCTGGAGGGCAAGAAGGCTCTGCAAAGGGATCTGGACAGGTTGCATTGATAGGCCAAAGTCAATTGTATGAAGCTCAATGAGGCACAAAGTGCAGGGTCTTGCATTAGGGTCACAACAAGCACATGCAGCACTACACGCTTGGGGGAAGAGTAGCTGGGAAACTGCCTGACAGAAAAGGACCTGGGGGTGCTATTCAACAGCCTGATAAACATAAGCCAGCAGTGTGCCCAGGTGGCCAACAAGGCCAGTGGCATCAAGAGTGTTACCAGCAGGACCAGGGCAGTTATTGTCCCCCTGTACTTGGCACTAGTGAGGCCAGTCCAGTTCTGGGCCCCTCACTACAACAAGGACATTGAGGTGCTGGAGCATATCCAGAGAAGGGCAAGAGAGCTGGTGAAGTGGCTGAAACACAATTCTTGTGAGGAGTGTCTGGGGGAGCTGGGGCTGTTTAGCCTGGAGAAAAGGAGGCTCGGGGGAGACCTTATCACTCTCTACAACTGCCTGGAAGGAGGTTGTAGCAAGATGTGGGTCAGTCTCTTCTTCCAAGTAGCAAGCAATAGGACAAGAGAAATTGGCCTGAAGTTGTGCCAGGGGAGGTTTAGATTTGATATTAGAAAAAAGTTTTTCAGTGAAAGGGTTGTTGAGCATTGTAACAGGCTGCCCAGGGAAGTGGTTGAGTCAACCAGCCCTGGAGGTATTTAAAAGACATGCAGATATGGTGCTTAGGGACATGGTTTAGTGGTGAAGTGGGCAGTGCTGGGTTAATGGTGGAACTCAATGATATTATAGCTCTTTTTGCAACCTAAATGATTCTGTGATTCAATGATATCACTCGAAGGTATCCAAAGCATAGTGGCGAGGCTCCTTTATTTTACTGCATAAGCTGTGTTGGAAACTGGTGTCTCCTGGAAACCTGGGTATCTCAGGAGAAGATGTATTTTCCAAGACCTTGTGACAGCAGCAGCTGAAAAGCCTTGTAATTCCAAAGAAGCATGTAAATAGGGAGAAAGTCCTACCTAGACCAGGGCAAATTCACACTCTGTTTTTCCTGACTACAAGTTTTCCCAAACCCACATCCAATCAACATGAATAAAATGCATAAAATTTTTTTAAGAAGAGAAATCGATCATTTAAATGCCCTTTACATTCTAGTAAAATCAGATACGCAAAAAACTTCAGCACACCTGCCATTTCTCTTGTGAAGACCTGACACGGTGTGAGCCATATGCCTCCATGCTTCCACACAATGTTCCTCTCTGTCAGTCTGAGATGCTCAAATTTTATGGAAGCCATATAGCTTCCATAAAGCCAAGAACATGGATCTTGATACAGAAACAGATGCACACTTGCAGGAGACAGAGATGAGGTAATTAAATACAGGTCTTTTCTAAGGCTGTCTTTGCTTAGATGTGCTAAAGGCAGCTCTACCCCATCATAATTTTACTGGACTCTATGTATGACACTTTGGAAACATCTGTTTGAACTCACTTCTTAATTATTTCCAACGTCTCTTTTCCAGCAAAATACCATGCTCTCTACATTTCTGCTTGTAAACTTTGGAGTGACATATTCTAGCCAATGGAATTATACATGAATCCTATCAAAGCATTTTTTGAGATTGATCCTGAATTTCTCTGGCAAAAAATGCTTTCGACTTACACATCGAAATGTATTTGTAATAACATAGCTGTCTGCCATTTTCTAAGTAACATGGATTTTCCACACTCTTGGAGATAATTGTCTCACACTGTTTTGTCTAACCTGAGCATGATAGACACAAGTCTTTAAAGTATGTTCTTCAAAGTATTACCAAGCTTGGCAAGCTGAGCCTGGGATATGTCATCACTGCAGAGCTGCTGTAGACTTTTAGGCAGATTTTGCTCCAAATTTACCCACTCAAAAAATGATCCTTTGACATTTTGGTGATGATCATTTGGTGGGTATCCTGATCTAAGAAAGTAACTTGCTGTCAGGTTATGCTAACCTGGATGCAAACCACTCCGGTTAGCTCCAACTCAGAGATACCTCAGAACAGCAATGGTAAAAATAACACTTAGCAAACTAGGAGCAAAACTCCAGCTATGCAGGAGGGATTTAAGTTTTGACTACGTGTTTAATTTCTACATTTTTGTACCATCCCCAAAGTATTCTGGCTTACACCTGCTGCTTTGTTTACCGTGAAGCTTAGGGCACAGTTCAAATAAAAGGCACGACACCTGCCTGATGTGGGGCATGAACCTGTTATAAGCTGACTTCTTAAGCACAGCTTGCACCAAAAAACGTTGTGGTGACTTGCACTGTGCAGACTTTTCGTGTACGAGTGTCACCTGCACCACTTTAAGATTGGGTGTACCACAGGTGGCCTGGGGAAACCTTTGATCTATCTTTCAAGGAAAGGGAAGGATGTGAAAGGAGAGCAAAATTAGATTTGTGCACTCTGGCCAGGCTCGGGTCCTGTCACAGCTCAGTATTTTCGCCATTTGTCTTGCAAGTATTTTCTGTGCATTGGGAGGCGTAGTCCGTGTTCAGAAAACAGAGTAGGAAACGACACTGCTGTCTTGCTCTGCATTCAGCAGCAACGGACAGCCTCAAGGAGAGCCTGGGTGGGCTTTTGCTGGATACTGGCTACTGCTGTAGCTGCCCACTTGCAAGCCTCCCAGTCCTTGCAAGCCACAGCTGCCTTATGAGGGAGGAGCAAAACTGGCATCCAGCCCACAACATCAGAAGATTTGGGGCACCCTGTTGTTGCCATTTTAATTTCTGAGGAGGCAGTTTGCCTTGACACTTACTTCTCTTCCTACCTCCCGCTGTTTCTTTTTTTACAGACCTGACATCCTGAAAGCAATATAAACTTGGCCAGGTTAGTCAGGCTTTTGAGAAATCTAGATTTAGCTAAAGCATTTCACAGCACTCCCGGCTGAACTTAACCATTCACCAGGAAACTGCTGTGCTTAGGAGTCACCATCATTCTGAACAAACACAGATGGAATTAGCATTCTTTCAATCCAGTTCCATAAAAAGCTTCAAGAGCTCAGTTACAAATGACTGAAGTAATTTCCGTCAAATCTGGCTTGGCATTAGATTCTCAGCAAGTTGCAAAAAAATACACAGAAGTGAAATATTGAAGTGTGAAAAGAAATTGATTCCTTGTCAAGTTATGTTGCAGATGTGCACAAAATCTTGCTGCAGCATGCACCCTGACTTTTGTGCATGATTTAAACACATGTTGAAAGCTAGATATATGGATATGACTAAACTTTTTTTACTATGCTTCTTCCTGCAGAAACCACACATGGAATGCTTCAGTCCTACAGGATCTTATTTGGAAATTTCACTTTCATAGTTTGGATTTTTTTTCACCTTTGTGACATATCAGGAATAGCACAAAGCATGTGAGAGACCTTACAAGAATGGAACTTGTAAATCACATTTAGACAGTAACAGGATCTATTATTCCCACTCTGGTACAGAGGATTCAGAAAGAAGTATATAAAACATACAATTATTTCTCAGAAGATGACTTATATTCCTAAGAATAAGTCATATTTACAACTCTGATGATATGAAATGCAGAGCATATCCAATAGTCTGTCCAGCACTGTTTCCTATACCTTAGTATGATTTACAGCAGTATTGAAACTTCAGGCATCTGGTGGTATAAAAATCAGAGCAAGGTGTTTTCTGAGTGTCTTGGGTATTTCACACAACTCCCATTGTGTACCTTTGTCCTCTGGGGACAGTGATGGTGTTAGAAACTTGTGTTTAAGGGAAAGTTTTTCAATTTTGGATTAACCAACTGAAATCTACATAGTGGTTGAAATTATCAGCTACTTCTGTGATCAGAGCACTGTGGTCCTCTTACAGATCATAGTTTGAAGCTACATCTTTACAAAAGAATTATTATATGTTCTTCTAACAATTTATAGATTTAAGTAGTTTAAAGAAGGTGAGAGGGTCACAGTTTTCTCTATTTCCCCTCCCTTTCCCAGCAGCTTCCTCTGTCCATTGTCTCATATGGCCCATCTACTCCATATTTTCTATTTTACAGCTGCTGACAGAGTTTCCAAAGCTTTAACATCTTGAGGTCAGAGGGCACAGCACGCTTCTGCACCGCTCCAGCACAGGTGAGTCTGTCTCAAAATAACTGGGACAGATGGACAGTCTTTTTCTATTCCCTATGTATGTTTCATTTACTGTACTAGTTTCTTAACTGTGCCTAGAAGGGCCCTTAAATAAGGTACATGCAGATAAGGCTTTTAAGAAACAAATCAGTCACCATCATATTATCAGAGGGTGCATATTCTCTTCATGCTTCCTTTGAAAAGAGAAACTTCAGTGATTTTTTTTTAAACATTGTCCTTAAACACTACAAATAACTGTTTCCCAAAAAACAGCAGAGTTTCAAGTGCACTTAGATGTAAGAAAAAAAGAATATTTTCTCACTTATTGACATAATTAAACTCTTTTAAACTTTGTAACATAATGCAGGGGAGCATATGAGGTGGGTTACTGCATTCAGAAGTATTTTACTGGAGTGAAGGTTCACAATTCGGTTAAGTCCCAAATGGCTGCCTTGGATGACTCTGGCACTTCCTAACTGAAGTGTTAGGTAGTATAATGAAATTTCAAGGCAAAGAAAAACACTTATAGCTTGTGCAGTTGTGAAAGAAGTAAAATCTTGACAGCTAGGTCTCAACCTAACAATTACAATTACAAGGTCCATTAGTCAAGTAAAAGTCCTACTCAGGTAACACTGCATGGAACATAGTGGGCTGGTTTCCTGTGACAGTTTCTCTTTACTGCACACCGGCACAGAGTCATGGAGATTGTGTTTATATCACCAAGGGAAGCAAAGCTGCTACTAGAATAACAAAAAAGAAATCTAAATTCAGGGTGAAGAGCCCAACATGGTCTGTGCTGGACATGGTTTGCAAATGATGCAAAAGAAACAGGTTTGGCCACATTTTGCCTAAGAACAAACAATTTAATGAAACAGCATTATTGTTGAGTATAGTTATTCATTTATCAAAGGACAACATCTTTTCTCTTTCTGCAGGTGAAATGACTAACCTATTTTCAAAGGAAGAATGGTACAACTGTCAGTTTGATACTAGTATTTGAGCACTTTGCCTGCATAATTCGGGGACCATCTTCTGTGTAGGTGTTACTGAAGAAAACAGTATTTCAGTGTGGTATTCTTGAAAGGTATGAGCCTTCTTGATCCAGCTAGCTGAAAAGTTAGATTCCATGCTGATCATAACTGAGCACCACTAAAGTCAAGATGATAATTTATATTGGTTAGGCTTATGGAACATTGAGCCTTATAATTTCCCAAAGCAAATGTCGCTATTTAGCAATCAGACTTTTGTTACGTTGTGGCAATTTTTCTGCTCACAAAGGAACCGTTCATTATCATGGTAACAGTAACAGATTGAAGCAAAAGCCCCAAATACCCTGCTTCTTAGGAAACAAGCGTAAGTGCTACCCAAACAATTTGGGAGGTGGGGGAAGACAGGAAAAGGTCTGCAAAGCTGCAGTAGGGGTTATGGTCCAGCAGGAGAGTAGGTGGGGAGTCTTGCATGGCTGGCTGCTGACTGCCAGACAAAGTTTTTATGGCTATGACCAGCATTGGGACTAGGCAGCCTGACCAAGCACTCTGACCCAAAGGAAAGTAGGGTCTCTGCAAGTAAAGAGAAATAGAGCCCAAATCTACCCACCCTCATTTCTCCTAGTGGCTTCACTGGGGCAAACTGACAGATCAAGTCATTACTGCTAAGTAATCTCCAAAATTATATTTTGCATTTCAACAGTAGTTTCTGGAAGCTCTGCCCTACATAGTACAAGCCTTTTTTGTCTTTGTATTTTACTTTGCTTTTCCCAGAAATTGCTCTTTGACATGTGTAGGGCACCATGCCATGTGTGTCACATCTTTCCTGCACATGATCTATGTGTTTATAAAATTCCCCTGTTTGTCACAGGAAGGGATAGTAATCCAGTGAAATCCAGGAAAAGCAGGATTGGAAAAATCTTTCAAGATTAAATACTCCTTTATTGAAAATTAAATAACTTCAGTCCTGGAAATTCTTTCTATTTTTGCAGTAGAGCTATCACAGAAAGCATTTATTAGTGTAACCATTACTATTTATTGAAATTCTTTTGGAAATTTTTGGTTCACCAGACTATGCAAAAAGAATTCTTGTCTGGGTGTTTCTTATATGAATAAGCAAAATTATCTATTTACTTCTTCATAACAGCTTCTTGCTAACAGTGCTTTCCTCCGTTGTTTCCGGAGCCCAAGATACCTGAATGTTTAAGGACTTATCTCTATGACTTTTGCCTTGTCCCACATAAACGTCTGCCAGGAAGGAACTGGGCTGTCAGCTTCATCCCGTCAAAAAGCCTTCCAGTGCCATGAGCTGAAGGCAGGTTCCAATTGTTAAGTCATTCTGGCCCGAGCTGAATTTAAAGGCAGGCTCCTGTAGCTAACGGAAGTTGCTGGAGGCAACTACTCAGCAAAAGGCATTAAAATCATATGTCCCATAATTATTCTTTTGACTCAATTACCCATTTACTCTTTATTTTTATATCCAGTGGAACCTGAGGGCAACAAATACTGCGTAAGGGGAACAAATCCTGTATAATAGTTCTTGTTTTGGTACATTCACTTAGTGGTGATTTATTAAGGGCTGCTGAATACGCCTGATTAAAATGCATAAACAGTTCTGAACAGTAAACAACCATGTCTGAGGATGAAAAAATGGGACCCACATGCTGTGCATGGAAATTGCCCTTAACAACATGGCCTATTGTTGAACAGATAGGAAGCCAAAGGTTGCTTGTAATCAAATTTGAAGTTTCCCATCACTTATAAAAGCAACACTTCCTTGTGTAAATGTTTCAATTTGTTGTTGTTGAAAACTGCTTCCTGACTTAATCCCTACAGGAACACACAAATTCTTTGATTGTCAGGTAAAAAGGCAATTTTAGATAAAGTAACTTTTAGATTTAGACTAAGTAAAATAAATATGCTTTGCCCGAGTGTTCCTGCAGCAAAATCTGCATCGTTTCCTGAGATTAATTAGAAAAAAAGGACTCATTGCATCATTTTAATCTCTTCTGAAAATTTCTTCTCTTCTTGCAATTAAAATAATACCTAATAGCAGAGACACCATACACAGTACAAACCCTCCTAACTTTGTACAACAGTGAGAAGCTCCCTGCAGATTTTTTATTTTTCCCTTGATTAACAAGGTTAATTAATTACAGAAATTTTCATATTAAATACCTGATCTAATCTACCCTAAATAAAGTAGTTTTCCTTTGTCAAGGGCTTTGAGTCATGCTTGGAGCAAACACAGGTACCTTTCAGAAAATAAAAGTTGCTTTCAATTACCTTGACAAATACAGCTTCAAAGCAAGGAAACCCAAGCCTTAACTGAACTATAAATGCCATTGCATTTCCCTCTGGAGGCAACAGGAGCTTTGTCAGAGGCTTCCAGAGAGCCTAGATTTCACCCACGGCATTTGAGGTCTTTGAACAAAATGATGTCTTCCTAACATTGTTAAACCTTTTTTTTTAATTCTGTAGCAAATAGGAGCAAATTACATTTAACTATGTCCTCATGTTTAAAACATGATTCTCTATTATCTGTTGTCTTTGGAAGGTCCTAGAGACTTAAAGGCCCCTAACAACTGGAGAAGGTCAAGAAAGGCAAGTGTTGCAACCATCCCCCAAAAGGACAGTCTGGGAAACTACAAGAGCTAAGGGGACCTTGTGAGATTCAGCAAGGGAAAAGTTGCAGTGCTGTCCCCAAGCATGAAGCACCCCTGCAGCAGCCCAGGCTGGGGAACAGCTCTGCAGGAATGGCCCACCCTGGGGGCCCGGTAGGCAGCTGTATGCCCTGACAGCAAGGACAGCCAGGCTGCCTCAGGTGTGAACAGGGATGCAGCCTTTGGGCTGTGGGAAGGGATTGTTCCCCATTCCTCCATACTTGTTAGACTACATCTAGGTACTGCATCCAGTTTTGAGCACACCAATGCAAGAAAGAGATTGATAAACAGGAGTGAGTTCAGCATTGTCTCCAAGCTGATTGGGGTCTGAAGTACTTGCCCAGTGAGCAGAAACTGAAGGAACTGGGCTTGTTCAGCTTGAAATAGACACAGCCTCAGGGGGCAATCAACAGCCAGCCCTTCAGTACCTGTGGGGAGGTTTGCATGAAGATAGAGTCAGGCTCTTCACAGCAGAGCACGGAGAGAGAACAGGAGGCAACAGGCATTAATTGAAACAAGGAATTCAGACTGGATAGAAGGAAAAAAAATCTCCCATAAGGGCAATTGGGCAGTGAAGGAAACTGCCTAGAGAGGCTGTGCAGTCTTCATCCCCAGAGATGTTTAAGACCTAACTGGATAAAGCCCTGAGCAACCTGGCCTGAATTCAGAAGTGACCCTGCTATGAACAGAAGATTAGACTATTGACATCCTGAGGTCTTTCCAGCCTGAATTATCCTATGATTTATTCTAGTATTCAGGAACAAAGTTCCTGATGACAAGTCCATGTAAACTGTGCTGCAACATCAAACCAATTTTTAATTATGTTGTAATTGTGAGTATTCCATATAATAGGCTTTACAGTATGTATTGGACCTCAAGAGAAAGCTCCCTGATCTGAGAGAAGGTGGGGAAGAAACACTATTTCTAGATCTTTCTGTACAATCTCTACAAACTTTATGGGTCCTTATATAGTGATAAGACAAGGATCCACAAAACCTCAAGTCCTTATGTACTTGGGCATCATCTGGGTAAAAAATATTAATTCCTATCTTTGCAGATATCCCTTTTTAAACAAAAATACTGTTGTTTTTTTTATTTTATTTTGTGTATCACATGCTATGGCACTTAAGCTGAGCACAGTGAGGAATAGGAGGTCTATGGGGCAGAAGAGAAGGCATTAAGAAAAACCCCACTCTGTGACCTGGGGGTGACTCCTCACATTCCACTGTGGGATTGCTTCTAGGCTTAGCATTAGCTGACCTGAGGCTGACTAGCTGTACACCTGGCTAAGGCATAAAAATGGGTATCATCTTTTAACTGAATGTCTGTTGGCTAAGGGAGGCCCTAACTACTGTATTTAATCTGGTTTTCCATCCATTATACACACCCATATTCTGTTGAACAAAAAGGACACTTACAGAAATTTTGGTGAAACAAATCCTACATGTGTGCTCCAGTGAAGGCTTAGGCCTGTGACGAACATCGGGGTGTCGATCTCTGCCTTGGGGTGACAAATTCCCATAGTCTGGGTGAACTCAGAGCCCATGAGGTGTTTAAATCTTGAAAATACACATTTTGTAGTTTCCCAGAAGCTGGTGAGAAATTTGTTTGGGCCAATGCCATACAGTCAGGGGTGTATAATCATGCTTCAAAGGTTATGTTTGGTAAGGATCTGGCTGAAGCTGTATGATTAAAACTTCCAAGGGTTTCTGCTAGAGCTAATAACGGCAAAAACAAATATAGTCAGTAGGAGGGTACTTATGTCTTTGGCAATTAACTATTTTATAAGCAGTGTGAACCAGCATTGCTGGTTTTTGTCTTTACCATAGGGTTACACAAGCTTTATGAAGACATATAAAAATGAAAGCTCTGTCTAACCTCTGTTATGGGTCTTGTCCAATTTTGGAATTTCACTTAGAAAATCCATAAGTCAAAATTAGTGACAAGATCATTATCTATTTTAGTAATACTTTTCAAATAAAGATAGCATTCATTGTCTTGGTGTATTGATGTCTTTTTCCTGACATGTACTACCCTTATTTCAAGCATGTGTTAATACTGATAAGATTTCACTTGAGATTGAGATTATACCTTAAATATTTTAAGAGTGATGGGATCAGAGTGTTGTGAGGTGCAAGGCTGTATGCTATGGTGAAAATACAGGACTGTATATAAGAAATCCTTTTTTTCTTCTTTTTATTCCTTGCAGGCTGCCAGGGAAAGAACTGCCTTTTCTGTAGGTTAGAAGCTCCTCATATATGAGATACACTCTGTTGCTACCTGTGCTCCATGTCTTTTGCATTCTTCGCCTGTCTGCTTTTGAAGTGAGGCCAAATTAACATATCAAACTGTAGCTGTTCATTTACATTTTGGTCTCCAAGAAAACAAATAGCAAAAAAGATATTTCCTTTACCAGATTTTTACAGGTATCAAGTGTTGTATTTGAATTTTTGTTTTACTCTAAAAACCTTTTCTCTAATTATTTTTACAGAAATGCAAGAATAAATTTTGACAATAAATATGGTCTAAGATTCATTGCTTTAAATTATCTATATTTCCAGCATTCATTTTCTTTCTTTTCAATAGAATTCAAACTTACATTTTTTTTCTGCTTTGCACAAGTGTGCCTTTGTTATGGAGTGTTTATATATTATTGGAGGAAATTCTAAACCTAATTCTCATTACAATTCTTATGACATCCCTAAATTCATATCCATTTAATACAGTTCTCTTAACTCATTTACGGAACCATTTTCCCCAGTGTAAGATGCCACCATCAATACCACATTTAATGATGGTACATATCAATCTTTTATGTGATACTAAATCAAAAAGCCTCTTTGTAGTGAACTTAGGATGTCTCCTACTTCACACCTGTCAATTTTCATTGTCTTTCCCATGAGGAAGTTAATCATGTTAGTTTAACAATTTTCCCTTCATATATCCATGCTGACTAGTGTGTATCTGTTCATATGTTTGCCAGTTATCTTTCCAAGTAATTACTGAAACAATTTTTGTGGTTTGCTGTGTTTTTCTTTAATAAAACAAACTATACCTACGTAGCATGTATTTGGGAGATCAGTTAACTGAAACACTGGGCCAACAGGAAGAAATTATTTAGGAGATATACTAATGTTACAAAGAAATGTAGTTGCCAGGGAATGGCACTCTGACATCTTTCCCATGTGTTATTTAACCTATCACTGTTTGTCATTCTGTCTGTCCTATGTACATAAACTTTGATTCTGCATTAGCCACCTATAAGAACATTACTGCACCCAGTAACCTCTATTTAAACCCTCTTCTCAACTCATTGAAATAGAAGTCAAAAGGATGTGATCAATTACTCAATTAAGGTAGATTGTAATCTATCCAGGTATTTGCATAGCACCTACTCCTTTGTATACAATTACTTCTTCTCTTCTTTCTTTGCCACACACTCATGTCATTTAAATGTCTTACTTTGTATTTGGAAGAAGAAAATAACATCTTAATGGTGCCATGTAAGAGTCATTACAGCTAGTCAAACACTTGCTGACAAAATAGTTTTAGTTGGAAAACACTCACTTGAAAATACCCTGATCAATTTTGCCTAAAAGTTCTTTAACAAAACTGAAAACTTGTATTATGTTACTATCATCACTTGATTTTGATGCTAAAATACCAAGTAATCACTAATCAGTGTGAAACAGTAAAATCATCTACATGTTCCAGGGGCAACACTTACCTGAAATTTCCCTGTGTAGGAACTGATAATGTGCCAAGCTGGGAATGCAATTTCCAAAGGTCAGAAGCGATCATGAAAAAAGTTACTTTCAGGATTTATGACTATGTTGTTTTCTTACTGTCCTCATGCCATCTTTAATGGGAGGCCATTTTTATTCTCAAGCTACTTGAAATATATTATTGCCAGTCACTGCTCCAGGACCTTCTCTTTGTCACTTACAAGTTTTCTTTGACATTTATCAGCTGCTGACAATATGGGGTTTTTTATTATTGCGTCCAACTTAAAAAATGTTATGCTGTTTTGATTCAAAGTCCAGTTACCTCTCTGATTTTCTTCCTAGATATCAAACCCATAGCTGTGTTTAAGTATAGTTTCATAATTTGTCTTGAAGACGCATTTGTAATAACCTAGCATCATTTGCCCTTATTAGACATTAGCCCAATCTTTGCACTCATGCAGTAATTTCTTCATTTCAAATCTCATGTTATCACCCTTTTCTTTGTTCTTATTTCAACCTGCCTTCGTGATTTTTTTGCCATTTGATACCATACTAGAATATCTACTACTCTTATATGATTGAATGAGACCATACCATTGTTTGGGGTTCTGTTGAATTTCGTGTATGATCCTTTATAGGTGCTGCACATCTGGTTTATTTTTTACATAGTTAACACTGGAAGGCATAAATTTATTTTATACCTATTCTGGTTGTCCTATTAGTTATCCTAAGTACTGTTGTTATATTATTCTTACTATATTGTATGACATTTATATTTTTGGTGTTAATATAGTTGGAACATCTAGAGATCAGCTATTCATGGTCCATTGTACAAAGAGCTGTATATGCAGATAAAAGTCAGTATGAATTATATTTAGCCATAGGTACATTATAACTGTTGATTGAGAGTGCTTAGAGACCTCAATTTCACAGAATCACAGAATGGGTAAGATTAGAAGGGACCACAGTGGGTCATTGGTCCAACCTCTCTGCTCAAGTAGGGTCATCCTAGAACACACTGCACAGGATTGTATCCAGACAGTTCTTGAATGTCTGGAGGGAGACTCCACAACCTCTCTGCATAATCTGTTCCAGTGCTCAGTCACCTGCACAGTAAAGAAGTTCTTCCTCATGTTGCCTCATCCTATTGCTCGGCACCACTAAGAAGAGCCTGGCTCCATCCTCTTGACACCCTCCCTTCAGATACTGATAGACATTGATAAAGTCCCCTCTCACTCATCGCTTCTTGAGGCTGAACAGGCACAGCTCCCTCAGCCTTTCCTCAAAAGAGTGATGCTCTGATCCCCTCATCATCTGTGTCACCCTCCAATGGATCCCCTCCAGGAGCTCCATGTCTCACTTGTGCTGAGGAGCCCAGAACTGGGTCCAGCACTACAGATGTGGCTTCGCATGGGCTGAGTAAAGCTGCAGGATCACCTCCCTTGACCTGCTGGCAATGCTCTTCCTAATGCACCCCAGGATTCCATTGGCCTTCTCTGTGTCCTCTGTTACCAGGGCCTCCCCTCCACTTAGAAACAGGCCCACATTATCCTTTGTTTTCCTTTTGTTACTGATGTATTTGAAGAAGCCCTGCTTGTTGTCCTTGATATCTTTAGTAAAATTTAATTTCAGGGGGGCCTTGGCCTTCCTCATCTTATTTCTACTTACTCTCAAGTAAGTCTGAAGAAAACTTTCAAGTTGAGCAGCACTATGAGATGGAGCTATTTTTTTGGCTTCTCCTGTCTCACCAAGCACTTGGCCCCAGGCACCTGGGCATGAAATTCTGGTGAACACAACAGAACCCAAAGTAAAGATGCCACTTATTTCAAGAAATTGTTTCATCTAAGATACAAAGACTACCCTGAAAATGTTGAAAGATAATGTTACACACAGTCTCTGCCTATTTAAGAATGCAAATAAATCCATACAGGAAATATTAGAATTGTCGATGACCTATAGTTGATTTTTATGCTACGCTTTATCAAACAAGCCTTCAAGCAGTGTAAATTTGCTGTTAAAAAGCAATGACTTTTACTGGACTCCGTTCAATTAACTGCTGACTTAACTCTTCCTCTGCATTGTAATTAAGAACAACAGCAGCTGGAAGAACAGTTTCTACATTTGTTTGTTTGTTTTGCTTGTGAGAGAACAATGTGAAATTTACAGATTACTGATGTGATAGCTTCAGGAGCCTTCCTGTTTACAGCGTCTTGACCGTATCTCAGATTAAATAAGTTTGGAGGCCAAAGGCCAAAATCCTAGGCCACAATCAGACATTAACTGCAGAAATGACATTGTCTGTTTAAATGCCACTGCCCCTTCAAGCCCCCTATCTCTGCATCCCCAAAGCAGAGATGCCAAAATAGATTGTGCAGCTGGCTCTGGAACTTTCTGAATCCAAATATCAGCAGTATCAGATCAATTTAATTGTCTGCAAAAAGCTGTTAGGATAAACTCAGTGACTTGGCAATGAAGACAGTATGAGTCTTCACGTGAGCCATTTTGGACATGCTGCTGTTTGAGGCTATGTTGAAATTGCTGTTAGCTGGTTTCATGTTCTGTCCTTTGGCCCTGCCACTTGTTGAAGGTGCTGAAAAGGTGTAGGTGGCTGCTATCTTCAAAATAATCACCATTCATACTGCAGGTGACCCAGATGACCAGTGATTCCTTCTCTTTTCTTCCTCGTCTAATTGCATCCTCTTCAACATTTCCATGTAGTCTTTTTATTGCCTTTGAATGAGACGCAGAATTTTCCATTGGCCTCTTCATCTCCTCCTGTAATCCCTTTCAAAATGGTATTCACCATTTTACTTAAGGGTAAACTGAGATTAAACAGTTGTGGGCTGGGGCTAATAAACTCCCAGAGATGTAAATTTACGGGTCGAGAAAATTACATAGAGATGGCATAGCAACTAAAAATTAACCCAGCTGTAGCTGTGGAGATTTGAGGACTTAGCTTTGTAATGGCTGACAACAAGCAGGACACAAGCTCTTCTATACTAGGCTGTAGTAGCGAATAAATCCCACCTAATATGTCAGGCAGGGCTCATTGACCAAGAATTAACTGCAAACTTATTTGTCAGCAAATGTACAGCATTCCTGAGCTATGACAGGGACTCAGATCCATTCTGGTGAATCTGAAGTGATATGATATTTCCTTAGCAGACTGTTTCATTTGTATTTATTTTGCATCATATCCACCGATGGCACCCAATTGACTTACATGGTAGCTCTTTCTGAAATAGAAAAATTAGACATGGACTAATAAAACTAGTTTTGCTCATAACCATGATATACAGATGTCATGCAGTGCTACTTTTCTGTTGCTGTTATATTAAAACAAATTAGCAAATTCCTGCTGTATGTTTCTCCACTGATTTCTTAGTATAATGTGTATCAACATAAGGGAATAGTAGGAATACCCACCTATGTGCCATTTATGTGCAAACAACAGTTTCCTTACTTCAGATTTCACACGTGGTCAAACCCAAATCTGTAGTTATTTTAATGTCAGTTGCTCTTTCTTAGAGCAAAACGTCTCCCAGAGAATGTGGGAAATGGCCAAGATGCTACATAGCTTCTCCTAATGTAAAGATACCTTTTTATGAAATATTAAAAGGAATCTTTGCCAGACAAAATTATCTACACAATTTTTCTGTTTGCCTGAAAAATAGAAAGCCCTTAGGACTTGGTGTGAAGTGAGACCCTTTGGTCTGCAAATCTGTTGTTCCTGTGTTTATGGAAAGTGTGGAAATTCTGAAAAGCATACCAAAGGTTGCCACCCAGCCAGCTGGCTGCTGCTGCCCAAGTCAATGAGCATCAATTTTTTTGAAAAGCGAGAATGATTTAAAAATCAGTACTTTGGGGTTTCATGTCAGAGTCTTAAATATAAAAGAAACCCCATTTAAAATACGGTTGTGACACTACCTACACTGTTGTGCTCAGAGACTGGATACTGCAAAAGCCTTAATGATCCATTGATGATATAGGGAGCTGGTGTATACTGAGCCCAAAGCCCTAGTGAACTGTGCTACCAGCCACTAACAGCACACAGCATATTCACCAAAGATGCTGACACTTTGTGGAGACAGGTCTGCAGACGGACTCCAGCCCAAGAAGCACAAACTTGTTTCGTTTGTGGCGGAAGAGAGAACAGTTCCTTATTCTTACCTTGGTCAGTGTTGGACTGTGACAGCTTTCTGCAGCTTTTGTAGTTCCTTACTCCTTCAGTAACTCAACTACAATCTAGGAGAAAAGGAGCATTATTCAAGGCAGGTAAACAAAGCAGAACCTGGCCCTCTGTCAGTAAATGATTTGCGAAAAGGTCTCTTAAAAATGTACTGCGAGTGGCTGTTTGCTTGCCTTGAGGCAGCAAACAAAGACAACTTCCAAATCCCACTGTAGCATTTGGCAAGTGTAATCCTAGCCAGTGTATTTCAGTTGATTTCGAATACACTGTCCTAAGTGAAATGGGAGTTTCAAGGAAGCAGAGTTAAAAGATGCTGGCAAATGAATCTCTGCTACAAAGGCTGAAATGGGGGATTACAAATGAGTTATCCCTTTAGTTAGCCTGCTAAATTGGTGTGCAGGCCTGGAAAAAGGGAACAATGAACACCTCCTGACACCAGGCTGTTTGTCTGGTGAGTATCCCTCAGTGCAAATGTTGGTACTGTGTGAGTATTTTTTGTGTTTCTATAAAGTCCTAATGAGCTCCTTGGGTGAGAGTGAAACCCTTTGCTTTTTCACACTGTGCTCAAGACCCTTAAACTTCATGGGGTCAGGCCTAAAGAAAGGGTAATGGACCATGAGGTCCAGCTTAATAGACCCGATATTAACACAGCAGCAAGAATGTCATCAAATGCAAAGTTTAGGGCAGGCAGTGAATGAAGTATTTGTTACACTTAAATAATATACAAAGATTGTAACAGAGTAGTAGCACTATATCAATGTCATCATGCGGGACTTTGAAAATCCCCCATGTATGAAATAACTTTGCGATGCATCCTTGTATAATAAACACCACAATTTACCTACATGTCCTAAAAGATTAATTACATTAATGTGTGTTAAATGTTCTATCTAGCCAATAATATTTATCATAACTTCTCATTAATCTTTGACCTTGAAAAATCTACGTGTAAGAAAACCTCTCTAATCTATTAGATCACAGTAAGAGAATATTTGCATATGAGAAGCAAAAGAATTTATTTATTCAGTGGCTGAGATTCCAGTACTGGCAGATCAACAATTTTATGGGAAAGTGAATGAGGTTTCTCACTTTTAGTTTAGCCCTGAAATACTTATTTGTGCAATTAATGTTCCATCTGACTAAATGAAGTTAATTGATAACTCATGATAAATTATGAACCAGTATGAGGTCAGGTATCAGCAACTCAACAGCTTATTTAATAATTGTTTAACTTCTTTTCATATACTTACAATTGTAAGCCCAGAACACTGCATTTGAAATATCTTTTTATTAAACTTTATTTGTAGGTAAGGCGATTTTATTATTGTTTCCATTTTGTATTGTTAGAAGAATAAAATGTAGATATAAATAGTAATTTAGTGAGCTTTCTGAAAGTGGCAAAAACACATTTCTTAAAAGAACCCCCTTTTTTTCAATGGGCAGAGTTTACTTCTCTTTTAATGACTAAGCAAAATGCTTTCCAATAAAGTAATTTGAAGAGAAGCTACTCTGTGAGAAGTGTGTGTTGTCTCTTTGAAATACAGCTTCACACAGATGCTTGAAATGGGAAACAGAAAAATTAAGCAAAAGAAATTTTGGTAAAGTTAGTAATTTTATTTAATTTTGCAGAAATAAAAAATTCTTTTTACTTTGGAAAAAAAAAGGAAAATTTCC
This sequence comes from Dicrurus megarhynchus, assembly GCA_013399195.1. Classification (NCBI taxonomy): domain Eukaryota; kingdom Metazoa; phylum Chordata; class Aves; order Passeriformes; family Dicruridae; genus Dicrurus; species Dicrurus megarhynchus. The sequence continues at coordinate 897,799 of VXAD01005101.1, read as the reverse complement.
TATGTGTGGTGCCTGACATCATTCAGACCTGGTATTCACCAGGTGGTGGGAACAAAGAATGGCCCTGACCTGCCTGGGGACTCCAGGGGACAGAAGGACTGGTCTCTGCTCTTGGTGAGCAAACGAAAGCAACGGAGCAGCATTGCCTGCTTTTCTGCCATAGGGCAGTTACAAACAGATTACCTAAATTACAGATTTTCATCTTCCTTCTGAGGTTAATTAAAGGTTGATCAGTAGATGGAGAACAGGTCCTCTTCCCAGGGTGCCTTTGTTCCCACAGAGACTTTGTATAGAAAGCCATATGCAGCTGAGCCTTCCCTGCATTGGCCAGGGAGATGGCAGGAGATACGGAACTGGCCGGGCTTGGTCCCATCTACAGCTGGCAGCAGAAACTGCACTGAACTGTGGTTGTCTTGCTGGGGGGACTCAGGTGGAGGCCTCCCTGCCCGGCATGAACACTGAGCCCACAACACTGGTGCTTCTAAAGCCAGCTAATGATCTTGTCCACGTGACTGGTTTCCAGACCACTCAAGCCTGGACAGCAAGCCAGGCTGTACAATGGAGGAGGCGGCCATGAAAAGCAAAGAGACAAATTGCTTCACTGACATCTCTGTTGTGACTGATAGAGAAAGATGGGAAACCAAGGCAATTGCCAAGGTTATTACTGATTTCACCATTTGCTGCCTTTCACAGTAATATTAAGTGCTCATCCTCCATTTTTGAAAGTTAGTGGTTCAACATTTCATTTAATCATTAAAATGTAACAAAACACAACAAAACGCAATAATCCTTTAAATTTAAATAGTTTTTCTTAAATTATTTTGAGAAATTTTGTTCTCTGTGTTTTAAAATTTTTAACTCAATTTTCATTAGAAGGGAAGGAAAGAACATTGAACTCCTCACGTATTCTAATATAATTTCCCAAACTTTGGGATAGCTCAAAGCTTTGCATGGAGAAGCCACATATGGCTGATCCTGGCACTTTCCAGTAGCAGCCCTGCTAGCAACTTACCTCAAGACCAAAGACACCAAAATTATAGTCAAGGATTCTTGATGACAGTGCAGTTCTAATGCAGAAATATGCATGTCTGCATTAATTGTTAGCTTAAATTTTATCAGTACTGAGTGAAATGAAAATAACATCTTCCCTGACATAGAAATCGGTTCCATTTTGAATATGACTTGGGCATTTAAAAAAATAGCTATCTCTATCTGTCAGTGAGGACAGATCCAAATATCCAGGATTGTAGTTGCCTTTATCCCCACTTCAATGGGAGCAAAGTGACCAGAGACTATCAGATCATAAAGAGAAGAAAGAGAATTTATCATCTAAGCTTACTTCATAGTATCCATGATTGGGGAACATATGTTGCAGCCTTGAAAGAAAACAACTCTGCAGGATTTTAGGCTTTTATTGAAAATTTATGAAGCTAGCAATTCAAAGTCAATTAAAATCTGAACCTAACTATTCTAACTGTAGGAAAACTAACTACAATGAAACAATACAATTAGGATTCAAACAAGGGGAATCAAAGTAATTGTTGTATAAATAAAATCTGATGAAGTCACAAATTATTTTGAGCAGTGGGTGAAATCATCAAGGAAACACTGTGTGCTTTAAATCACGAATATATGTAACATTCAGAGGAGGGCTTGAAATATGTTCTTAGTTCTTGAACAAGTGGTATGTGAAGTATTGAAATATGAGATTATACAAATACACAGAATATGCATCAACAAAAGAGAAAAGTAGTGAGTTTAGAGGTTTTTGTCTTGTGTTTTCCACTGGTAATTCTTAGATAGCTTCCTGCTCATCATTTAAGTCTTCTAGATCCCATTTCAGGAGCAATTTCAGTTAGGATTTGATATGTCCTGCTTCTTTTTACTTTGGAAAAAAAGGAAAATTTCCCATGTGTGGTGCCTGACATCATTCAGACCTGGTATTCATGTTCTTATTTTTGATCATCTGGCTCAGACCAGATGTCTCATGAAGTCTGGTGTAAATGATTCAGTAGTTAAGGGAAAACATAACATCTTCAGATGGCATGGTCTTTGGAGCATGAGGGTTAGAGCTGTAATCAGCCAATTTCATTCCTCTTTGATAATTCATACCATGCAATTTACTTTAATTGTGAGGCTCCTCAGGGTAGCATGCTATGTGACTTCTTGTTCTCATTTGGCCTGAAGACATTGGTGTTTTCCAGAGAAAACCATGTGTGCCAAGTTTCCTACCTCAGTGAGAAAGAACAGTCCATACTCAGTGGCACATACTCGACTGGACATCACTCTAGCATGCAGCAGACTTGACATTCAGAATATAAAAATCCACTCCAGAATAAGTGACTGCAGATATTTTTTTGTCTGTCTTCCAGCTTTTCTGTGAGTAATAAAAATCTCTTCTAAGGAATAAAAGCAATCTGCATATGTATATATAATATGTATATGAAATGTACAACATATTTAGAAAAAGTAACAAACCTTGAAAAATACAGGAGTTGGAAATTTATACATGGAAGTTTTGTTCCAGTGTGTATCTCTTCACCTAGACATGAGGGCTTGACCTATGTGTCTATGCAAGTTTTGAAAAGGAAGTAATTATTTTGAAAATCTTCTATATAATGCAGGGGTCTTACAGAAGAACAGAACAGAAGAAGAACATTACATTTGTAAGCAAGGAATGTGTAACTTCTGAGTTATATTCTAATATTTATATAACTACTATTTTTAATAAAATAGTCACTTAGATGCTGCTGTACTTTGCTTTCCTGTAAATAATTTTTTAAAAACCCCGACCTCTTGTTTTCCTCAGTTTACGCTGTTACAAAGAGAACGCTAGAAGATTCTGAACAACTTTCCAGCATTAAACTCTGCAAGCTCTCCAGGTTAAGCCTTGCATGTCTTAGATCTCGAAGCCTCTTTTTACTTACATTCTAAATATTAACTCCAATAATGTATTCAAATTTTAGCTGAAGTATTTCTCACTGTCAGCAGTCAAGGAAGCACAATAACTGCTCACAGAGCCCAGAACAGACTTCATCAGGGGTGAGGTATCTCACTTCTGCTGATGGAGAGAACAGAAATGGGATGCAAAAGCCAAAAGCACACAGAATTCTAGCATTGTAGGAAGCTTTCCTTTGGCACAATGGAGTGTCTCATATGTGTGCTCATATCAATACACTTAGATTAGTAACATACACCAGTTTGTAATAGTCTGACAGCAAACAGAGTCCAATCTTCTGCCAGACAAAGATGACAGAAGAAAAGTATAGCTATAACCTGTTATCCTGTTACATTCCTTTGCAACAGTGGAACTCAGTAAATGCATTTCCAGGAACAGCTTTTGCACAAGGCTGCACACTAATGCCAGCAGACAAGACAGCTGGCAAAAAACCATTTAGGGCTCTGGGCAGGTTTTTCACACAGCTGTCACCGAAATCCTGGACTGCACCTTCCAGGAGGAGAAGAATGGGTATGGTAATGCTAACTTGACTTACTTCAAACTCAACTCATAATAGTCAAGGAGGTGTGACCCCAAAAGAAAAGACTTGCATCTACTGAAAGTTATAGTGTAAAAACTGAAAGCAGCAATACCATTCCTGTCCTGGAAATCTGGAGTCTGTTTTTTCATCATGGAAAAAACCCCACCATTTTTCCATATATCAATGGTAGCAAGAGCTCTGCCCACAAAAGGTTTCCAAGACTATGGGTAACCTTTAAGGAAAGCCTGCCTGTTCAATAGTCAGTGTCCTGGGCTTAGATTGTCTCTCCAATATTTGTAAACTAAAAATTATTTGCTTAGACAGAATAAAAAGCAATGACAAAGTGAAAAATAAATACTTCAGTTTCAAAACCAAACATATCCTCAAAACTTTACAATTAAATAATCAAAGTAGTGGATCTTCTTTTCCTAGCATGAAGGTGCAAAATGTGTAACAATAAATATTTTCCCATTCAGTGAATTACTTCTATGCTTGAAGCAGAATCACTTCAATATCTTCTCTTGATTGTGTTGAGTTAGAGGAAAGTCTTGCTGGGACCCTGAGAGACAGCACCACTAACTTCCTCCATTTTTTTATAGCCCATGAGACATCATTTCCCTTGTAGGCAAAATCAAATATCTGAATCACTCCTGCATAATGGTTGCACCCAGTCTGAATACCTTTTATTTACAAAAGGATCTGCAGTCTAGTGAGGCAGATTAAGTACCAGTCTGTCACACTGAAAACAGAGATAACGCACTTTGAGTGCCTGAGAGTAGAGAAAAAAAGCTGTAAAATACAAACACTCTGAATAAATTTCCTTTACTTCAGCTCACAGAATATGAGGAGATTATTTCCACAGCAAATTGGGGTCCTATAGAGGCCTATAGGACCTATAGGACCATTTCTTCTGTTAATTAAAGTAGCTGCTTCTACTCAAGTGTGTGGCAAAAATTACCTCCATTTGGATTATTATTTTCTGGGGGGAAAATAGTACCCCTTGCAGACAGAGACAGAGGAAGATATGTTAAACTGAAAATGTAGTGAACACACAACCTCTAAGTGCCAGTCAACACAAAAGCATGCTATCCAGCACATGGAACTCCTGGTCAGAACCAGGTTTTTCATTTGAAAGGAAAACTGTGAGCAAACCCCTTATAAGTTATTGTGTAGTCCTGCTTCCTTATCTGCTGCTAGAGGAAAGTTCCACAGGAGTTCCTCTGCCATTGTTTTAACTTGCTGGAGGTTCTTCCCTCTCTGTAAAATCAGCCTGCATTGAGATCCAACTGGTGAAAGCCACTTCTTGTGTGTCTGTGCCTGGGGTTTCCTTGGTGAACAACAGGAGACGGGAAGGAGCTTTCCAGGCCCTGAGAGCAGCTGGACCTGGCCAACTGGAACTTCACAACTTTGGGGTTCTGCCTATGAGACCTCCAGACAGACCTCACTTCAGCAGGACAATATGGTATATTTCTCTTTGGTGGGGTGGATTCAGTGGGTAAGGTTAGGAAAGGGAAGAAGGAAAATCTGAAAAAAATAAAAGGTTGCAGTTGACTGAAATGTTCAGGATTTCACTCTCTATTTTCTCATGGTTAAGTTCAGCCTCTTTTTTAATTCTTGGTATGAGGATCTGCAGGAGAAATGAATGGTAGCTTCATTAGTACACAGCACTAGGGAAGCTTCTCCTTGTTTCAATTTTGCTTCCAGTATGCAGATGTCAAGAAAGAACCAACACCATCTATTTTGGGGATGAATTTTCCACAAGTTTGTTTCTCAAATTCTTGTGTGGTGCACAGGAATGCTGTTCCATGTTGCACCCCCTGTGCTGGCTTGGCAAACCTAAATTTTCAGTGCTACAAGGTCATTTATGCAAGTGAAGGCTTTTCTTTCTTTTGAGAAATCATCTACTAGGGACTAAAACAAGTAACTGGGAGGTAAAATCTGACCAGCCCTTGTGTATTTTCTTGTGTATTCATCCTTTGTATGGTTTAAAATACGAAATCATTCTTATTTAGTGTAAGTTATGGGTCAAATCCTATTCACTAGAGGAATTTACATACAGGGGAAATAAATTGCTATATTCAAATACATAGTACATAAAACATACAAAATGGTTTCATCTTTATATTGTGTGTGGTAAAATTTACATCAAAATGTCAACAAATGTCTAGTATTTTTTAATTGTTTATAGGTCTCCAGAGATTTAAAGGAATAATTAAATGCATTTTTATTTTCCTAGCGATATGTCACCTAATATTCTCCGGTTAATTACATTTCCAAACCCCAACCTGTCATACTAAGAAGCCTATATTTTTTTTTTTATCCTTTCATCTTCTCTTTTTTCTTTTCAATTTTTTATGCAAAAATGCAATTTATTTACATTTTTCCTTTTTTCCTTTTTTCTCTTTGCTTTGTTTTCTCCTTTCTCTTTTCTTTACCTTCTTTTCCCCTATTTTCCTTCTTTTCCCTTTTCTTTTCTTTTTTCTTTTCCTTTCTTTTCTCTTTTTTCTTTTCTTTTTTTTTTTCTTTTCTTTTCTTTTCTTTTCTTTTCTTTTCTTTTCTTTTCTTTTCTTTTTTCTTTTTTCTTTTTTCTTTTTTCTTTTTTCTTTTTTCTTTTTTCTTTTTTCTTTTTTACTGTTTTTCTCGTTGGGTTGCAGCGCAGGGTGGGCGGGCTCGGTCCGTGAGAACGTGCTGCCACCAGGAGGCTGCCGGGGCTCCTCCGGGCTCCTCTCCAGCGCTGCGCCTTCTGTTTCAAAGGTAGCTGTAAACAACCCCCAGCTCTTCGACAAGGCTCGTGGGTATATAAATAGCAGTGAGAGAGAACTAATGAGCTACCCCAGGGCTGCATGTAAATTATGGCTAAAAGTGACTTTAGTTAAGTGGCTGTTAGTGCCTGCACTGGGTATGCATGAGTAAATGTGTGCTTAATCGCACTAACGTGGCTGCCGCACGCTGTGAAATACAGCAGTGGAAATCACTCCACGCTAGCGGTGACTCTTTCAAAACAATCAGGAAACTAAGTGCCCAGATGAAATAAATATGTACTCTTTCATATAGGATCATAACAATTTGATATCATTAATCTTGCCAGCAAATCAGTATATTTGGTTAAGGATCTTTTTTCAATTACTTTCAATAGCAATTTAAGTATATTCCTAGATTACAGACGCACACATATGTATGGGGTAGGTGTAAGTTACCTAATGCAATTGGAGTCATTGGAGCTACCTCAGTATGCATCATTTGAAGAGCTTTCTCTAAGAATGCCTCTGTAGAAAATGCTGGTACTACAGCTGCCCTTGCAGTCTCTGATGATTTATTTAATGTTATTTGTGGAAAAAATTAAATATAGAGACAATATTTTATCCAAAGTTAATTAGAAGTTTTGATTTTGTTTTTTTTTTTCCTAGAGAAACTAACTGCCCAGTCCTGGACTATTCAGGTAACCTTTTCCATAAAAATCCATTTCTACAGGCAGACACAAGTGGTCTGTAAATTAAACGTACTTACCTTTACCAGACCGTGAGCCTGGATTCTTTCCATTGCTATTCCTTGGTCTATCAATGATTTGTCCTGTGGTCTTGAGAGTTTCTTAGCCTAGCTGTGCCTTGTGATCCTTAGATCAAGATCAACTAAATAATTGTCATGAACTATTAACCTTTGTGGGACTGGAAAGGAGTTCTGAAGCATAATGGCCTTTCCCTCCAGCCAAAATGCCTAATGGCATTTCTTCTGCTGGATAATGCAATAACATCTGCTGAGGCTTTCTAGTAACAGCTTCCTTCTGACAGTGGTGAGTGACACTATAGAGTGAAGCAGCTTACAAATGCCACCTTCACGCCTACCACATGAGTACCATCACAACACACACCATTTTATAGCTCCTAATGAACACTAATGATAGATTACCTGTTTCCATGAAAAGCCAGCCCAGATATGACTGCAGAAAGGGCTTATCTTTAGTTCTGATTAGCAGTATGTTTCATCTTAAAACACTCAGATATCCGTGGTACCAGGTAGACACTTGGCTGCTTCACCGAATACTGAGACCATCTGACGGTGGCCAGTGTGGCAGTGGAAAATGGGGGAAACTGCATAAAGTTCCTATGTGCTGGCAGGCACAGCTGGAGAAGCACCCAGGAGAAGCCAGAACACACAGTTTGCCTCTGCCCATAGCCCTGCCTTCCAGCGTCCTTCCCAGAAGTCAGACAGATCCCAGCAGTTTGGCTTACTTGATGTGCACCTTTCCTGAATCAGGAAGAGGCAACTTCTTGATGTTAATATAGTCGAAGCCTATAACATTTGTGTGACAATACCTATATCAAAATGTAAATAGGAAGATTTCAAGGAACATTCTATTTTCTTTAAAACAATTTTCAAGTTTTATTAGCTCCTAATAGACAGTCTTTTTTTCTTTTGAACTGGTGGTATATATTCTGAGACTATTTCCTTTACTGAGCTATTCTATTCACAAGAGGTGCTCTCTTTTGAATTTGTGAGAGCATTGTACCACTGGCCATAACTAAAGCAGCCAGAACCAGCTTGTAATTAATTCTTAATGAAAGCATTTGCTTGAAAATTGTCAATTTTGCTTTATTTTCTGTCTGTACCCTATGGGTGTCAGCAGCCTCTTCCCACGTTCTGCACTTCAGAAATGATGAACACATTTTAAATACTAAGCCCAGCCTAGATTTTTAGAGCTGTGTGCAACTACAGAATTTCAAAGAGCTCTAGGAAATGGAAATGCACTAAAGAACTAACTAGTCCCACAAGGCTCAGGCCGACAAATGCACAAACAAACTTCACAGGAGCTGCTAGTCTGTGCTTCCAGGCTTGAGCTTTCTACCTACTTTCAGTATAATACACAGTTCCCCTTGGTGACTCATTTTGTCTGCACAAACCTCTGAAGGCTTTCTGCTACAACCACCCTTTCCTTTCTTACACATTGTGGTGTAAGGAGTCTCTTTAAACTTAGACCATTTCAGTCAAAGGGATGCGCCATGGGTGCTGGCCCTTTGACCTCACAGGAAGGGAAGATTTTTCTCTTCTGACAAAGCTTTGAGGAAGCTTTGCAGATTAGGAAGGAAGAAGCCCAAGCTACTGTACAGACAAGAAACCCACCAAAGACGGAAAACCTAATGCTCAAAGTCAGACCTAATGGCTGGCCTTCCATGGTGCTTCCATGACCCCTTACAGGTCCTTATAGGACCACAAAGAGACTCTATTCCCGGTTTTCACAGCTTCAAGTGCTACTTGAAGCCTGGAAACAGCCTTAATCTTCCCAATAAGGGAAGGTTCCTCCAGGCTGACAGAGGTAGGAGCACCTGGGCAAGATGCCCTGCTCCTACTGGCTGGGCAAAGCACTTGCCCATGGAGAGGTGCTACCGCTGCCCACTTAATCTCTCCTAGCTCCATGTGAAAGCAGGAAGGAGAGGTGGAGCCGTTTTAGGTGAGGTATGAAACAAGCACAAGCCATAATGATATTTATCTGTTGCTCTCGTTACTGTTATTCCTGGCATAACACATTGAATTTCACAGGAAACTATGGCAAGATTCTGGAGAGAGATGCTTTCTTTTTTGAATGTGAACTGCTATTCAGTGTTTGGAGTCTTAGTGGAAGTTTCCTTCAGAAAGAAAAAACAAAGTTAGATATTTATCTGGCTTTTGTCCCTTTTATGTACAAAGACTAAAACCAAAGTTATCAAAAAAGGGCCAACACCTCATGCTCAATTTTAAAATACTTGCAGTGGAATTGTCATGTAAAGATGTCTCTGGCTATTGACTTTTTATGAGGCTAACATGCCTAATACTTGCTGTGCCTATTTCCTTGCTTTTCTGATGTTTCTTTGTCTGCCTGTGACAGTTTTGCAGCTTCTTTTTACATCTGCCTCCATCAAACAGTGTCCACACCTCTTTTTATTCAGCCCAAAAAACCCATTTTTTATCTGGGATCTTTACAATGGTGTATATTGCTATGATCTTGGCAATGGCTCTTTTTTTCACCTAATTCCATGAAGGAGCATTACTGTTTCCTATATTTTATTCTGAATGAAAAACAGCTGTTACAAACAACACCTGCAAGGAGATTTTATCCAGGCCTTAGCATAATGCACCCTCACCCTCATGGAAACCATCTTTCAGAATGAAATTCTGACTTTGAGATTTGACCTTTACAAGGTTCTGAGGAGCTCACAAATGAACTTTTTGCATTAGTTGGGTATATCAAAGGTAAAAGGTCAGACTATGGAGTCAGAAACATTGTTCTGACAAAAAGAACTATAAAACCAGGTCAAAGCACTGTATCATGTGACTGCAAGGCAGGCATCGCAGCTGGTCTGAGAACTGCAGACATAGAGCTGGAGGTAGTTCAGCAGCTCGGTTTGTTCCCCTCATGACCATGGGAGACTCTTTTCTTAAACTGGGCTTCTTCCTTCATGAACCAACCCCTCAGCACATAAGTCCCAGCTCACAGCCAGGTGTGCCTGGCTGTAATTTTGAAGAGCAGTGCTCTCTGATCTTCTTTGCATCTCATTTGTGCACTTGGATGGCTTGCATGTCACAGAGCATCACTGTACCTTATCCCTGGAAGGCCACACCAGGAATATCCCCAGAAATATCTGGGGAAAAGTATGTTTAGGACTCTCTGTGGGACCAGGAGAGTTGTGTCTCTAAGGGCAGAAACATCACAAACATGTGAAGGATGGTTTCCCAGGTCCTAAGTAAAGACTCATGCCTGTAAGGGATGAAAAGGGATTTCCCTCCCACCAACATAGAGGTGAGCTCCACCAAGGACTATGCCCCTCCACTGCCCCTGCTAACAGAGAGATGGATGGATTTACACAGTCCTGAGAAATGGGATGGGAAAGTTTAAAATTCCCATCTCCACCCTGAAATATTGCAGCTCTCTTCTCTGCTCTCCAGACTAGAGTAATGGGGTCTTTTCTTTCTGACTTGAATAACCTCCCATGTCATAAGCCAAGGCCAAAACGTGAGATGGCCTGGAGATTGGAGGGCAGGGGGGGTGGTGATGTCAGCAGGAGGTCCTTGCTGCAAATGCAAAGGGTAGGTCACTGCCAAGGCAGCCCACTGCTGGTCTGTGTGCCGAGCTAAAATGCCATGTTCTCCTTGTCCTCCTTCTCTCATGTATGACCTTGTCTTACAGAGGTCTTGCCAACAATCAAAACATAAACATGCATTGGAAAACCTCAGAGAAGTTAATAGCATTGCATCCCCAGGCAGCTCCAGCATGTGTGTGTTGTTCTTAAGAGCTGCCAGTCCCATTTGGAAGGAGAAAAATCACCATGCAGGGGCAACCAAATCCAGCATGGAGCAAGACATTTATAATCAGTGTCTGAGAGTAAAACCAGATACAATATATTCAGTGGCAGAGATGCATCACTGACAGAAATTATCAGGGAAATTATTTTATAGACTTTTCATTCTCTATTGTAAATGATGTAAGTACTGCATAAATAGGATAGATTTGCTTGTATTACACATGCACAAAGGCTGCTGTTGAAAAAACTTCTACATTTTGACACTGACTGCAGTTACATTAAAAAGCACTATTTTCACCATAGGACCCTTGCTTGGAACCCATTCAGAGAAGAAAGTGTTCAGTGTTTTGCTTTAGCCACACTGTCCTGCCTCTACTGTGGTCCATGTGCAGGGCTGTGTTCAACTTACCTTCCTGGGGTTCTGCTCTGACACTTCTCCTCTGAAGTCAATCTGTCACAAGCACTTTTTCTTAAGGCTTCCCAAGGCAGGCCTCTAATATTATTTTATTTTAGCTAGCTAAGGTTCCATTCCTGAGAACACTAGGTATTTTGTAGACCTTTCTGTCCACATAATAATTTTGTGTAATTATGTTATTGTTGTTGCTGCTGTTGTTATTTTTCCATAAGACTTGTGGGAAAAAAGGAACGTGATGCCGTCTTATGGAGTGTAAACTGAAGTACATACACTGTGTAAACCCATTATGAATGTGCCAACATTTGGCATTTCCTAAATTTTTCTCAATTAAAATCACAACCATTTCATGTTGTTTAATTATTTTTAATGTCATTTTAGAAAGAGTGACAAATAGAGTAGTTTGACATGCCACTTTACTACAGCCAAGCCAAGTTGCTTCTGCTTAAATATCTACACCAGAAAACAATGGATTATTGAAAACAATTTTAACAGAATTAACATAATTAATTTAGTCATGTCTAGTTAAGGGAGGGAGTTTAAGAGAAACTGCTGTTTGCAGTTTAGGCATGGATAATTTAGAAGGAAAGCAATCTCCTAGCAAAAAGTAAATAAAGGTTAGTGAGCCAGGCCTAATATTAGACTTCGCTTAAATAGTTCATGTACAGGGCAGTTGGAGTGTATGGCCAACAATAAAAGAAAACACTTAAGTGAACACAGCCTCCATGGGGGTCCTGAGGTGTAGTGAAGGGCCCAATTCACACTGCACGCTGCCTGTAAAGAGATTAAATCTGTGCTGCAGTATTTACTGTATCTGTTTAGAAACTGAACATCATAATTGATGCAATACAAAAATATGATGGTGAAATTGCAAATAAATAGGTATTGAAGGTGCAGATGCATGTTCCTGAAGTGAAATTTCATGTTAATTTAAGGAGAGTTGATTTTCTTCTCGCTTGTTAGCAGTAAAAGGCTGTAACTCCATCCATGGCTCTGCAGGGCACCCACAAAATCGATCAATGCAGAGGTGAGCTTTTCTTCTTCTGGAGCTGTGGTTACTGAAAACCATCAGCTGCTTTCAGGGGAGTCAAAGTTGCTGATGGCAATACAAATACAGTAAAAGCATCCCAGGTGTTCTGAGGGGATATCACATAGCAGGGAACCAACTCGTCATTGAACAGAAGCTCCCACAAATGTGTTTCTGTGTTTGTGTGATTAAATGGGCTAGCCAGGTTAGCCAGTGTGCCCCAAACAGCCTGAATTTACTGGACTCATTCCCTTTAAATTCATTTTGAAAGGGCCACAGCAAACATATAATTTAGTTTCTGCATACTTCAGTATAATGTGGAAAATAATATGCAGAGCCATTTTGGGTTGCAAGGGCGTATTGGCTTAGAGAGAGGGCAACTAATCAGGAATGCTACCATTTTATGTAGTTCCTGGACTGGCTGGCTGGCAGCTAGTCAGCTCATATCTTCAGCAAAACAAGATCAAAGCTGTTCACACCCTTCTGTGCATTGGCAGTGATCTGTCACACCCCCACACTGAAACATCAGATGCAACAGAAAATATTATTATGGTATTTGACTTTGGATTCTCCTAATTTCCTGTTTATCTAATAATTTTCCTTTAGAATGGAAGGTTAGAAAAATAAGAATCAAGAAACAGGAGCTGTAGTGACTTGGTGTGTCAGACACAAGTTTGAGAATGGTCACATCTGTAAATGGGAAGGAAGATTTCTTGCTTTGAAACTTTAATTTCCAACAGCAACAAACAGGGCTGCTGTTCACAAAGCAATCACCATGGCTTCAAACTGCAGATCTGGGAAACTGTTGCAAAGTGTTAAATAGATTTTCTGGTACTTTGCAGGATCGCGGTATGGACTCGGTCATTTCATGATCATCATCATTCTGGACCCTGTGGTTAGACATGTTGTTTCTCTGAGGAACTAGATGGGTATAGCACCTTACAGAAGGAAACTCACTTTTGGATGGAAGGGGAATTGTGACAACATTGACCTGGAAAAGTTTAAGCCACAGACAAGCATTAAAATTTGCTCTGACTTGAATACAATGCCTGATGTGAAGATGTTTCTGCTGCAGCCTATGGTGGTCGCAATGAAGAGAAGCCTTAACGCAGCAGCCTGATGAACATTTCTGCTTTTCCTTAGAGAAAGTCAACAAGTTCCTTCTCTGCACTTTTAGCCTTTGATCCTACAGTGCTTGAATCCAACTAGCTGCTTTCAGGCGCTTCAGAGTCAGGAAAAATCCTCATGCTATTTCTTGTACTTTTTTCCACAACCAGCTAATGGGCCCTTTCTGAGTATGGGATAGTGGCACAGTCACACCTTTAGACTGACCAGCTACTGCTGGTTTTCACCTCAACCATCAGCTGAGTGCTTTCAAAGACTTTTATTTCTTATTCATGTAATTTTATGTGCCTGCATTTGGAGGTGTGCTAGACAGGAAGAGAACAATGTTCTGTTTTGTTCCTCTTTATCTCACTCTTGAGTTTCTCTGGGTAGTAAGTCAGAGGGAAGTTGTTTGTAAGATGTCATTTCACATCTCAGTTGTGAGCATGTTCATGTAAAGCCACATTCTGTGCTTGTTTATCCTCTGCAGTTCTGGTGGTGTCATTGGAGATTTGATGGAGGAAATAAGGTCGGGATGCAGCTCTTTGAGTCCAATCCTGCCGAATTTATTCTGGCAAAAAAAGCTTGTGGGCTTCCTCCTCCTAATACCCCATGCAATGGAAGGAAACATATGCTCTTCCAAGTGACCATGGAAACTGGTGCCTTGGTTTCCAAGGTGATTTTCTGGCAAGTGGCCGAAGGAGGAAGCATTAACAAAACAGGATCCTGGGCAGCAGAAAGCATCCACATTCCTGGCAATGCAGCAGCCTGCACTTAGGAGGACAAAGGCACAGAGACAAACAGAAAACTCCTCATTTTAAAATCACTGTAGGTGTCAAACACCTGGCAAAGGATGGGTAACCTAGTCTGTGGTCCCAGCTTCCTCACACAGCTCTCTATTTCCTTTTCTGCTTCTATTTGGTGAATGAGATCCGTCTTACCCAACTAACATCTTAAGGCTCATATAATCTCACTTTCAATAGAAAACAAAAAAGCAAAATAACACAAGGAGAGAAAAAAGAGGCTGCTTAAAACTGACTCATACTTTGAGACAAGGAAATTCTCACACTCTGTGTATATATATATATGTGTATATATGTGTGTGTGTATATATATAGATATATATTTAATGCTTCATAGTAAATAAGAGTGGTTTTCTTCCTTGCCATTTGCAAGACATGGAAGACATGTGAAGAAAGATCAATTTCTCTTTCAAGTACCATAAAGATACTTTGCAGAGCGTGTGGGTATTCCTGCTGGGGCTCCAAACCAGCATACAGAAAGACCCCTCCTTCACATTCTTCAGGAGGACCAAAACTCTCCTTGTCTGCCTGTCAGTGTAATTCCTTCTTGGAGTAAATTTGAAATACAGTGAGGTGCAACATGACACAACAGAGTGGAGGAGGAGGAGGAAGGACTGGTGACAAGATCATTTCGTTTTGAAGCAGAGGGGAAGAGGAGTTGATACAGGCAGATATATGTGCTCCTCCAGCTCCTGTGCAAGCATTGAAGCCTGTCACAGAATGTTCTCACATCATCATTTGTGGAGTCTACTGATTTATACACTTGCATGACCACGAGCCAGTACAGACATAGCATCTAACAGTGGAACAACCCAGCAACAGAGATGTTACTGAATTTTAGATGAAAATTAAGACCATCCCCAGCAGAAGAGCGACCCATCCTGATAGAAGAAGTCTGATTAGGAAATATAAGAAAGCCATTTAAGTGTTAAGTATTTTCATGTGCAATTATGTTCATGCTTTCAGCTAATAAGTAAAGCCTTATGAAGTTTGATTGCCATGTTTTCATTATTGCCAGAAGGTCCAGTCCTATCCCTGCAGGATACAGTTATTGACAAGTTATTTTAAGAATGTTTCATGGCCACAGGATAGAACCAAATTTTCCTTAAAAGTGCTGGGAAGTATTTTGACATTAAGTCACTTACCTAATGGTGGGATTTATTTCAGAATTCCTCTTTCTTCCTCTCTCTTCAAATTTAATGGAAAATCTGTGCTTGCAAGTGGTGGGGGAGATATACAACAGGAGTAACTGGAAGCACTTTGCTTACCACAACTACAGAGCTTTACTGAAAGCACGCAAAAGGAGCACTTGCTTATCCCACTGGAATTACAGTGAAAATGAACACTGGCTGAAGTGTTGGATGCATCAGCCACCACAGTAAGGGGAGATGATGACAGTGAGAGGAGAGGATGTAACCTGCAAGAGTTACTGCCAAGAAAACCCCTTCAGACCTTATCATTGAAAAACATATTTTTCACCACATAAATTCAGGTTTTTCCTGAAAAAATATCTATCCCGCTGATAATGGAGCAGTAAGTTTGTTACACACATTGCTAAGTGGCATCTACAGAGTGGCACTTTCTCAGTTACTTAGGGAAGATTGTCTGAGTAAGCCAACATGGAAATGGAAAGGTTAATAAACTATTTATATTAAAAATAAAATATCATGGCTTCTATGACCAAATTTCTGGAAACATACTCTTGTTTTAATGTGTGTTTTTGTGGCAGCTGCAGAAAAAACTGTAGTATTACTACAATACTCTGCTTACTCTTCAACTTTTCCAGTAACTTTTATCTCCTTATGTTCCAAAATTCACAAGCAATTTTATCTTTCCAGGACATACAGCTCTTATTTGAAATTAGGGCAACTGTTAAAGACTTCATTGAAAGATATGGTTTGTTTGTAGTCTGAACATTCAGCTGTGGTTGCGTCATTTCCATGCTGGCTTACTTACATCAGACGTTTTTCCCTGAGTAACTGAGAAAATGCCACTGTAAAAAACACTTAGCAACACGTGTAGCAAACTTACTCATCCTCTACTTTCCCAACCAGAATGTACCTGCATTTGGATATGGTAATGATGCACAACATTATTCAAATTAGTTTCACCATTTCAGTGGGGTTCAGGTCAGTACTAAATGCAGCTCTTTGCATTTTTTCAGAGCACTAGGACAAAACCTGTTTGCTGCCCTACAGGTGTGGGCCATAACTTCCCCAGCAGTCAAACATGATGCCCAGATACCACAGCTGGTTCAGAGCACCTTAGGGTACCCCAGCAACCCACACAGGTCCTAGCCCTGGCTTTGAAAGGCCTGCTTACGTTAGTCACACAGCTCACCTGGACTAAGTAACACAAGTGGGTGACTGTGCCTTCCCCACCACTTACCTATGACAATGCTGTAGTCTGCAGCGTAAGGCAGGATGACTGAGAATATACCCTCTCTTGAAGAATGAGTAAGATTTGCTACAATCATTTCCTGTGACTTAGAGATATCCAGAGACATGGGACTATTTTTTTTTGCAGTAGAATTAAAATGTCATAAAACTAGTACAGCCCACTGCCAACAAAATGATTGTCATTGTTCATAATTCACTTTTTGAGATAACCTCATTATGTCCCTGAAGTTTAAATATTCTGAACTGAGTTCAGATATTTGTGTTAGAAAAATAGAAGTATTTGAACTCTGAGTCTATTATTCTAAGATACACATTGGCCGTGTACATACCTTTCTCAAGACTTAAAAGCTTGGTATTAAACAGGTTAGACAAAAAGTTTGCCAGATGATTGCCATGTCTTCTTCCCATACTAAGGACAGCTAGTGAAAGAAGGCAAAAGGAAGGCTTAGGTAGGAGTCAGAAGACTTGGCAGCCCTTACAAGGCTTCTGCATCAAGTGATTACACATGCCACTGGTCTGAGATCCATTATTTATATCCTCTTTTATACATTGTAGCTCACATTTCCTTGGTAATTGTTATTACCAATTCACTTCAATAGAGGGCAAAAGAGACTGAAGTTGTCATCTCAGACTAGAAGTTGCATGCAAGAGTGAGAGTTAAGAAATATGTGAGGATTACATGCAATTGGAAACATAACCAAGATAAAAGAAAAATACTAGAGCTGTACAGAATTTGGGTAATTTAATTTCCCTTAATGCTTCACTGCTCTCCCTATCTGTGAATCATACTGAAATAAACACAAGAGCTTGATGAAACAAAATTATCTCAAAACTCTTCACAGTCATTTTTCTCTAGACTTGAACAGATTGCAAACACTAACTTAACAGTACCAGGAAAAATACATGGTGTGGTGAACCGGAAGTAGTTTCTTCTACATTTTCTTTTACTGACTTTTAATGCAGCAAATTTCTGAATAATTTGGTGCACTTAAGGGAATTTCTTGTGGGGAGCGACCGTTTTATTAAATATATACTGTATATATGTATGTATTACTTATTATTTATTTAGTTAGTTTTTATCTTCTCTCTGATTTTGTTTTTTCATTAGAACAGGGGTTTTGCATTTCAAATGATCTCTTTTCTGTTACTGAGTTTCAAAGTTTCAGTAATGGTGTAAAAGTCACCTGCTTTCAGACACAGACAAAGGCACAATATCTCAGCAGTTATTAAAAAGTCTAATGTTTTATGAAATGTGAAATAATAGACTTTGTTTGGTCCCTGGGATAATGACTTCTTTCATTCCAACTGAGAATGCAGAATAGAAAGACAGCTGTTCTCTGCTCTGGAATGAATCCCACAGTGATGAATGACTCCAACCCCTGTATCCTTAAAGAAATCCTCACACAGCGATACTTGTCTCCTGCTGTTTTCCCCAAATTTGATGTGCACTGATATGACTTGCTGTAGTGGCCTTAATATCTTTCAATAATTTATAGCTTTCCCACAAAACTCCCTCCAAGGTTTTTTTTGAGCACACTTGACCTACCGGTCCTCCAAATCTTCTGACTCTTTGCTTTCTAGATGCTCATGGACTTTATTCTGCTAGGCTTATAGTTTAGGCCATATGAATTTTGTTCCCTAGCAGTTTGCAGACACCAAGAAAAATACTCATATTCAAAATTATCTTGAAAAATAGAAAGAACTGATAAAATGAGGAAATATAATAAAAACAAGGGTAAAAATGTCCACTTATGAACAGAAAATCAACTACAGAAATACAAAAAGGGAAACTGCCTGACAAAGAGCTCAGCTGCAGAAATTAATCTAAGACTTATTGCAGAGTGCAATAGAAATATGAGTTGACAACTGTGGAAAGACAAAAATAAGAATTGTTGCTGTGGACATGTTAGAAGGAAGATCACGTCCAAAATGGTACAGCAATAGTATTCACTGTGGGTGAGTTCTTATTTGGAATACAGTATTTGTTGTTGAGCACTATACATTAAAATAAAGGTTTAGGCAATGAAAGAAAGTGTACAGAGGTATTGACTTGTAGTAGAAACATTAAGAGGGCAGAAATGAAGGATGAGTGGGTATAAATGCATAAGCATGATAACAGTGGTCTATATTAAAAAAAAAAAAATGGGCTATATTCATAAACAAGGACATAGTCCCTAACAGAAAGATCTAGGACTGTTTCCTGCATTTAGTATTCCAGTCAAACCAGACAACAGATTGCCTGTCAGCAAAAGACTACCTCTAACAAAAGAAGAAGGTAACATCACATCACATACACCATTCCTTTTCTTTCTATTCCATCTATAGCACAGACTATAGCCTTAAGGAATTCACAGCAGACTTGCCTAAAATTTATGGAGGTGAAAATAAGCAGAAGTCTGATGCAAAAGAATCATGTCATAGTGATTTTTGGTTCTTGGGTACAAAACACCTGTCCAAAAACTAGTTTGTCATTGCTCAAGGGATATGATGAGGATCTGATACCTGGCATCCCTTCACAGAATCACAGAATCATAGAATTACAAAATGGTTGAGGTTGGAAGGGATGTCTGGAGGTCGTCTTGTCCATGCCCCCTGCTAATCAAGGACCACTTGTATTGTGTGCAGGTGAGTTTTGAGTATCTCCAGGGATGGAGCTCCATGGCCCCCTGGTCCTCTGTGTTGTACACAAGTGACCCTGCCCAGACCACCTAGACACTTACATGTTGGTTCTTGGAATTATGTGGATGTAAGAGGGTAAGTGAATGCAATCATTGAGAAAAGGACTGTGAGTGGGTAAAGCCAGAGTACTTAAGAGATTTTGTAAAATGATATCACCTTCTCCTACCACAGATTCTCACACTGCCTTTTTTACAGTAACTTGTAACAGAGAGAAAAGCACAGACAGTGATACATGCTGGAAGGATGCAAGACCTGGATTTGTGTAATCTGGATGAGAAAAGCTTCAGAGGCATTAAGGTGATAGTTTTCCACATGTAATATGTCATTATCAAGAGAACAACAACCAGCTGTTCTCACAGATGCTGGGAGAAGGACAAGAAGAAAACAGCTTCAAATGCTGCAAAATTATTTTGGCTGTGTATCAACAGGAGTGAAACTGGGGGCCTCGCAGACTCCCCACCAGAGAATGTCAAGTACATGATGGCAAATATTTGTCACCAGTGTCTGGATATGTTCAAACCTGCCTTACTGCTGGGGGCTGCACCAGACCAGTGACTGACAGCATGTTTCTGATGCTCAGTGCCAGATTCTTTGTCAAAGGCCCTGTGACTCAGAGCCCCTGGTGCCAGCCCAGATCCATGCCAGTTAAAGACTTGGTGCCTATGCCAGAATTTTGTCACCACTGGGCTAAACAATCTCTTTTACTCTCTTCATGACCTATATTGTTACAGTTGCTATGAAACCCTTACCCATGAAAGCAATTTTTCCACTGTCTCTGTTTCTCGCTACCAGGAACATTAAAAGAGTTTTATTTCTTCAATAAAATTGAATACAGTCATGCTTGAGCTGGGGTGGGGATTAGTTAGCCTAACTTTTTCATTTCAGATGACTTTTGAAAAACTTGGCTAGAGTTTACCCAACTGCAATTCTTTGAGTGGATCTTTTGCTATTATCCATCTGACAAAGAGATGGCAGCAGGGTGGTGCTGTTGCATTTTTCTCTTCATTTGCTTTTTTCTTTTTTAAATCTATTTTTTGGGAGTAACAAAACCAAGCTTCTGAAGCTTTGGTGCTTTACCAAAAGTACACATGGAAATATTTGCATCTGGTACAAAGTTAAAAAACAAATAGCTATGCATTTTCCAACATGCATGCATTTCATGTGAATTTTACACACAATATTCTCCTTGATTTTTAAGGTATCTGCAAAACTCAGATCTGCAATCTATGAAATTGAATATTCAGGTATTGAATGCTGAATGAAGCCTACAAAATGTTCCATAAATGCTGGGAGAAATCTTTATGCTGGGAGAAGGAGGTAGATCCTCTACCTGTATTTTTAGTAGGATCAAGTTAAAGAAACCTCACATTTTGTTAAAGCCTGGTTTTGAAGTGCTCTCTTTTTTTTAACTTTGATGTTTTTGGATTATATTTTCATTCATTAAATGTGAAAATGGGAAGTATGTAACCAAGGTAACAATGATGTCCCTGGAGAGTATCTGAGTGCACAAATCTCATGTCACCATCCTAAGCCAAGCTGTACCTTGTCTGTAACAATCCCTGCCTTCTTCCCATCATTTATGAAACAAGATCTCACCAGCCAGGACCACATTTTGGGGAGGACCTGCAAGGAAAGGGGGCAGCTGAATATTACACAATACAGGTATGTAAAGATGTTACTGCAGCTGTGTGCCAGGCACATCAAAACCATGACGTGTCTGCAAATGAGTCATCTTGGAGCGAACACTCCTGGCTAGGAGCGACTAACACACTCTCTCCCCGTAAGCTCGTGGAGTGTGAAACCTGACAAGGGGTCACAGCAGTAATAAGGCATTCTTAGATGGTCAGAGGCAAATTGGATGTGTCACAGGGCAGCACACCAGGTTTGTAACTGAGGACACAAAAGAACACGTCTTGCTATGCATCATTACCCCCCACTGGGCAGCCTCCCATCACATTGCCCTCCTTCTCTGGGTCAGCTCTGTGAGTCTTTCTTAATCTTGAGTGAGAAAAATGCACAATGTCAGATGGTGCAGGTAATGATAATACAGGTGAGGTATTATCAACAGGGTAGAGCAGTAGCTTGTGTTCTGATGGTTTCACTCATGCCTTTGCAGACCACTTCTGTCTTTAGGCAACCTATGAGAGAAGGTCTTTGCCAAGCAGAGCTCTTTCAAAACTCCTCAATTAAATTTCTCAACTCGTTTTTTTGCTGCAAGTGCTTGCACTTAGACTTGCTGTAATGCCAGGCCCTGCTGTGACTCTAACCCACAGCTGACTGACAACAGATAACCATGTTAGGAAGCAACAAGCTTATCTGACAAATGGCTTTTCATCCAGTTTCTTGTTTGTACACTTTAAACATCCTGGGTCCTGTGAGTCATTTCAGTATCAACAATAGACTAGAGAGTGAAAATAAATTGCTTGTAGGGTTTTTACTGCTTTCTGCAGGAAAAAAACCTCAAATTATCTTGTTCTTCTCATCTTCTCCTTTCCCCAGATATTGCTCCCCCATTTCTTCAATCCATTTTTACAGTCTTATTTCCATTTCTTCCCACTGTACAACCTCAGTCCAGTTCCTGTCTGGGCACTCCTCCAGATGCTTTGCAGTTTTAGGAACCCTTGACTTGCCCCTGGAATCAACACATGTGAGCAAATGAATATATTGCTGAGCACTCAAATCCCTTTTTATGAGTATTTCTGCCCCCGCAGCATTCCTGCATAGTGACAATTCTGCATTCTCTGTGTTGCAAAATTCTCCTAAGTTGTGTCTGGAGGCGAAGATGGAGATGAGGACAACCTCTTTCCTGTGAAATAGCCAACAACGAGTTGAATACATTACTAGAGCTCTAGAGATGGGCTTTTTATTCAGTCCTTGAGCATTCCTCCTTCAATTTCCATTACCTTTTCCAAATAACTCTACCATAACTTGTTGCTTTGGAGCTTTTTTTGCGTATGTGGGCTTCATATTTTCAGCAGTATTAAGCGATGGTGAGTCCTTCAATGCTTGGGCGCATATTTTGACACGTTTTTAAATAAGACCCAGCGTTTTAAGAAGACCTGGCTCTCCCGTTGCCCGCGGTGCAGCGGCTGGGGCGGGGGCGGCCCCTCCTGCCGGGAAGGTGCCGGTGGCCGCCCGCCGCCCGCCCCCCGCCNNNNCGCCTCCTTCCGCTAAAACTACCCATGATTTTTCGGTGGAAAATACGGGATGTCTCTGTCCGTGCTGGCGGGTGTGTGCCAGGTGTGACTGCCTCGTGGAGCGCCGTGGTGATGGTCCTGCTGCCGTAGCATCGGCAAGGCTCAGTGGGAGACAAGCACCGAAAACTTTGCCTGTTCCTTTCCCTCTGACAGGAGGGAAAAGCGTGAAAGGGGGCAGAAGCAGCACTTTGCAGTAAGTGCGATGCTGGAGACCTTCGGTGTCGCAGTGATCTCCCAGCACAGGCACAACCTGTGCCCGGAGCCTTGGTCCTTAGGAAAATGCAAACATGCGATCGCCTCCGCACGCCCCGGCGCTCCCAGCATCCCTTCTCTCCCCGTGCTGCCTGACTGGCGTGCCTTAGCTTGACAGCCGAGCTAAAGAGAAGGGTAATCACAGAACGGCTTGGGATGGAGGGACCTTGAAGATCATCCAGTTCCAGCACACGTGGCATGGGCAGGAACACCTTCCAGCAGACCAGGTTGCTCATAGCTCCATCCGACCTGGCCTTAAATACAACCAGGAATGAAGCACCCACAACTTCTCTGGGCAGCCACTTCCAGTGCCTCACCACCCTCCCTGTAAAGAATTTTTTCCTAATATCTAATCTAAACCTACCCTCTTTCAGTGACACCACTCCCTTCCCCCCAGAACGAACAAACCAACAAAACAAAGCAAAATGTAAGCGGGAAATTGGCAAAGCAAAGAAAGATAGTAATTTTGCTGGGGGGAAAAAAAGGCATATTGTGTCTGCCAGAAAAGCAGACAGTAACGTGGACAAAGAGTTTTAAATTCAAAGTGTATGTTAGTCTTGTTCCAACGCCAGTAGCCCAGGACAATGATATTGTATTTACTGTGGGAATGAGTTCTATTAAAGTATTTCCAGAAAACAGACCAAAAAGGGTTGTTTCTCAGCTGGTTCAGACTGAAGGGGTCTGTTCATTACATTGAGGAGACACAGATTTACTTCAGTTCAGAAGCTGTTTTTCAGCTGCAGTAGCCAAGATATTCTAAAGTCTTTTATTTCAAGTTGATTTGTTAAAATAAATCTAACGAATAAGGAATGCAGGCAAAAGTCAGTTAAACAAGCAAGTAGAAGCTGGATCTGTATATATAAATTTTATAAATAAAAAGGGTTTCTGCTCATTATTGTTCAAAAGGTTGTGAATGTTTTCACTGAAAAGCACATAATTTTGATTATTTTTTAATATTGGGTCTGAATTTCTGCATTTGTAAAATATTCTAGTGACATTAAGTCTCTCTGATGGTCTAATTGACTCCAAGTACTAATCCTTAATAATGGTAAATACAGCTTGCCACATTTATTCAGTTAGCTCGCTCCAAAAGTGTATAAAGTTTGAGCCTCGCCCAATGTCTGTGGAAAGCAGGGAATGTCTTTCCTCCAACATTATTAGCCTTTGTTTCAGATGGGAGTATCCCTTGATTTACAGTAATATTCCAAAGACAAATTCAATTTTCCATATGAAGTGAGGCAAAGGTATTGTTTGACTCCACTCCCTGAATTTAAAGGGTGGATCAGCACTGCAATGTATTAATCAACGGCTGTCTTTTCCATTCTTCACCCCAGAGAACAACTGAATTGTTTCCTACTCATAACTCTTTATCCATCTTGGGGATAGTTCAGCTTTCAGAGCCAGCAAGTCATGAGCTTCATATACTGGATACAGCAGTTTGGAACAACTCATTCTATGTGGCAAAATTGCCTAAAAATTGTGTGCTGATGATTTCATGAGTGGTTATGCAAAGCCTGTAACACAGCACCTGGCTTTGTCACATTTGTTACCCTTGCAAAATGCATGTGTAACTGTCTTAGGGTTTTAATATTAGCTATAATTACAGGTATAATTTACAAGTCTGACAAACTTGTAAATCATCAATTTACTTCCAGGTTTATTGTACCACTTGCATCTGCATTTTTCGCAAGGACACCATCCCTGGTTCAGGAAGTAAGCAGGATTTCTGAACTCTTTCCAGTTCTATTCAGGATCAATCCAAAGTGTTTGTAGCTCATCAGGAAAGCATTATTATGGAATATTGAAGTTTGTAGTCATGGCACATAAAAGGAGTGATCTGTCTCATTTTGGCACACAGTTGGTTTTGGTTATCCACACTGATCACTAGCAAACCACTCATGTCAGAAGCAGTATTAGGCAGGTGTCCAGAGAAAGAGCTGTACTCAACAGTCCTCAGGGAGGTACCAGAGCTGCTCTGCCTGTTCTACAGAGCTTTCAAATGAATTGTTTGGGTCAGAGTTGTGTTTAGGGAAGAAAGCCTTGTCCTAAGGTTAGACTTGTTGACATGCTGAAATGTTTTCTTTCCAATGCTTAAACAAGATGGGCAACTTTTTCATTTGGAGTCAGGCTGTTTTCAAGAGGATTGTTCCATCAGTGGAATCCTTTTTTTTTTTTTTTGCATAAATCATAAAGTTTTTCTTTTCCTGGTGCAAACCTCACACTGCATTGAAATTGGTTTTCTTGTGTTTGAGGATTTACAGAGTATTTGAGTATGATTTCCAGAAAAATTAACTTATGCATACAATATCCAGAGGCATCCATCCTGACTAAACATCCCACAAGAAATACTTTTGTCTTCATAGGGATATGTTAGCAACTTGCTTACTCTTTGTGGTCTTGGTTTTGCTCAAATGTCCTAGTATATACTAGTTGTTCTTTGAGCCTTGAGTGTAGATCTTCCCATCTTTTAACGCTGCTGCAATAATGACCAGACCATGCTTTATAGATGACCAAGAAAAGGCTGTTCATATCTCAAACTTTCTCTTCTCACACAATGTAGATATGCTGATGAGGATTCAGGGAGAATTCCAGCTCTTCTTTCTGAAAAGACTTTCATGCTGTTGTTCAGGACACATTTTTAGCATCTACAATAAAAATGTACAACAGTACTGGTTTATTCAAGCAACGTTAATTGTGGAGTCAGAGCCTAAAATAACCAGTGTCATTCAGCCCACTGTACAACTGGAACCCTGCCTTAAGGGGTAATGTTGTAATCCAAATGGTGTAGACTAGGCATAGCTATTCTTCGCCTCATTTTTCTCACTGTTCTGTTCTCTGCTTGTTTCCTCATGGCATGTACTGCATTTAGTCATGCTGCCTGCCTAGAGCTTTTATTTTTTCCTGCTCAATAGCTTCAATAACTTGATGTTTCTTGTATGACCCTAAAAATATTACTGATATCATATACTGCACTCCAATATGAACATATACCATACCAACAGTGTCCTCCAAATTATTCCAGTTTGCCTTCATGATGCTGTGAAATGGGCAATTCTCTACAAAAATCTTCTAAAGGCAATGGAAAGCCTGAACAGTTGAATTATTTTTTTGAGAAGTGTGGCTTTGTCCTGCAATTTATGAAATACAATCCCCACCTCTGGAAAATTTCAAAGGGGCAGTAGGTGCAGGGGCCAGATCTAATAATTTTTTAACATGCGAGATTTTATAAGCAGATTTTTTTTAAAAAGTGGTTCTGTTTCTGAAAGGACACTTTTTTCCTTTTCAATCTACCTACAGTGAGTAAAACTGCCCCAGTCCTCTCTTTTTGCACCTGGTTTTCTTCTCTTTAGCTTCTCAGACTTGCAATCAGCCTAAAAATGATTCGGTCACTTTGCGGTTTCCCACTCTCCTGAAGATGGCAATGAGCTGTCTGATGAGCTGAGAATCAAGCTGAGAATCTGTTTGTGACACCGTTCTCGTGCATGTACATCTCATGTGTGTACATTCCTGCAGGAACAAGCAGGAATGCAGATGCAGGGTCTCATTTATTCTGAGTTACTGTTGGGGCAGTGAGGGGCTCTTCCTGGTGAGCTGGGACTTGCACAGGTCCAGGAAACACTGGTCTGTTACACTGGCCAACATCTAAACTACTTTTCATGCCTTCATGTCCTTTCTCTTATATCTGTTACACTGATGGTTTACCTACATTTCTTCATCTTGTCGTACTTTTATCTCCTGAATTTCTGCCACTTCACTTTCGCAGAATCCAGGCCACAGATGAGTACACAATCCAAGCCACACGGTGGCATCAACCTTGTCACCAAGTATGGTTCCATTTGAAAGTATTCTGCTGGTACCACTCACTTTTTAATGATAATTTAATGATTTTTCTGCAAAACTCCTAAAAACCAAAGGGTAAGAATATAAATATTTAATGACAATATAATTACCAGTTTGCAGATATTTATAATTCATAAATTCTGGAGGAGATCAGAGAATCAGGCAGGAATTTAGGAAATTTACAACCCTCACAAATGTACCTTGTTTTAATCTATTTTAAAAGGTTTATACCATACCTGAATTCCCAGTTCTCCGTGAAAAACTTCCTGTTTTGAAACTTCCTTTCAAAGTGAAAGTATTCTTTGTTCCTGTATTTTGAATTTAGCTGTACTGAACATATGAGTGAATTTTACAGGTAAATCTACAAACTGTAGGAGGACTTACCTGTGACTGTATCAGCTTGTACAATTTGCACAACTTTAATAGTTATAGTTTTGTTTATTTTCCTTGTTATTAAGTAATAAATTTTGTGGTGGATATTTATCACAAGTCATTCCCTGAAATTTTTACTGTATTTACACAAGCCACAAGTTCCTTTAAGAGGAAAAATACACTTTTATACTCAACAACTTAAGATTTTTTAAAATGACTTTTCAAGCATTATCATTTGTAAAAAAGAAAACTTATTAAAATCAATATGTAGGAAAAACCCAGGGTTTTGTTACATGGTACAGAACTCCAGCGAGTCTGTAGTGTTACAGTTACTGAAAGTAATGCAATCTAAAGCTCACAAAAAACTGTCCTAATATCAGTTGATTTGTGCTTTATGCAGTATATCAAAGTGCAGATCGAGAACTCGAATTTGAAGAGACCAGAGACATGGAAGGGAAGATGTACACATGCTGTAACAGATGTTGCATTTCCACAAAAAAAGGACCTTTCAAGAGTAATTAGAGAAGAATTATTAATAAGATCTGGTACTATACACCTGGGAAATTCTCAAAATCATACAATGGGTAAGAATGAAAGGGTCCACAGCGGGCCAATGATCCAACCTCCCTGCTCAAGCAGGATCATCCTGAAATACATCGTACAGGATTGCATCCATATGGTTCTTGAATATCTCCAGTGAGGGAGACTCCACAACCTCTCAGAGCAATCTGTTCCAGTGCATGGTCACCTGCGCAGTAAAGAAGTTCTTCCTCATATCCAGGTGGAACTTCCTGTGCATCAGTTTCTGCCCATTGCCTCTTGTCCTATTGCTTGGAACCACCAAGAAGAGCCCGGCTCTCTCCTTTTGACACCTTCCCTTCAGATACTTGTAGACGTTGGTGAGGTCACCCCTCAGTCATCTCTTCTTGAGGCTGAGCAGGCCCAGGTCCCTCAACCTGTCCGTGTAGGAGAGACGGTCCATTCTCCTGATTGTCTTTGTCACCTTCTGTGGGACCCACTCCAGGAGCTCCATGTCTCTCTTGTGCTGAGGAGCCCAGAACTGGGGACAGCATTCCAGATGTGGCCTCACCAGCGCTGAGCAGTGGCAGGATCACCTCCCTTGACCTGTTGGCAATGCTCTTCCCAATGCACCCCAGGGCACCACTGGCCTCCTTAGCCACAAGGTCACACTGCTGGCTCATGGACAGCTTGATGTCCACCAGGACCCCCAGGTCCTTCTCCACAGAGCTGCTTCCCAGCAGGTCAGCCCCGAGCCTGTGCTGCTGCAGGGGTTATTCTTCCCCATGTGCTGGAACCTGCATTTGCCTTTGCTAAATTTCAGACAGTTCTTTGTCCATCTGTCCAACCTGTCAAGATCCTTCTGCAGGGCTGCACAGCACTCTGGGGTGTCAGCCACTCCTCCCAGCTTAGTGTTGTCCATAAAGTCATCATTTATGTCATTCCGTAAAGTTGTTGTCATTTAAATCACCTCATCCTAGGATTTCCTCATACCTGCCAGTTCCTAGGAAATGATGGGTTGCATGCTGTGCATTTAAAGTCTAGTATGCCATTAGACATGTGGCAAACCCCAAGGGGAATCTGATACTAAAATGGGTGTTTTCTGCTGTGATTAAAAAAAAAGAAACAAAGAGAAGTGTGCTTTTGTTTCACATGGCATAAATTAAATAGTCTGGTACCCCCTAAAAAAGTCAAATAAAGTAGCATTAGCCTAAGTCTGGGATTAAGTGGGGTAGCCAAGAAAAGGGGTTACTGATTGCTGTGCTTTTTACATAATGCACAAATAACAAAACTAAATATCATGTGCTTGACATAAGAAAACCTTTAGAAAAGGTGCTTCAGGCCTTTAGCATATGGAACTGCTGCAGTTGCGTGTTTAACAAGATAATGCACTTAACAGAGTGTGAATGTCAAGGAGGACAGCACTGAAGTAGGTGCCATGGGTTGGTTTGTGTGCTGTTCTTATACTGAAGAAACAAAGGTGAGGAGAGAAATATTATGCAAGTGCTGAGCTCTGTATCCTGATGAATAGAAAAAATCAGATTGTTTTTAGTGGACTGTCAGTAGTGCTACAGTGCATGTCTTTGGCATGGTCCTTTCTAACAGTCTGAAATATTGCTGTATAGAATATATATTATTAAACTGATATTTGATATATATTTTTAATATGAAATTTAAGAATTATTCACTAGGGCATAGGCCTGATATCACTTGCAATTTTTAGGGGTTTTCAATTCAAACTCAGGCTGAGTGTGAGTGTAGGTGGAACAGTCTTACCTCTGAGGAGGGTGTGTTCATCTGCTGCACTGGCTGTGAGGAGAGGCCGCTCGTACTCTGCTACCAACTGGTGTTATGGTTCAAGTCTGATGGATCTGGAAGTTGAAATGAAAACTGGAGGCTGTAATGTCTCAAACATGTGAAGCAGCACAAATTGGTTTGGCTACCAAAAGAATATTCCCACCCACAATCACCTCACAGCAGCAGCCTAAGTCTTCTTGGCATTCTGGCCTTATCTTTCATAGGGGAGTCTCAGTGTCGGTGTGGTAGGAATGCAAAGCTGCAGAGAAAGACACTGTACACTTTATCTTCTTATTGCTGGTGTCTGTGGTAGATGAAAACTGGCAGTCCTACACACTGTCACCACATAGACTGTTTGGTAGTCTAAGAATGCAATTATCTGAGCATAGAGCTTTTGTCTTTTCTGCCCCTCACAATTTACTCAGGCATCCTACCTGTCTTTGAAAGCTTTGTGACAGAAGTGTCTTGATTGCATCCCAAGGGAATATACAGACATCTGAAATATATTTTTGCTTGATTCAATGGAATTACTCTCTTCTTACCTACCCCATTCTCAAGCATTTGATAACAGCAGTAGACATACAGGCATGGTTCCCTGCATGGGCTTGAGAAGTGAGCTCCTGAAGTATCCTTAATGAGAGCCAGATTCAAACTGGAAAATTAATAAAATATATTAAAATGCAAACTGAACTTTAAGAAGTGTAGTTACAAGTCTGCTGGACCATAAACACTCTTAATTGTTTCTGTGACTCATGGTAGAAACAGCAGCTTAGTTTCAAAATACTGTATAAAGCTCCTTCAATTTAGTTTTTACATTAAATGATTTCCATTTAAACCACTATTCATCAATATTATTTAGACACAACTGAAAATTAAAGTTTTGTAAGAACTGCCACCAACAGCAGATTTTGCTTTGCTTTTACTGTTTCCCTTCCTTTCATTTTTTTGTAGATCGATTTCCTCTGGCCCCATTAATCTGGTTAGTCAGGTTCTCCAGCATTTTTTAGATAGAATTTATCATGGGACATTAAATATTTGCATAGGAGACTGCTTACAGTACAGTCATCAGAATGAGCTGTGCAGCAGTGTTCTGCTGCAGGAAACAGCTGCTACCTCTGTTGTGTTCAGTGCTGTCTGAGACCAAGCGGGTGCAGCAGGCTAAATGCCTGGAAAACTTGGTGACCATGGTGTGTGTCTGTCCTGTAGGCTTCTAGCATGGGTGGAGGAAGATCATAGAATCACAGGATGGTTTGGGTTGGAAGGACCTTTAAAGCTCATCTAGTCCAAGCTCCCTGTCATGAGCCCCATTTTCAGCTAGATCAGGTTGCTCAGGGCCCCATCCAGTCTGACCTTTAATGTTTCTACAGATGGGGCATTGACCACCTCTCTGGGAAACCTGTTCCAGTGTGTCACCAACCTCATTTCTAAAAACTTGTTCCTTTCGTGTAGACTGAGTCTACCCTCTTTTAGCCTTTAAAACCATCACCCCTTGTCCTGTCTCTAAAGGAGCTACTAAAAAACCTGTCCCCATCTTTCTTACAGGCCTCCAGTTAGTACTAAAATGACACAGTAAGGTTTCCCCAGAGCCTTCTCTTCAGACTGAAAGATCTTAGGTTTTTTTCCATGGCTGCAGCAGAGACCCATGACCTGTCCCTCAACCATTACTATTTTGGGAAATTACAGTCAGATAAGGAATCTTCACTGTCTAGGAAGAGTGGGAGCAAGAAGTTCTTGTGCTGAGATGCCCTGCACCTCCTGTGGTGCTGGTGATGGTAATGGACTTGTGTCAGGAGAAGGGGATGAAATTAGTGACTTTTCAGTGGGTGAAATATCATGGATTCCTTCCTTCCTTTGTGAGAGGAATAGTAACTAAAAAGTGTCAGCTGGATTGCAGATCGGGTTGGAAAGTATGAGAAGTGATTATAAAATATTGGTGGTGCAGCAACCCTGCTAAAGATCCTGGGAACTGGTATTAGTAATCCAGGGGTGTGCTAACACAGTGGAGGAGTTAAGAGCCATGACCAAACAGGCTGTGGAGAAGCTGTGGTCTGTTACTGTCGTGCGAGAAAGCCTGAGATAAGCACCAGACTTGAGCTTAGATCAGTGGAGAGACTCATGTAGCACAAACCAGGATCTTCACTGAAGGTTCTCATAAAATAAGAAGTGTTGAAGAAATGAAAAGTGTAAGGAAATGGAAGTGAAGGCAAAACATGTCGAGTTCTGTGTACAGACCAAGAAAGAAAGTAATTAAAAGTGAAAGAGGAAGAGCTCCTGACAGTATTCACAAGGGGAGGGCTGGCTAGAGCAGCTGTTAAGAAGCAATTGTTTACTGTGAGGGTGGTGAGGCACTAGAACAAGTTCCCCAGAGGAGCTGGGGATGCCACATCCCTGGGAGTGTACAAGGACAGGCTGGATGGAACTGTGAGCAACCTGTCTAGAGGAAGGTGTCCCTGTCCATGGCAGGGGGGTTGGGAACTAGATGATCTTTAAGGTCCCTTCCAACCCAGGCCATTCTATGATTCTGTGATTCTGTGATTCTATTCACCTATCTGGTCAGGAGCTCATTAAGCAGGGGCATAAAGATTATTCCAGTTGAGTTCATCAGGAAAATAAACTACAGAAGGGACTAAGATAATATAGCTATGGGTGCAGTGAATTGAAATAATTCATCTGTGGCATTTTCATGCATATTTTTAATATATAGTGAAAATTACAATGTGTTCATTGGTAAATTATCCAGCAGGAAAAAAAAATACTATCTTTATACCATTATTTATTTGCAAAAAAAAATTCCACTGCTGTATGTTTGGCACTGCAGTTAGAGATAATAAGAAGGCTGAGATGATAATCCAGAGGGCTCTAGCAGTGCCAGAGAGTTTTATTAGTTTGTGTGCAATATTAGTAAGATTATTGGTGTTCTTCTTCTGTGTGTTTTTTTCTGTAAGTAGTCTAATGGAGTTTTTATAGGCATTAGTGAACAAAGATGAGGTCAAGCAAGGCACACTTTACCCTTGTGAGCAGTCCCTTTGACTAGAGTGGGAATAGCATTATTTTTGTAAATAATGTAGAAGAAGCAGAATTAGTCCCTAATGGAGGGAATATCTATTAAATCTTCCATCATCTCCGTATATGTTGATTTATTCTAGGAAAAATAATTAAATTCATTTAATTATTCTGCTGTCTGTAAAATACAACAAGGAATTTTGCACTTAAGCACAATTTAATCTATAAGCTGATGGTAGTGCTTAACACACAACCCAGCAATAGTTCCTGCAACATTTGGTAAGACTTAAACATGTAATAAATTAAAAAAAAAAAATTATCTGAAGAATAGAAGAGTTAATGCTGGATTATATTTTTTGACTTGTTCCTTGCTAATGACCCAGTGAGGAGGGAAAAAGCTTCAAGGGCAATGTCGTCCAGCCAAGTAGAGCTCCAGATGTTTTTGTAAGTTTATTGCAGTTTGCAAGAAAAGCAAAGTTCTTTTATCACAGAATCACAGAACGAGCTGATTTGGAAGGGATCCACAAGGATTATTGAGTCCAACTCTTACCCCTGCACAGGACAGCCCCAAGAATCAATCACACCATGAGCCTGAGAGCATTGCTGAAATGGACTCTGCCAGGCTTGGTGCTGTGACCACTTCCCTGGGGAGCCTGTTCCAGTGCCCAATCACCCTCTGGGTGAAGAACCTTTAAATATCCCGCCTGAACATCCCCTGACACAGCTTCAGGTCATTTCCTTGGGTCCTGTCCCGGGTCACCACAGTAAAATCTGAAGAATCCTTCAATTACTAAAACTACAAAGTATTTCCTGATTAGGAAACAAAAGTGCTGTTTGTTTCTAAACTGTGGGTCCAACACCAAGAATGCTTGCAGGCAGGAGTCTTTGCACCTACACATAAGTTAAAAAGTGCCTCTAGGTTTTGACTTTAAACTTAATATTTTCACTCTTTTTAAAGTAATTAAAAGTATCTTTTTGGGACCCTCCTGTAAACACACTGTATAACAGCTGAGTGTAGGAAATACTTTAAAGCAAGCATGCTGAGAATCTCATTACATAAATTCAAATGTATCTCCTCTGAGACATGT
This sequence comes from Dicrurus megarhynchus, assembly GCA_013399195.1. Taxonomy (NCBI): domain Eukaryota; kingdom Metazoa; phylum Chordata; class Aves; order Passeriformes; family Dicruridae; genus Dicrurus; species Dicrurus megarhynchus. The sequence continues at coordinate 864,554 of VXAD01005101.1, read as the reverse complement.
AAATTTAATACCAGTGGGTAGAATTTTATAAATATATCTCAAGATTTCTAATTAGATAGCTGATTGATCCATAAGCATTGAAGTCTGACCAAACAGCCATCTGCAATTACGATTGGGTTAATCATGTCAGCTCCCAAAGAAAAGGCTCCATAGCTGCTTCCTGGAGACCTGGCATTGGTGAGGAACACCAAGGGATCAGCTTGGCTGCTGAAAAACCTGTGCTTGGAGCTTGGGGCAACTGCTGTGCATGGGCTGCCCTTCTGTAAACCACACGGAAGGCAGGGTGGGCTCATTCCCTCTGTAAAGAAGTAGTAATTTTGACAGTATGCTTGAGGTTGATCTCGGCAAATCTGGCTCATGACAAAAGCAGAAGTGGCTTGTCTTCATTATATTTCCTGCCTAAGGACAGCTAATTTGTGTTAGTTGATCTGGGATAAAAAAACAAACAAACAAAAATAAATCACATTATTTTAAGCAATGAAGAAAACACCTTCTGATTCAAGAAGTCCCTCAGGGACCTTCGACACTGGAGGAGGTGTAAAAGCAGCTTATCAGACTTTCGACCAGAGGCCAAAGTAAGTCAGCTTTCAGAGTATATGCATGTTTATCAGGCCACGTTCTGGGCGTGTGTGAGACCTAGGCGGGGGAGGGACAGTGTTCACACAAAAATAATAAACAGCTTGTGCTGCTTCTTCATTTCATCTTTTCTACTTCTTAAAATATCAGCAATACTGTGTTTTAACAGAGCTGATTTAGATCAGATCTCATTAACTCCTCTGAAATTACTCAGGGAAAGAAAACATAAAACCAATGATATTTTATGGAGTTTGGGCTCAAGTTTGGACTCAAGGTTCTGACAGCTGTTACATTGCCACCATTTCACGTACCTGTCTCAGGCTGTGGCAGGAATACTGATTTTTACAGGATTACCTGCAGCCTACTCCTATAGTTCTCACACAAAAGCGTAAACTTCTGAGGTAGCAGGCTGCTGCTCCTTTCTATGCTCCAGTCCATGTAGGGAAGGATTACAAGCCAAATATGGGAACACAAACATGAGAATGACCCTTTTGAGATAAGTGGATCCAGCGGCATCCATGAATTTATTTAAATATGTAAATGATGCAATCTTAGTCCCCAGAGGCTGGGGGTAGTAGCTGTTCAGTAGGTGTTTTTCAGTGTGGGGTTTTTTTTCAGTTGTGTTTTTTCCAGAGTTATTAATGATGAAAGCATAAATAATAATACTCCATTTATCAGCTGTGGTTTGGTGTATCCTTGTCTTTATTTTTGTTTCCTCTGAATGGAGGAGAGTTTAATTAAATGCATTGGGGATAGATATTTATCCTGGGCTCTAAGATCAAATGTGTCCATCAGAAGAGCTTCTGCATCTCTCACTGTGTGCAGTTCACTGAACAAACCCATTAACCATTTGTCTCATCAGGATATTCCTTAGGAACACCTTGCATGCCAAAATAAACATCAGAGAAATTCTGTTTGCTTTCCTAATGAGTCTTCCAGTTATTTTCCACACCTGTCATTATTTTCACCTTTTTCTTGTGTCACCTTTAGGGCCAGTCATTCTCTTGGTGTTCAGAATGCCAAGTTTAAGTCCATATGAACAGATCTGGCTCACACAGAAGAGACATCTCACTCACAAGTGGAATAGGATGCTCTTCGGGTCCAGACTGCACAGCCAAAGTGCCAAGCTGGAGCAAGCAGGGATAGAGGAGTCATTCAGTGATTTCATGTTTCTGTATTGCTGTGGTTTGCAGATACTAAACTAAATGAAAATCTGGAGGTAAAATCCTCTGGTTTGTGTTCAGGGATCAGACTGGATGACCTCACTGGTACCTTCTAATCTTACAGTCTAGGAGCTGGATTCACACATTTCAAAAGGTCATTTTTCTTACCTTTGACATAAAAAATGGAGTCTGCAATAAAGCCACTGTGGTCTCCTCTTCAAAAACAGATCTCAGCATACTGGTATCAAGGGATAATGACTAACCTCCTAACAGCCCATCACACTTGCGTTTTTCCTACTGTTATAACGAGATGTGTAAGCATTCTTATCTCAGCTTAAATGAAAAAAAACTCTCTAAAGACTGCTGGTTGGGTTTTGGTTTTATTTCATTGGATAACTGATATTTTATATTTTCTCACTTCCACAGTTTTGACAAAATGGATTACAATCTCAGTGGAAATGAATTTGTGAAGAGGGCTATCACTGGGTCTCACAGCACTGCTTGTACTCTCATGGAGATCTATAATGTTGTACAAAATGAGCAAACCCTGTGGTTGTTCCTGTGTTACTGCCATCTGGTATGTCCATAACATCGTAAAACAGTTTAGCAGGGTTCTTTATAGACACCAAAGTAAAATGTCTTTCTATGCTTCCCAAAACAAAGCTTGCATTTCCACTTCTGGGGGCTTCATTTAAGATTTCATGGAATTACACTGAGGTATAGGTGAGATAGGAGGAAAACAAGGGTTTGGCTTTTTCCTCCTTATTATTCTTGCTGCTTGGCTTTGTTATAGCTGAATGGTATCTAAGATTCAATGCTAGTCATTTTTCATCAGCATCATTAGAGTATAGTCCTGAGTTCTGTTAGCTCCCTCCTGAGATACGCTGTCAAAATACCGATTTCCTGTATTTTTATTCTCTGTGCCAAGCAAAAGGACTTGTACTTTTAGATTCACCGGTATTCTTTCCTGATAAGTTCTTAGAGAGAATTTACTCAGTCTGGGATGGCTAATCTTCTATGAAGGGGCAGCAATCGCTAGAGAAAATTAGAAATGGCACTTTATGCCAGACTATCATGTGCTTGCTTTGCTGGGTCTAAAGCTGCCCTGCTGTTCCTGCTCTGAAAGACCTGTTCACAATGGTGGTGGTGACCATTCTGAAATTTAAAGTACGACTCTACCCAGGGAATAATCCTTCTCTATAGGTTGCTTATAAGCACAAATGTTAAGATAGATGCCTGATACTTTATTAACATTGCTGCACATCAAGCAATCAAAAAGTTCTGTCTCATGGGCAGGACTGTTCATACATTTTCTCAGGTATCTTTGGCATCTGCCTCAGAGCTTGTAGTACTCTGTAATATATCTGAGAATATTTCTAATGTGCCACCTCATGGAGAGGAGGAGATTAAAAACTTGCTGCTCCTCATGCATCCCAGGGCCAGGAAGTATAAGAAGCAGTTGCAGGCTCAAAAGCATTTAAGATGATCTAAAAATATATATACTGCTTCTGTCTGATCATATCATGGCAGCTTATCTGCCTCTGTGCCCTCATCTTACACTTCAGAACACTGAATTCTGGTTTTGACCCAAAGCACCATTGGATTCTCTTAGGGCCAGGAGGCTGGGCTAGGTGGACCACTGACCTCATGTAAAGCTAGTGAACAACCTTAGTGTTCACTCACTGGTGAAAAGGCACAGTAAGAACCTACACAGAAGGCAAGCTGTTGGCCACTGACTCCCCTGTAACATAAAGCTGGGGACTGGCATTCTGCCCAAGGACAAAAGCCAGGAACTAGTGCTAAGCCCTGCAGCTGAATGACCACAAGGCAGTAGTGCGTTTCACTCCCCATCTGACAGAAAGGACAAGTCGCCAGCTGGGCTGACAAGCCAGATGACAGACCACCCATCCCAGCAAGGGGCTGATTGCAGCCAGAGGCGTGGCTTGATGGTGGCATTACCTTGGAAAGCTAATGGTATTGCCAACCCTGCCTAAGCTCAAGGCTTGGTCTGGTAAATGTGCAGTGCCTGATCTGAGCATTCACAGTCACCTAAAGGTGGGGGCTCTTTACCAGTAACTGAATGACCAGGACCTTCAGCATGTCATTCTCTCTCTAGAGGAATCTACTTTCTTTTTCCCATCCTTGTCTTGTTAGAGGACTGTAATGGCTGTTGCAATCTTACATCCTTCTACTTCCATGTTCTCAAAGTCCAGGGAAAGATTTTTTGTTCTCGCTGGAGTTTGCTTTTATTGCCTTCATGTTTTCCAAATGTATTTGTGTATAAATTTGTTGAGCTGGTATTTTCATATGCATTTATTTTTTAACTTTAGTTGAAAAGCGGACTTTTCAATGCCAGGCAGAGGAAGTGTATTCTTGTTTTCCATCAGCCTGCCCACACTACCCTTATTAGAAAGCTGCATGCACATGTGCATCCTTCTTGTTAATGCCTCTTTTCCCAGAAAGTGATTTAGAAACCTCTGTGTCTTCAAAGCCACAGCTGTCTGGCATGAAGCTGTCAGACCTTGCCCAGCTATAGTTGCTGGGCATCATGAGTTGAATTTTCAGCAGGAGGCAGGATTTGTATTCACAGTGATTGTAATAAGCTAAAACAACCACACTGGTTGGTTGTGGTTTCTTCCATCATGGTACTGAATTTACACTAATTATGTTATTCCAAACTGACTTTTAAAACTTAATAAATTTGATCCATGAGAAAAAGTGTCCACAGTTACTATGATTACTTTTCTTGCAGTGCATTTTGAGATTATTCTGCAGCAGCACAGAGTGCTGCTACATATGGACCACTAATCAAATTTCCTGATTAGGTGAAATTCTAGACTTTCAGCAAAGTTTCCTCATGCCAATTGCAGTAATAGTTGTTACATCATTTCTGCTCAAGGGAATCACTCAAATGCTTCAGATATAATTTCATTTCTAAACTGACTGTATAATTAAATAATACAGTATAGCCAGCAGTAATCTTTCTCCATATTTAAATGCAAATTTTACTGGTTACCAGCAGGAGCCATAGCATCCCTAATTGGTTGCAGCTAATAATATATTATGACTAAAAAATGTTAACATTAAGGTTATGAAGTCAAGCACTTAGAAGTTAGGCAGTATCAGCATTAGTATTGCCCAGGCAACTTCCATTTTCCTGCCATTTGTTTAAATGCAAGTTATAGTTTTTATGTACACAATCATTGTTCTTTTTTTGCTCTTAAGTCCACTGCCTCATTCAGTAAACTGGTAGGAATTGCAGATTTCTTTTTATCCTCTTCATTAAGAGCATGGCTCCAAGTCTTGTTTAACTCAAATTATCCAACCATTGCACAGAACATTTTCATTCCTTTCATCCTGTGTTTCTATGGTGCTTTTACTGCATTTGAACACTATATCCAGCAGGGATGTGAGTGTCAGGTTGCCTAACTCTTGTTTTTAGGGAGATATGGAGTTTTAGGAACCCAGGCCCTTTTCACAGGAATGCAGGCTGCTGAAGTGATTACTAAGATGTGGGGAAGGTAAAACACTTCTGAATGGGTTGTGCAAACACAAGATGCTGAACAGGGAGATCCAGATTGCACTGGCAGGCATCCCTAGAATGCATCTTCTGCAGGGCCAGAAGAAAATAATTCATTTTCAACCACTTTTGTACAATCAGGTCTTAATCCCATTCTGGGTTTAGAGCTGATAAACTCCTTGCTTTTCTTACAAAGTTGTCTAAAAATGCTCAACAATGACAAAAGCTTTGGGACACATTTTTCAGAAATAAGAGCATTTCCCAATTTTGCTATCACAAATATCACACCATACTTCATCATAGAATCATCATAAAACAGTTTGGGTTGGAAGGAACCTTAAAGATCATCTTGTTCCAACTGCTCTGCCATGGGCAGGGACATCTTCCACTGGACCAGGTTGCTCAGAACTCCATCCAGCTTGGTCTTGAACGCAACCAGGGATGGGACATCCACAACTTCTCTGGGGAACCTGTTCCAGTGCCTCACCACCTTCACAGTAGAGGATTTTTTCTAATATGTAATCTGAACATATTCTCTTTCAGTTTGGAGCCATTCCCCCTTATCTTGTCACTACATTCTCTTGTAAACCGTCTCTCTGAGTGACAAATGCCCAGCTGTGCTGTAGAAGTGCTGAGCTCCCTGGCAGTAGCACCTTGGGCAGTTAGCTTGTAAACTCTGCTGGGAAAAGCTGGGACAAAACTTTCCTGAGCAGATTGCTCAGTGCCACGTGTATTAGATCCTGAAGCTGGGACACAGGCCACTTCTCCAAGGCTGTATGCAAATTCTTTGACAAACAGATAATCTTTCTTCCTTTCAGTCTTCTCACAGACCTATATGCTATCTGTCTTTTGCAAAAATAAGTTAGAACTCTAGACAGACAAGTTTTACTTAGCCAAACCTGGAGTCATCATTGCAGCCCCATCCTGTATACAAAAGAAGGTAGGGTCCTGAAGAAAAAGAATAACAGTTTAGGGTTTATACTGAAAAATTATTTCCTTTGCCTTAAAATCTGCCAGTATCTCTTGTGCTAGATCAAGTGGTATTACTGTGTACCTTGTACCTTTTTTGTAGTCACAAAAATATCTGAAACAGAAAAACCAGGATCCAGTCCTTTTCTTTGTGTCTTTCAAATGAGGATCTGCAATGACAAACAGCCTTGAACCAGGACTATTTCAGTGTTCATGAGTTTCAGTTTGAAGTCTTATTTATCTGCTTACTTGCCACATTTGTCTATAAATTTCTCTTTTTCAGAAGAACCTTGAAAGCCAGTTTCTACCAGAGCTGTATTAACCAAAGAGGAATGATTGCAGTTACTGATTTAATGTACAGGTTTTAATATGTAGTAACCTGAATTTTCATTTTAAAGGCTTTCTAAGAGAAAGAAGTTTTTCTTGTTGATTGGTAAAGCAGCTAAGAGACTAAAATGTTCTACTGCATAATGACATTTCTGAGGGCACCACGGGGGCTATACCCAGTCTGGACCCTGGCAACCCCAAGGGAAATACCCACAGTGTCTGACAGCAAGGCAGGAAATTCCTGTTAGCCAGCAAAGTCATTATTTCAGTTTGCACTTCTGGAACTGAATGTTCTGATTACTCCCAAATCATGTTTTAGGGCCCTACATGTCTTCTTTAGTTCCGTAGACAAACATTAATTTCAACAAGTATATAGCTCAATGCACACTTACTTTGATTTTTAATTTGTTGCTGAACAATTTCTTTCTAATCTACTAGATAATTCCTCTTTACTCTGAACTTGTATAGAGATGCACCTTGTTGGAAAGTAGAGTTAATAAACCATAGAGGAAAACATGTTTATTAGTTGTCTTAAACATGCTGTATACTTTAAAAAAAGGTCATTTATGAAACATTTTGCATTTAAAATAATTTATTAAGCAAGGGAAAAATTAACTAAAGTAAAGAAATTGATGTATCAATTAATGAAATTGATTGATTCATTCTAGTCACTAAGGGCCATGTGCTGTGTTTAATATAATTTGGCATAAAAACTCTCAATCTGCTTGGACACTTTTGAATACTTCAGCAAGAATTTATCTGTAACTTTATATACCTAGCATGTTCTGCAAATCTGTCCTAATGCCCTTCGGGTTCTTAAAATTAGTGTATCTCATCTTTTGCCACCTGGATTTTATTTACTGCTACAGGAAAAAAATGCAGCCTGTTCTTCTTGATCTCTTTTGCAGACTAAAACAGATTATTCCAAGTAAAGAAATTTTTCCCTCAGAACTTTCTAACAAAGCTAAAAATCAAAGTTGTCTGTAAGCTGGTGCTGGATTCAGTGACCCAGCTGATCCCTGATGTCTTATGTTCTTAATGTGACTGAGGTAATTATTTTTCTTAACTCTAGAAACTAAGAACTTGCATTTTTGACAGCAGGAATGACAATTTTTTCATTATTGTTAAAAATGAAAGAAATAAAATATATATGCGTGTATGTATGCCTCAGTTTGTAGGAGTGGGACAGAATCAATCATGCAGCAGGCTCATTTGGCAGTCAGCATTACAGTGGTTTTCTACCTGATTCCATACATAAGTAAACCAAAGCAGCCCTTAATTGAAAAATTTAAGAAGGCTTGTTTGTTGCATCATTTTAATATATTTAAGTTACTTACTAGATTATAAAAAGACATGTGTGGAGAAGAGAAAATTATTCAAGCCCATACTCCAACCTGAGATTAATGCCTGAAAAGATTATCGGTCTGAAGCCTGCTGACTTAATCACTTTATTCCATTGCTTTATACTTTGACAAAGCAAGCCATGTGTTTACCATGCACACAATCAGTTTACAAGCAAAAAGCATACCAAATATTGTTTAAAATTATAGCAGGTAGACATATTAATACATTCTAAAACCAAAGGTTGCTTGTCTCTAAATTGCCTATTGACAGATAAAAGCCAAAATAATTCTTTCTGACAGCCATTTCAGCTGAAGGTGGGTAAACTGTTTAGCTTGAAAAAAAGCATTTAGAATATTCTAATTAGCAACTGAGTTTCTGCAGTGATTTACAGTCAGCTGGAGTTGGGTGTGGATACTGGATGAAGCCAGGTTGGTTCTGGCGTGCACTGCAGCACTGAGAAACAGGAGCCAACGCTGGCTTTTCAGCAGATTACTCTGAAATCACAGAATTGTAACTAAAACATCATTAGCCCAGTGTTTTGTTTTTGAAACTGAGGTTGGGGCTGATCCAGGTCTCACTGAAATATTTTAGGATTTTTGCCACTGGTTTTGGGCTATTGGCCCACTTTGAGTTCTGAACACATAAGAACCCTTTGACAATTACTGAGCCCCCCAAACATTCCAATTCAGTGTCTCTTAAATATTTAGGTACTGCTATCAGCAGAATCATTTCCACAAAGTCAAATTTCTTGTTTTTATAACTGCCTGCTATTTGCTTTATTATTTTTGGTCTACTACCCTGACTCAGACTTGCAATGCCCTCTATTATATTCCCAACTGAATATTTTCTTGTTTAGGGTTGGCCATGAAAGAGCATTTATTTTTGAAAGTCATTCCACATGTTCCCATCCTTTGTTTGCACAGCTGTAAAAGAAGATAACTTAATGGAAATAGTCTTTCAAACAAGAAAGAATCATCTTCCAAGACAGCCATTTCACTTCCTTTGTGCTCCAGCAGCATGTATAGCTTCATTATTAGGTTTCCTTGGGCTTCTGAAATGAAAATCAATGTTTTTCTTATTATGTGGCATAGATTGGGTTTTTGAGTTGATGATACCTGCAGATCTACACTGTGCGAGCACACAAAGTATGTAATTTATTGACAGCTGGAAAGCCATTTTGGCATTACTACATTTTAACATTACTAATTGTCACCATTTTTCTCACGTGCTGTAAGACTGCAGGTGACCCTAAGAAGAGAACAAGACTTTCACATGGAAGGCAGCTGTGTAGATCTCTCTTTAACTATAAATAATAAGTTATAAAGCATAGTTTATAAAAATAATTCAATTTCCCTTCAAATACATAATTTTTCTGAAAGTGAAGGAAGTGGGGTTTAGCAGCATGTATTCTTCAAATGAGGTCTACAGGTATGAAATAAAACTAATTTAAACATATTCTAATCGCAGAACTTAACAGAATGAATGCTACTAAATGAAACCAATAGTATTTTGGTGGAATGAGGTGAAACCATTGATAATTTGTATTTATCATGTCTGCTTTCATATGTACATGGAGAAAAGACCATAGCCCAGAGCACAGCTAGTCAGGAAAAATTAGCATCTGGACAAAGACCGCAGTCTTTGGATCTTGTTTATCCCAGCAGATGGGAACAATCTGACTCCATCCAGTTCTTTGAATCTCATTTGATTTTCATTAGAACACATAGACTTTACTAATCACTTTTCTCTTTTCCAATGTGGTGACAGCGATGTCAAACTTATCAGGAAATGTGTCAATTCGGATAAAAATTGCATGTAAATATTTCCTGATATTTTCCAGTCAGTGAGGTATTTTGTTATTATACTAGCTTTCTTTGCAATCTGAGGCCTAAGCGACCTGAGCGTGTCGCGTTGTGTACATAATGTTCGCACATTTCTATGTGCAGTGGGTGCTGTTGCCTCAGGCACGGCTACGTGAGGGCAGGGCTGTGAGTGAAGCTTGAGTGGGGGTTTGGAACATCATCTCCCCAGTGTTCTCCTTCAGTAAGTGCCTGCTGCCCATTCCTCCCCTGCTTTCCTCCTGCACTGCTGTGGGCAGCGCTGTGCGTGCAGCCAGGTACTGCAGACCAGTTCCTGTGCCCCAGCACCGCGGTCTGGCTTTGCAACGTCTCATTTTCTGTCACCATCCTGTAAACTTCCCTCTTTGGGGAGGAGGAACTCCATGCTGCAGGCAAGTCCCACTGAGGGGCTGAGCAGATATTCTTGAGCACATCAATTTTTTTGTTCCTAGGAGAGCACAATGTTCTTTTAACTTATTTTTCTCCCTTTAAGAAGAGGATTGGGGGCTTAGACTGTTTAAAACTTCTGTGAAAGACAGTCAGCACTCTCACAAAATACTCTGAGGAAAGTGAGAGGTGATGTGACCTCCATAGCAAAGTAGCTAGGCCTGGGCATTCCAGATGTCACTTCCTGGCTTTGCATTCGTGATTGCTCATGAGATATCATGTTCAGTGCTAGGGCTGAGATCTTGTCCTTAGCAATGTCTCACAGGCTTGTTAAATACCAGGTACTATGAGTTTAGTGTTGTAAAATCTTCTTGTCTTCCCTGGATAAGTTGGTACTTATTAATTTGGGTTAATGCAGGTGATTTACAAGGCCAAAGAGTGCTGTGGCTCTTTTTCACCTCTAACTATTTTCATTTGAGAGGAAATCAATGACAACAAATAGATAAAATTTCTTTGTCACAAAAAGATTGGCATCTTCAGGCATGTTTGACAATGTCCTTGTTACAGAGCCAAGCCCAGTGGTCTTTTCAAACATCAGCTTATCCAACATTTTTGTGGTTTTCTTGTCATCAGTGGTATTTTGGACAGCATCTTTTTTCACTCCTGGATACTGCTTTTTTTTTCATTCTCAGTCCTCTTTAATTTACAGATTCAAAAAAACCTGTTTCATCCCTACTGCGTGTGCTTTGGACAGCTTCCATTATTTCACTATTCAGACTCCAAGGAAAGGTTTAATTCTTTATATTTAATTCTTCTTTGTATTTCTTACAAAGGAAGAGCAGCTTGCATGTCTATCAGTAGGCCATAGCCTCTCACCTATAGCAATAGGTAGAGATTGCTAGTAGTAATGTTCATTAAAACCTTTAAATTTGAATTATTCAATGAGAAGTCACTGAACTTACAAAACCATTCACTGTCAATATCAATTAAGTACTGAAAAGACTGTACATTTTGCATTGGCTATCAAGGAATTTTTTGGGTCTTTATTCAATCCTGTCCGAAATTCTGGCTCACCTGTGAGAAAGCAAAGCTGTAGACAAAATTCATAAAACAAATCACTGGTAGAATAAACAGCAGGATTCATCTCCCATGGCCTGGCCAAGAGAATGGGATGTACACAGGTTATAAAGAAGTAGTGTGGGATTAACATAGACTTCTTAGAACTCCTGTGTAGGCATGTTTGAGGTAAGGTGTCAGGTGCTGACAGCTCAGTTCAGTGTCCTGCATTGAACAGCAATCTTCAGGCAGCTGGAAATACCACTGATATATTGGCAGCTCAAATACCACCAAATTGTTCTTGTAAAGTAGTTTGCACATTTTCAGTACTTAAAATTTTTACAACAGCATCTTTTGAGAGGACTAGATCAAAGACCAACTGGTGTAATTGAGCAGACACTCAGAACTGTGACTACAATAGAAAGAAATTAGGTTAAATGTTCTGACAAAAGCATATGTTGCCTGGCTTGCTTGAAGACAGAACTTGATGTATCTGTCAATTAAAATCAGAGTATGCTGGCACAAAGTAGATTTCTTTGTTCCCTTGCACCTCCTTTGCTTTACTTGGCTGGGTGAGAGAACACAAACATCTAGCCTTGATGTACTGTGATTCAAATATTAACAGGAGTGATAACATTTCTGAGGAAGATATAAGTAAGCAGAACTATTATGTTAATATAAAATCTCAGCACAGTGGCCTTTAGGCATAGCTATGAGAACACTGTGACCAGACTTACACTCAGAGGAAACTGGGTCTGGGGAAGGACTTCAAAAGCTCAGCTAGGCCAGCCTTATAAAGTTGATGCCAGATTCAACATGGCCTAAATTGTTCCAGAATGCTTAATTCATCTGTACTAAATAATCTTGGATGTTGAAGACCTCACATGACCTCACCTGCCTTCCCAGTCACTCTCTTCTACTGTTCTTGCTGTTAGGAAGTGCTTCTTAGCGTCTAGCACCAAACTTTGTGCTGCAATTTTTTTTTTTTTGGGTCCTCCACACCTAAAACTGACTTTACCATAATGCTGGAGGGAAGTAGGAGAAATAAATTAAGTGATTTTGGGGTATAAAAAGCACTTTGTGTGGGTGCTGCTTTTTCTGTCAAAGCTGAGTTTTTGCAGGTACTGTTTTTGTATTTCTGAGAGACTAGAATGGTCTCTTCCAGATAAAAACTGCACAAATTGGCACAGCTGCCCTTGCAAACCACTGTTAGAACAAATCTTATTGAAGTACATGTTCAGGTAGTGTCAAGGCTTTGTATTTTTGGATTCACATGAACATTAACCTCTAATTAACTTGAGACAAGTTCTGGGCTATTGTCTCATAAGAGGTGAGAGCGGCAGGTCCCTTTTACAGAAGTTTTTCCATAGGGACAATGACCCAGGGACTCTACTGAGCATTATTTCAAGTACAAATGTGTTAAGATGCTAAATATTGACACAATTATAAAGTTTCCATGACATGCACCGTATCAGGAGGAAGGTATTCTGGCCAGAGATGCTGATGCAGAAGCAAATCATACTCACATACAAATTTTGCAAGGATATTTCTGACCAGAACCAGATCCATCAGGATTTGGGAGAACTGCAATTCTTCTTCCTGTGAATGCCATGTTTCTACCTTCCATTGTGTCTGAAGGGTTTTCTAGACAGGACCGATGATGGTGGTGTGGTTACTTAGCAAAATGCCACTTTTAACTCCTGATTCTGCAGTTCAGTGGCTGAAAGTCTTCGTGTCTGTGTCCACACCTGCATGTTTTGTGTAATGGCACACAGAGTTTCAGAGCAAATGTTTATATTTCAAAGCAAGATGCTTATATTTCTACTTCCCTCTGCCTGTTACATGTGAGCAGAAACATTCCTTCTTCTGTGGGTTTTCAGAAATACTTTGTATCTGGATATCTTTGTGTCCAGACAGAGAATAAAGAATGAAGGAAATGTAGTGAGATGTCCATTACACTACCTAGTCTAAGCTGAATCCATTAAACCATAATGCTGCACATGTTCAGCGGTTTTTTGGTAGCTGCTGAGAGGTGCTTGTGTTTTCTTAGTACTCATGTTATTGTCTCACCATGTGATGTTTGAATGCTGCACTAGTCCACATTTTCCATCTCTTTGTTTTAAATGCTGGGAAATGTTTCTGAAGATCTTAATGTTTTTGAGAGGTCACAGATCTTGATTATTCAGCTGGGCAGACCCTTGGGTTATGGCTCTGATATCTCAGAAAAGATTCATGGACTTGCTTTTGTCTTCTCCCTGGAGCATATACTATCACCAGAGCAGAGATCTGGAAACTGACAACACCACCTGGAACTAATCCCTACCAAACTCTTTGAAAGAATATTTAAACAAGAATTTTCTGCTTAGAGGCCATGAGAGAGTTCTATTGATTTGTAATCTCGTTGTGCTCTTTTTCTAAGTGTTTTGACATATCTTCAGCTGAGCTAAATGAGCATCATCAGTGAAAAAAAAAGCTTCTTAAAATGTCTTGAAAATTTGGCCATTTAGCAATGAAGTTTTTAAGCCAAAAAAACCCGAAACCAACCAAACAAAAGTTAAACTAAGCCAAAAAAACCCAAGGCATATCAGTTGTGTTCATACTGGCTTTGTATCTAATGGGTGTTTAGCTATTCTAAAAGTACTATAGATTAGATTATTTTAGAGTTTGGAGATCTTCTTTTAGTATTATAGTATTTTTTGGTAGGTTGAGGCTATCCTTTTCAGACAACACTGGCTTTTAGGTACCTGTGTTATCCATGACTCTTCCTCAATGCAGGACAGACTTAACTAAGATACGTCTCAGCTCTAAGGATCTAAAAATAACGGATGGGATCCATCTGCCTGCCGTGCATAGGCAGGAAGCAGCCTGCTCCCTTCAGCCACTTGATGTTATCTTCAGCCTCAGGATGTTATCTGACTTCTTCATAAGACACAAAAATAGTTGCGGAGAAACAAAACTAAATACCTTGCAGCAATTGTAGAGCTTCTCTAACTCTTTTCCAGGAGCTTTATTAGGATGAGCTTGTGTGTTATCTGGTGCTTGATTTGGTAGCCAGTATTCCCAGTGCGCTTGAAAATGGCTTCATGCAGTAGGATATTTGACGAGGTCATTTCTAGTTTATGTTGTATTTTCAGGAAACCAACTCAGTTTACAGGTTGTGCATTTTTAACAGGTATTGATGAAATGGCTGAGGAGTAGCTGAGGCACCAATACACACTGAAGTTGTAGGTGTGTTTTTAGGCTGTGTGTTATTGAGTGAATGTTGCAGTATCACTGCCTGTATGACACCCATTCCAAGCCTTGTGAAGCATTCTTTGCTACTGTTATTTGTTCTTGCCTGACAAGTACAGCCAGCATGAGCCAGGGTTATTTGTGCGGCTGGAGCCAGTTCTGGTACCCTTATTCATTGAAAAATAAACTTCTGCTTCAATGTCCATAGAGTTTCTGAAACACTAAATAACTAGTAAAATACTAGTAAAGGGATGCTGTTTGCATCACTGTAGGGATGCATCACCATCAGAATGCTCTCTTAGCATTACCTTGTTATCCTGGTGTTTCACTCTCTTGCCACCTGCTGATTGTAACTGAAGTGCAAGACACAATCCTTCCATTTCTGAGACACTAAATACGTGCGAAAAATTGGCTTGTCCACAAAACATTAATAAAAAAAAGAAAAATAACCCCATTAAAAATCCATACCACAAAAAAATGCTAAAAATGTTTCAATTTCTTATGTTTCATTTTAGTCTTGGAACTGAACCAGGTGATTATTCCCACTTACGGAACTGTGCCGGAGCAGCAAAACCTTCATACTCCTGAATGGGTGGGTACCTGTTTACTGTAACTGTGACTACCTCTTAAAATTTTCTTGATATGCAGCAGTCCAGTAGCTGTTCCAGAAGACTAGCATTCCTTTGCATTTGCAGCACATGCAGTTCATCTGTGTGATTAAATCTGAGTTGCTGTTATCCCCATTTCCCTAAAAGTACCTGAAGTCATTGACTCAGATCTGAAAGCACAGGTTATCACAGGCACTCAACTCAGTTATAAGTGACCAATAGAAAGTCACTTTAAACTGATATATGCACATAGACCTCCCCTCTCTATGTAATATTGTTCACAAATGTATAGGATTTCTCTGTGTGAATACAAGAATAATTAGTTCTGAACACACCCTACATATAAATACACATACTGTGTAAATTCATACACACCCAACTATTAGTACACTGATATGTGGGTTCAGGAGTCATTTATACAGAAAGCTTGGAGACACCAAGAAATTCCTTACTCCGGAGACTGAACTGACAAGAAGGAAAAAGACCTAGAGGTGTCCATTCCTTTTGTCTGAAGTTCGAAGTTCCCAGCTCACCTAAGGTTTTCTGCAGCTAACGGGCTGCTGGCTCTAGCTCAAGAACCCCTGCCTCAGATCTCATAGGAAACCCATACCCAAAGTAATCACAGATTAGTTTCCTTCTGGGAGGTGGACACCCTCACCTCCCCTGCCCTTGTGTTTTGCACCAGGGTGTTCATTTGAAGCTGTTTAAACACATTTGAAGCATGAGGTTCAACCAAGAGCTTCTATCTCCCAGCTGAGGGCCCAGACTTGGATATTATAGAAATCCTTCTTAGAGTCTCCTTGTGGTTCATTGAATTTTTTTATGTATTTCTATGAAGTGAAATAGCATCAAAATAGCTGGAATGTCATATGCCTTGCAGTTAGAACGGTCTCCTCTGAGCAGTCTTGGTAGAATTTATTTTTATTTCTACTGAAAATCGATGGTCAAAATCAATTTTTATTTTTGGTTACTCATGTTTACCAGCAATTATAGTTTCTTTGCAGTTTTGGCAGCATCTCTGCACTGCTCCTTCTGTGTCAAGTCCTCCTTGTTGATCATTAGACATTTCAGTGGGTTGGAGGAGCCAGAAAGATAAAATTGAGATCTACTGAACCTGCCTGCTAAATGAATTAGGGCTAATTTTTTGTAGCTAGAAACAGAAACTGAAGAGGAAGCCTAACCTGAAATGAATAGAAGGGAAGTACTGTGCCTTTTGTCTAAACTTAGATCATGCATTGCAGTCAGAAGTGTTCTGGAAATTTGATTTGATTTTGCAAGCTGTTCTGAGGAGCCAAAACTAAGTAAATTATTGGCTAATAGAAGCAGTCCTGTTCTTCTTATGGTGCTTTCTCTAATTGCAGGATCACATGCTAACAAGATCCCTGCCTCATTTGGCACGTGAATAGGACAATTATCTCCAAAAAGCCCAAAATCTGTGAGGATACTGTTTGTGGTAGTTCAGCAAGCTTTAAATGTGGCAGGAAATTGCTGCAAAGGAATGAAAGGCTCTTACCACTAGAAAAACTGAGTTTGGTCCTAGATAATTGGACAACCCGTGCTATAGGATTTCTGTGCAAGGCTTGTAAAGTCACAGCAAGCTTTTTTTTTTTTCCTGAGTGCCAAAGGAGAACATCCATGGCACTGTTTGCATTAGTTCAAGAGAGTGACATACAGACCTGGAATTGAGTGTATTGTTCTTTGAAGAGAGACAATTGCCGAGCTCTCTGAAAAGATGTCACTGTCCTGAGGTGTATAAAGCTGAAACTCCAAATTTAGGAGACAGTGAACAGGTTTTGGCATAGGTGTTTAGATGCCTTATGTGATCACCATTAAAATGAGAGTTATACCATTGCTTTCTCTCCTGGGGGATCTTTTAAAATTAAATTTCACAAGATTTGCAGAACATTGAGATTCTATGAGAATACCAAAAGCATAGTCAGAAGGAAATCCCTTTTTTAAGCTTTTTAGTTATTTAGATGAGGTGTAACAAGAAAAACAAACAAACAAACAAAAAAACCAAAACAAAAAAAACCCCAAAGAAACAAAAAAAGACATTAAATAAAGAATAAGGAGTATTCCATAACTACAAGGAGCATAGAAATGTGGCACGTGATACTACAATTTAATCATGTATCATAAACAACATGTACAAGGAAGACAAAACTGCACGGACAGCATTAGTTTAAGCCTTTTCCAGCTCATGTTTCATTTTGCAGCTTATCTGCTTTATAGGTAGATAACTTGAATTTACATGTAACAATAAGATTTTTTTTTTTGAGAGTGAATATCTGCAGAGAGGAGGTTAACTTCTTTGAACTTTCTATTACTGCTCCCCCTCACATAAAATTTCTTCAGCAAGAAGGCTCCGGGAAAGTTAAAAGAGTGAATTTCCTAGCTCCTGCATCCCAAGAAAGATGGGAGTTGCTGAAAAGCAGGTTTTCAGTGAGCACTTTCTTAATTTTCTTTAAAAGTGAGGCCGTTTGGTCTCTCTCTAATCAGGAGTGACTGGAATTCCTCCTGCAGCCAGCAGCGACCTGACGCTCAGACAGGAAGTCAAGTGGGTGTCTGGTCCAAACTTAGCTCAGGTGACAAGGCATCCCAATGCCTGGCCGGTTACCAGCTGACAGAAATGCATGGCTGTAATGACACCCCGTATTTTTTCTACTTGTCTTTAGTCTCAGTTTATTTCAGTTTGTTACATAGCTAAAATTCCTTTGCATGTTGAGAAAATGAAAAAAAAACCCTTCTTCTGATTAAGTGCTTGCTAATATTCGCATTATTGCTAAAAAGAGAACTGAAACAGTCCTCTGTTGTTATTAACAAATATGAGTAATACAGGAAAATGTTAAAGGCACAACAGTTTTATGGCCCTCTGGAGAGAGACCAACATTATTATGCAATATGCAAATAAACTTACATCTTCCAGTACTATCTTATATATTATATATATCAATATAATCCAGAAAGAAATGCTTGTGTTGGTCTTAATGTCAGAAAGTTGTCTCTATTGGTTGCTCAGAACCTAAAGCAATAAAAAAATCTTTTTATATGGCTGTGATAGTAAGAAGAACTTCGTATTTTTGCAACATTTTCTTCAGATGATCTCAAATTCCTTTATAAATAATTATGTTTCCTGATACCCTGGTAATACAGTTTGTTTTCTTTTTATTTATGTGTTTTAAAGTTTCTTGAGGCAGGTAGAGAGAAATAGCTGTGCCCCTAATTAGGCAGTCTGAAATTTTCCCCTTCGTAAAACCCACAACTGAAGTGCAACCTGCAGATCCTCCATGTGCCTGTCTCTGTGCCCCAGTGGGAGGATTTTTTGCAGGTGCCTATCAGCAGAGGCAATGTTACGCAAGCTCTGCTCTGCTCTCTTCTTTCCCAGTACTGATTTATTCCCTGGCATGCTGCAGGAAGCTATTTTGAAGCGTATCTGAAAATTATGTGAGGTTGCAGACAAGAAGTTTATCCCTCCAGTAATGATTACATTTGGCGCTATTGACAGTCACACCAAAGGCTCTTGCAGGCAAAATAAAGCACTTCTTTTATCTTTCCAGTTAGATAAATCATTCCTGCAGAATCTCTTGTTATTTTAAAAATCCAGCTTACAATACCGTGCTTGTTCAGGGTATAGTAAACAATAAATGTCTGCAATTCCTGTGCACATGTTTTTCTTCATGCTTGTCTCAGTGCTGCCCTTCCCACCATTATCTGCACTGAATGCTTAACTATATCATGCCTAGAGAAGCCTGGAAAAGTGAGGCAGGTTTCTAGGTAATGCAACCATTTTTCCTCCCCGGAATATTGCTGTTGCTGAAGGAGCTTTCTGCCTGCGTGTTCTCCTTTAATCTACTGCAGACATCACATGTAGCCATGACTACAGGAGCAGCTCTCGAGAGTGAGACACAGCAGCTCCCCTTGGACACCAGTTATAACCAGAGCCTGTTTATATGCGTGGAGGGACACACAGAAGTCTCCCTGAGGAACTCTGAATCAAGGGGTTGAGGGGGCCCTCCATGATGTGGGCATTTGAAGCCAAACCAGTTCCCTCAGCCTTGTGTGCTGGGGCAAGCTTATCTCTGTGTGCCACTTGTCCCTTTCCCTAGTGCTGCTGTATCCCGGGGCCTGGGAGAGCCAGTGCTGTCAGCTGGTGATGGCTTGTGCTGGATTACCAGAGTGCAGGAAGCTCCTTATTCCTCTGCCGAGGTGGCCACAGGGGGACACACTCAGGGAGTGGGAAGATACGGTGTGTGAGGGAAGGCGAGTGCATGGCAGGGGACTGCTTATGGCCAGCAGCTTCAGTGTGACTACATCAGGGCAGCACTTCCCAGCTCCCGCGGGACCCCACTGCCCGTGTGTACATCTGCGGGCAGTGAGGGCCCGAGCAGTGGGGCTCTGGAAAAGGCATTTGCTGCTGAGGCGGCGGTGTCTGCATTACAGACATTTCTGGGCTTTTTGTACCGCAGGCTCCTCCAGTCTCGTTCCCTGCAGTGAAGAGCCTCTGGTGCTCACCCGATCTGACCTGTTCCAAACTGAAACACAGAGGTACACCCACATGGATGTGGCCATGCTGTCTCTAGGCTAGCCCATGTAAGCGTAGCCTCAGCATTGCAAAAACCTTTATTCATGGCCAGGTCCTTCTCTCCCTCAGATTCCTTCTGTTAATAAAGCAACTAACAGTTCCCTGGTTCCCACTGGCAGGCAAGCAGTTGGTTGTACAGCACTTGGAGAGTTATGAAAGGCTGCAGATTGTGTGCTAAGTATAATTAGTATTTCACAGCTATATATATTATATTTTTTATTTATTAATGGTGTTCATCAATATTAACCTGCTGTTCATTAGGGTATTATTAAAACATTAGAGTGCACAACTGATTGCCTCCATCAGTACTTAAAAATGTGATTATGCCAAGGCTAAAAAAATTAGATAGTGCAGTAAATAGACCTGTGTTTGTTTCTTCCAAAACAAAGAGGTGTCAATGGGCCTGTTCATTATTTGGGGTTATCATTTGCTACTGATATTTTAAAAAATTATGTATTGAAATTTCAGCCCCATTAATTTACATGTCTATGCACACAAGCTTGTGTGCCTTGGTATGGTAGTAACATTTGTAAAACTGTCAAATAATATTACAAATTTTAAAAAAACAAAACAAACATTGTCTCAAAGGAATTGCTAACTTCAAAACATACCACATCTTTTTGGTTTCCAGTCGTGTGTTTCCCTGGGTAGTTATGTTGAATAATATATGATTTTTCATTACCAGCTATCCAGTAGGGATTACAAAATACACCACACATGTAAGTTAATGTGGCTGTTGGAAACTTGGCTATTACCTTCTCTTTTGCATTTTACTTCTTAATTTTAATTGAGCAATATTTAATGCTACATAACAATCTATTTGCGTGGGTCTGAATCTTGATCTCTTAAGTGTTCGGGCTTAATGAGTTGATTCTTTATTATCTTATTGATATATAAAGTGTCAATGGAAAGGTCAACTGAAGAATTCCCTTGTGATTAAAAGCAATGGAGATTACATGTAAGAAGTTAGCTGCATAGGTATGAACTTCTGTGTATCTGGATTCATCAGTCCAATATTTATTAATCTTTCAGCTATATTCAATTTATATGTGCATGGTGTGTGAGAAAGAGAGAGAAAGGTGTATGTATACAATAACAGTTATACACACATGTGAATGACAACACATATGTAAGTAAATTCATCAGAATGCTGGTTAACAGGCAGATTTTATTTTATAAATAGGTTTTTTATAACTATTGTATATATAGTTTTTAATATAATAAATTATTGATAATCCAGTTATCACTGCTTTTTTAAACTTAAAAATACTACATTTAAAGGAAAGTTATTCAGTGAAATTATGCAAACACAAATTATGATCAAATCTTCTTGTATTAAAACTTGATTTGATGTTTGCTCTTTTCCATGTCTTTCTTCTCTATCCTGAGGACAGGTCATATCAGAAAAAGCGCTAAAAGCTGTAGGGAAAAAAAAGTTAAAGCTATTACTACCTTTATGCTTTCAAGTCCTTGACTCACAACTAAACTGTGTGTTTTTAAACAGAAGTTATTATAATGATGTTTCTAAGATTCCAAAGAGGAAAAAGCCCAATTAAAAAACCTTGTGTTTTATGTAGTGGCAACGCTTCCCCCTGTTATTCATTACCACAAGACTTGGTCTCTGTGTTTCCAGCAGTGAAACACAGAGCCACTGTAGCCTGTGATGTGACAGAGCCCGCTGGGGTCCCAGAGGAGAGCAGTGGTCCCAGGCTGGGCTCTGTGCCTGCTGGGCTCTGCTCTCCGCACCTCCCTTCTGCTGCTGCTCCAGCACCTCCCAAGCTGTCTCCCAACAGGGGCTGTTGGCTGTTGTTGGTGCTTTCCTCCCAATAGGGAATCTTGTCAACATTAAATCATCGTGGTTATGTTTTAAATGAGACTGGAAATTATAGCAGCAGGGCTGTGTTTTACACCAATGACTAGTCCTCAGCAGGAGGAAAGCTTGTCAGGGCCAATTCTGATTTCTTGATGGGGCTATGCCAACTTCATCTCTCATGAATTTAGAAATTCACACCTGTGTCTTGCTTTGGCTAGATAGAGATACTCAGTGTCATTGTGGTCTGGTGATGTCATCTGGAAATTGAATTCATTTTTTTTTCCTAAAACTTTATTCACAGTATACAATTATATGTTGATTTGGTGACTGCCTAGGTAGTCTCTAAATCCTAGGCCCAGGCTGTGAAACTAACATACAGAATGTGTGTATACTGGCCATATGTCAGTATATATATGTGTGTGTGTGTGTGTGTGTGTGTCAGCAGCTGCTTGCTGTCAGGTTTGTCACAAATCCCAGCACGCAGGTGGCATTCAAAGAAAACTGTTCTATTCAAGAATCTGCTCTGACTTTTGAAGCAACTAAGTCAACAGGACCTCTTTGCAGCAGGTCCTAGCCTTTGCACATGCAACGTAAAAAAAGTGTGAGTTTAAACTCCCCTGAGTTTATTTAAAATATGGAAATTTTGTCATAATTACGGGGAGACATCTTGGTTGCCTGTTTTGGTTCAGCCAATAAACAGTAACAAAATAATCTACAGGGAGAGGTTTTGGAAAAAGAACATGAGAAAGTTTGTTTTGGAAAAACTGACATGTGGTTCCTAAAATGCTGTATGCTCCCTGGGACTCGGGTGCTCCTGACTGAAGACTGACATTCTTCTCAATTCTTCGCAGTTGAGGAACAACCATTTCAGTCTGCACTTCAGGGGTTTCTTACACCATAACCACATTTCCATGGCCTTTCTGTGGACCAGACATCCCAGAGCTCCAAAACCTGACCCGGCATGTCTCACGAAATTTGGTCTGAACTGACAGGGAAATTCCAGGGATGGGACACGTGGGGATCTTTTCTATGTCCATCCACATCAAGTGCAAGAGATTAGTCTGTGTCATTTTGCTTGACCTGATCCTGTCTTGGCTACCCTCCATGCACAGTCAGCTGGAGGCCAAGGCTCCTCTGCAGTTCTGTGTGGGAGCCTTGCCAGCTTTGGAGATCTTATTGTCTCTAATGCCATGCTGAGTGCCGCTTCAGGGGTTTGGTATCTATCAGCTTCAGTGGCACTGCCTCCATTAACAGCATGGACGGATTTGGCCAAGTACCTGCGAGGTTGGTGCTCATCACACAGCATGATTCTGATAACATTGCAGCCGTGTATTACCTGAAAGGAGGGGGTTGTTAATGTTTGATACTGCCCTCAGAGTACTCTAAGAAACTACAAAATCATTATTCAAGCATTCAAGCTTCCCTGTCACCAATGTGTCTGTATCGTTTCACGCATGAAATAACACATTAAGATGTTATTAGTGGATATGACAATCTATCCTACTTTCCTCCAGGGACTGGATAATGGCTTATGGATATATTAAAACTTTTGATTTTGGCATCTATTATAACATGATGGATGTGTGGCACACAACAATGTGTTTTTTGCTTGCTGAGATGCTGCAGATAAAATGAGAAATAAATCCACATAATATGTGTCTGTTTGGAGATCTCATCTTTGCTCTGACCATGTTCTTTGTTCTCTTGGCAGTGGTGGGTTTAGGTATAAGCATGCATGAAACTACGGGGGGTTTTTTTTTAAGTAATTGAAGAGATTGCAGGGATGCTTAAAATTCTGCAGGTAAGGGAACAGATGGGAATGTACTAATTCTGAGACTCCCATCAGACAACAACAATCTTGTAGACAAACTATCTAATGATATGTCCATGATGGTGTGCAAATTACTAGACAGATGCAGTATTTGGTACTGGTGCTGCATCCCAATGCTTCTCTCATTATGAAAAGCTAATGTACCATTTTTAAAGAAGAAAGTTAGGTCAAAGTTCTGTTGATTTGATGTCATGCAGAGACCTGACAAATTCCTCTGTATAGTTTTTTTCTTCATTCTACTCTGTGCAACTTTGTCATTTTGGGCTTCCTGTTACACAAGACTAATATCTGTGGAATTTCTATGTTCACTGAAATACTGCGTAACAGGAAGCAAGTAAGGAACTAGTGAGTAAAGATCTTCATATTAACCCATGCCACCTGCCTTTCAGGTGGATTTTGATGATAAGCCTGACTCCTTGTTCTTCAAAGATGGGCAGCGAAGGGTTGACTTTGTTTTGGTGTATGAAGATGAAAGCAAAAAAATGACTCATAAGAGGAGTGATCGTAAAAAGCAAAAGGTAAGTTATTTTTCATGTGTTGGGTGTTAGAGCTGAGGGCAAAAAGGAAAGTGCCCTCTCCCAGAACAGCAATTGCTTAGCCTCATCCTCAGAGTACTCTTGGGAGCTGGGAGACTGAAGCCCATCAAGCTGAGCAGGGAACAGGGCTCAAGCCAGAAGATTGCTATCTAAATGGGCAGAGCACTGTCGTGTCTGTCAGTGTGCCTGGTGACCTCAGAGCATCCTCCTGGGAGGCCACCCTTCAGAAGAGGAGAGCAGGAAAATGCTCGTGTCACGTTAGAATTAGACACCAAGATCTTCGCAGTGGGGCAATTTTCTCTACCTACTGTGATTCAGTTAGGCCCCTAAGGGACTCTGGTAATAAAATCAAAGTATTCAGAGGAACCCAAAGAAGACAGCTGACCAGTTGCTCCAGATCACAGTTATGAGCACAGCTGCTGACATTCTGATGACTTCTGCTTACGCAGCTAAGTTGTTTATGGGAAATAATTGTACATCTGCCACCAGAATTTCTCCCTGTACAATCCTTTCCCTTGACACTTCAACACTTTCACCTTTGCAAGGGACCTTGCAAAAAGTTTTTGACTCAAGCCAGTGACTTCTTGATGCTCCTTAGCATCCATAGCTCCGTAGCTCCTTAGCAATGAAGCACAATAATAGATTATTTTTAACTATTATTTTTTAATCATTTCATCAGTTCCATCGGAGGACTACATTCATTATGGCACGCATGGTCATGAAAACAAGGTCAGCCATGCCACTGAACTGTCTGAAAAATAACCATCCAGGAGATTGTTGTTCCCTTGGCATCTGCACTCCCCCACCCACCCACATCCTTCTCTGATTTTGCAACAATCCGTGTTCCAGCAGCAGCCTCTGGTAGAGACAGGCAGGGACAAAGACATCACTGAAAGCAGCTCATATACAAGTAATAATTTGCAGTTAGGAAATAGAAGAGTAGGAGTAAAAGAGCCTGTAGCTAAGTTGGTTGATACTCATTACACAGTGTTGTTGTTGGCATTAACAGGACAGCCATAAGGAATGTCGTTAGCAGGGTTTGAGGGAGTCCTGCCGTGGGTGGATGTTGTATTACACATGATCACAGGATCAGCAATAAAAACTAATTGAAAGAGGTAATTAGATTAAAAAGCTGCCCCTTTGGAAAGAATTGTTTTTATCAATTAGCATTTTACATTTATGTTTTTAATACTTGGCCACTGCCCAAATATATTAAAAATATAATGAGCATCTTTTCTAAGTAGTGATGGAAATGAAATGTGAGCAATGAGGTAGTATTTTGAGTGCAGCGTTAATGTTAAGACATTAGCCAGAATGAAACCATGAATAATTAGACCAGGAGATTGTGGGTAGGTGCTTGCAAAAAAGCTTTACTTTTAAAGGTCTTAGTCCCACAAAGATCTGCAGCCACATTGACTCTGTGGTGTGCTGAGGAAGAGGAAGCAATCTACCTACATGCAACAAATGCAAGGACAAGAACATATGAGACAGATGACCAGATAAGGGGAAGACTGAGCGGCTGGGGAGCAGTTCTGTGGAAGAGGCCCTGAAGGTCTGCATGGAGAGCAAGCTGAACCAGAGCCAGCTGTGCAGCCTGACAGCAAAGTGGCCAACAAAGCCTGGGTGGACAGAAGTATGGCCAGGAGAGTGACACACGAGACTAGGGTGATAAGGATGTGTCAGAAGGAAGCCAAAACCAGTATTTCCATGGATAAGTAGAAGCTGAAGCAACAGGGGGACTGTACAAATGTACCTTCTATCTGAGATTGAAATTAAGATTACATTTATGGTGCAGCTTTACATCCTTAGAATTCCAGGAAGGAAATTCACATTTTGGCCTACCACAGTTCCCAGAATGGTGTGGGCTTGGTGCAGCCCAAGATACACTCAGATTTCATCAATGTTGGCATAAAACCTACTTGATGGCTTGTCTTTACTGACACTGTTTTTTATTTGGTTGTTATTTTTTCTGAGGCAAATTACTTCTATGCTTGTGATGAAATGCAACCAAAATAAGGAGTATTGCCATTTACAATCAGTTTTAAATACTGCATACATCACTGTCTGGTCAATGATGAATAGAAAATGCCCAATTTTATAAGTAGTATCTTGTGTAATTCAGGGTGCTTTAAGCATTAATAGATTCCTTGCCCATGCTACTCTTCCTTTGACTTCCCTGACAGTTTTATAGAACTATTATCCAGAGTGTTATTGTGCACAGAATTTGGAAACTCCAGCTTCCTAAAAAATAGGAGATTCACTGAAGTCTGTCAGCGAAGTCAGGAGCAAGTGTTCCACTGGTTGTGTGCAACGTCACAGGTCTGTGAAATCTAGAGATTTGTCATTGGGACAAATTCTGTCTGACACACACAGCACCCCACCCAAGTGCATGATGTGGAAGTCGCTTTGGAATTCAAATTAGGGGACATCTGTAGATTTCAGAAGTGAAATGTTTTGTGTTCTGCAGGTGGTTTTGTATGGTACTGAACGTGGAGGAGTCCCCAGATGCTTACTGAATTTAGACAGAGGGATTTGAAAATCAGACCACAACCTAGGTATCCAATTTACTGGATTCAGAGAAACAGGGCACAGATCCACCTGTTCTTCTGCAGCAAGAGAAGACTCAGATCCTGGGATTATCATTATATTGGATTTGAATGGCTTTCTGTTCTTTTTCCAAAGATTTGGGTAAATGTAACTGAATGGTCCAGCATTACTTTATAGCAATAAGCAACATTCTTGGGAAAATATCTCAGAGGACAGCAGGAAATGAATAAAAACATGGGTGTGATTTGATAGAAGGAATAAAAATATGGGATGCTGAAGCTCTTGGAGATCCACAGTGCTTCTCTTGTTCTCATCTGTTTCTGAAATCTGGTTTAGGGGAGGCAAAGTCAAATTAATGAAATGACAACCTCATGGAAGTTTCTAACATAATTTATAGATTCAAAAGTTAGGAGATAAGTTTCATATATGCAACTCAATTCAAACTCCAAACTTTTTGAAGTTGGTATACAATTAATTTTACAAGCACTAGCAAAAATGAGACTGCCAGGAAACTGTACCTTGCAAGCAGTTGAAGTTCTTGCTCAAAGGATGTCTTTTAAATCTACAATTTATGTACCCTATTTGTCAGGATAGCTTACCATGAGAATAGAATTTGAATATCACCAATCGTTTCAGGAATGCTCCAAAATGCCAGTTTTATCTGTTGGGGTCCTTGTTGAAAGTCAAAGGATCAGGGCCAGAAAGATAAATTCAAAATAAATCAATGCAGAATGGCATTTCAGTCCATCTATTTCCCCCCGACAGAAATAAACAGAAAGACTGTCAGTAATTTAAATCGGAATGTGGGTGAAACCTTCATTTCCAGCCATGAAGGAATCTGTGCTTCTCAGAAATAGACAGATTCTTTTTTTTTTAAACTGAATGAAAACTATCACTCATGGAGAATATTACACACATCTCGTTGGGGTTTTTTAAGTACAGTGTTACCGAGAACTTCAATAGGGCTAGAGAGTTTTGTTCTCACAAGCAAACAATAAACAGTTCCTGCCACTATACTTAACTAATTTGGATAACCAACAACAATAAAACCGCAAAAAGAAAAAAACACAACCAAAAATAAGCTTGGGTAACTTTTCAAACACAAATTGTACTTATCCCACTGCTTAGCATGTATCATAACTGCGGTGAGAGAACAGCACTTGGGTTTACAGGTAAAAGGGTACCTCTGTGCCATTTTTTGCAGTGATTTGAGGCGGTAGAGAATGACAGGTTCTGCATGCCCGTGGTGTGCTCAGCCAACCTACTCAGGAAGACTGATAAACAACTATGGAAGGGACCTTTGACACTGGGAGGAGGGCAGCCACACCTGCCTTCATCTCAGCTGGATGGTTCGGTTTTGAAGGACAAACTCACTGAAATAAAACCTCTATTCCTGAGGCAACCACAAACACAAATTTTACTTCTTTGGAAGGAAGGATGACAGAAGAATATGAAGACAGATAGAAGGAGAGAGTTACTTTGCAGTTACTACAAACATTTGTAGGACCAGAAACGGGTCTTTCCAAACAGGGTGACTAGAAGCCATTGTTGAGGGCAGGGCTAGACTGCAGTATTGCCTGTTCTGTGTGGTCACAGATCAGGTTTCAGAAAACCATGAAGCTGGCTTAAAATCAAAGGGTGTATCAGAAAATATGTATTTGGAGTTCTTTGGGTTTGCATTTTTGGGGGCTTATTCTCTTTAGCATGTTCTGCTTCACATTTTTATGATTATCTTCAAACATAAGGGAAAGAAGCTTACAGAGCAGAGCTGCTCAATCCATTAGTTTTCTGATGCTGACAGCTGGGACTTTGAGGAAAGCTTCCACATACCATCAAAGAAACTGTGAGGCAGCTAATATTGATACAATGATCCTCTTCACTCCCTTCAGCTGATTGCCATAGGGGGGGGCTTCGGGCCCCATGCTCTTTCTCTTATTGACTGTGATTTATCTGTTGACTGCAGGGAAGGCAGAGGAGGCTATTCAAGCTCTCTTTCCTTGTTAGGATTTTTCCCCTGAAGCCACATGGATGTTGTTGTAGGGAACTTTTGCCTTTGCACAAAAGAAACTTAGCAAAGATATGAGTTGGCATTCTTCTGTCACTGTAATCAAAGCAAGTCTTCCCTACCATTTACAAAACACAGGGGGAAAAGTGCTACTGGTCTGCTACGAATTTCCAGACCCACAATCTTGTTAGTCTCCCCTACTTGGCAAGACAATCACCAGAAATTGAAAGCACCATGGTGAAAAAGCAACTCTCAAAAGCTGACCCTTCCACACGGCTGTAATACTTGGCATTTACTTACATTCTGCTTTCATTTTCTTAAGACTGTATATGATTATGCATCCTGTGGATGTCTTAGTCTATTGACTAGCCATTCAATCATCAAAACCAATGTCAGGTTTACATCAGCAGCATTACCATGATTACTTTATTATTGCAACTTAGCCTTGCTGGCAGCTGAGCAAAATGCCAGATACTAAAATAAACTTTGGATGGTCTCCACCTTCCAGGCTAATAAACTATTATATCTATATACTGTATTCCCCAGTCAATGCAAAACCACTATAGACTCCTCTGGGTAAAAGTCTAGCTCCTCCATAGATCATTTTACACATAATTCAATCATTTATATAAAATAGCAAAGCCCCTAATTAGCAAAGCCTCCCAGAGGCTTTGTTTCCTGCTACTTGAATTCATGCATTATTAGAAACCTTAATATTGTCAACATTCCTCTAAGATTTTGAGGGCAAAATTAATTTTGGGAACTCCTTGCCATAATAAATTATTAAAGGAATCTGATTAAAAGATTTAAAAAAATAGCATTAGACTTCTACAAATGAGAATTGCTCTGCATCTATTTTTGTGCTATTTAGAAAAAACAGGTATTTAGCCCCCTGCCTGTTTTATTTTCTGAAAAAAAGCAGAATTCAGGTTGAAATATTTTCATGATTGAGTATTATTCACTTTAGAAAGAACCACGTGAATATGGAAGAAGCAAAGAGGTGAGATGAAATGGCAGAAGAGTTACTACTAGAGTGACAAACTCCTGTGTGTTGTGTACCACGTATATTAATGAACTGGTAAAGGGGTTGAGTTTTGATTTTAAAAAAATTGCAGAGGAAATCATTACATAGTTTACTTAGAAGCCAAGGTGACTGAAAAACCTTTAGCTTTAAAGGAGACTGGAGAGCACTATTACCTATGAAATACTGAAAATGCAAGGAAGTATATTACTGCAAGAAAAACTCATTCACATTTGTGATTTTAAGTTAGAGCTGTCAGTACAACGAAGATAATTAGATGTATACGTTATAAACATCTATATTACACACACATACATATATATACAATGAAAAAACACAAAGAACATTTTACTGTCACCGACAGCCAAGTGAATTACTGAGACATGGAGAGATCTGTCCATGAAGAGTGCTATCAAATTTGGGTTTGTGGTTTTATCCTGAGAAAAGCAAGGTATAAGGAGAAAGGTGGTAAGTATTGATTAGAGAAAAAACCAGATTGAAATATTTGGCTCTTCTTGTGCCTAGCCTGAGTAGAAGGTGATGTTCACTGGAATAAAAAGGCAGAAAACCCGAAACAGATAAGAAAAATACTTCTTAACAAAATACTAAATTAGTCATTGTCACATGCAGCTGCTGCAGCTGAGAACTAACAAACTATAAATGGGGTAGGCTGTTCATATTATTATTCAGTTTTATAATTAATAATTTCAAGACTTTCTAAAGTTTTGGAAAAACAGCTTTTTCTTGTTTGGGGACTTATAACCATCTTTAAATGTTCAAGAACTAGATGAAACTTATTTGGGTATACAACTGACCTGTTCCTGTGGAGCTTCTGAAGATTTTTACCCTTTTGCTGAAGCATCTTTTTGCCCCTAGAGTGGGTGGGCCTTGAGTCTAGCCCTGAAGACCACTTTCTACATACCTATCAAAGTTCCTAAGACTTAATCTAGAGGGTCATTCACTGATTCTGTTCCTTCACAGCAGCAACAGGTCTGGATCCTGTGCGCAGACCTTAAGGCAGCTAGAATGGCTATAGAGAACCACATGACAAATAACACTGGGTCATTCTTCTTTAAGTTCCTGCAGTGGGAGATGCCAAATCCTTTAAGCACATATAATCAGCAAAGAAATTGGCCAGTGGCATGAAAGCAATCTGGGAGTAAGAAAGTAGTAGCCCCAAGTCGCTCCAAGAACCTTGCTGCAGGCCTAGCCTAACCTGGTACAGGAATAGAGCTTTCAGTCCCCACTGCATTAAAGTCATCTTCTTCCAGCTTCACAGAAGAGCCCCCAGCCCCAACTGCCTACAGGTGCCCCCCATTATCTGTGCTGATATTCTGACATGCAGTCTGTAGGTCAGGGAGAGCTGGCTACCCTTGACTCACATAAACAAATAGATCATTGGGGAACTTTCCAGTTGGTGCAGATAGCTTTTAAATTTGATTGCTTCACATGAATTTTCAAAATTTCTTATAAATCCCTTATGGAATTATATGTTTTGTATTTGAGGGCAAAGGGGATGTTTCTCTGTTTCTTGGGAGGAAATAGTCTGTATGGAGAAGCAGACTCAAGATTGGAAAGACATTTCAAGTTTTTTGTAACTCACTACCTGCCAAGTGCTGGTAACTATGAAATGTAATTAAAATGATCCACAAATCTGATCTTTACTGAGGAAAACTTGTTGTGTCCTTCTGGGGACATTGAATGCTCCTGGAACAACACCGCTGACTCTAAAAGTGCTACAGCTCTCAGCTTCTTCCTTTGGGGATGTAATCCATGGACTAAATAGAGGGATTCTAAGTTTGAACCACTGTGTGAACTTATATGATTACTGTGAAAGAAGCATAAAGTTACAGGTTGCTGGAAGGAAAGTGGGATGGAAAGCACTTGAGATTAAGACTTTCTAAAGGAAGATTAATGTAGTTCACTTAGTGACTAAAGGTGAAAGAGATCACAATTTCAGGGATAGATTTTAAAATTTTCAAAGCCTGAGTCTCACTTTTACCTCTGTAATGTACCAGGAACTAAGAGGATAAGTTCTCCACAATTGCATTTGAGAGCAATATTGCGGGTCAGATAAAAATACTGATCAGGATTAATTAGTAGGTAGGACTGTACATATCACCATGGTAGCTATCAAGTGGGCTATAGAGATAACAACGTAATGATGGCTTTGGGAGGCCAGTCCATTTTTCTGTGCATACATATTTGTGAAATTTGGAACAAATGTTTTACAGTGTTCAATATCTTTTAACAGAGGAAGAGACAAGTATATGAATCAAACCTGATAAACAATGGCTTGCAACTAGAAGCGACGAGGTCGGTGAGTGCTATTCTCTGTGTGAACGGCTGTTCTGAGAGCAGAGCTGCCCCTGTGGGACTAAGGAAACTGAATAGATTAATTCACTGTAAGATTTCTCTCCTCTCAAGAAAGAAAGGCCCACTTTTCTTCTGTTAGTGGTGTCTTTGTGATCTGATGCAAAATGTTTTTAAACTTTATGTCTGTTCCTTCCTCTGCAAAATAAAAGATGGGAAGCTGGAAGATTACGTTGGGAAGCTGGGAGATTACGTAGGTCATGTTTGCTCAGAGCTTGGAAGATAAAAATTACTGTCTGTACCCTGCAGAGAGGTACTTCCCCTACTCTGGCTGTGTAGTACAGGTGGGAAGCCAGTGTGTGCCTGGGGCAGAATGCCCCTGCCAGAAGAGCAGTGCAGGGCTCCTGCATGTGGCCCTGCTTCTCGCAAGGCCTGGCACTGTGCAAGTGGTTCTAACTATCATGCTTTGTATATTTTGGACTGCAGTGTTGCCTGCAAGCAGTTCAAGAGCACTGTGGTAATGCACATCGGCTGCCAGAGCTTCTGTCTCTGGCAGGGAGGGTTAGAGCCCCTCTGAATCCCTTCTTTTTTCCTACCCTGCGGGGCTACAGCGCTCCATCTGTGTCTCCCTCTCCAGGACAATCACTTCCAGTCTAAATTAGTTGTTGTTTGGTAGTCTATAAGTGAGCTCCAGAACTGGTCGCTTTGCCCCTTCCTCCCAAATTAGACTCAGAATCTATGGCATCACAGTATTTATTTGATTTCTGCAGTGAGGGCTCCTGCTGCATGTCCAAGAATGCAGTCTGGTTCTTCACATTCACAAGAAAGTAAACGCTTGCCAGCTGGAAGGCTGCTGCAGACCTGGTGCTATACTTACACATTGCAGTTTTCAATAGTTCTGCTGTGATTATGACTGAAAAACATTTGAAACTGGATATTTCCCCAGGTTAGATCAGATATCTGACCAGTGTTCCTGAACCAATGAGCTACATAAGGAAATTTCATGTGGCTGACACTCACTAATGCAGGGCAGCAGTAGGTCTGCAGGCCATGTGTAGACAGGAGGCAGGAGTGGCTGTCAGGGTTCCCACTGCATACTGGTGCTGGTTTGGGCATTCCACTGGGAGCAAATATGCTCCATGCCGGTTTTTTCAGCAGTTTCATCTAATTTTCCTTTCCCTCTCCCCATTCTCTCTAGGAAGCTTGGAATCTTGTTGCCCAGGAGCAACAAGAGCCTAGCCTGCTCATCACCCTGGGGTTGTAACTGAGCTGCTGGGGAGTCACTGGTAGCTCCAGAGCCATGCCTGCCCTGTCAAGCTACAAGTACAAAGAGTCCTAATGACCCCATATGGGGAAAGTGTTACACTTAAATTGCTTTGTAAAATACTTTGCAGAGATGTAAATGTTAAGCATTAAGGGACCACTTAACTGTCTTTTTTTATATGCCTTTGTATGTCTTCATCTGCCTGAGTGTTTCCTCATGTCAGCGCTTTTACAGAAGCCAGTGATATGTTTGCTGGGATGGACAATGCATGTAACTTTGAGTAGGTCATCTATGAGCTGTAAAGAGAAAGAAAATTCTAGATATTTCAAGAATTGTTATGATTAAAACTTCTTTGCTTACATACTTATTTTCAACATTCTTTCATCTCAGGTTTTGGATGAGAAACTTATTTTTGTGAAAGTGCATGCACCTTGGGAAGTGCTGTGCACGTACGCCGAGGTTATGCACATCAAATTGCCTCTGCAGCACAATGACCTGAAAACCCGAGAGTCAGCTTTCAACTGGTTCAGTAGACTCTTCAGGGTGGATGAAAATATCATCAAACCTGAGCAAGAGTTTTTCACTGCCCCTTTTCAAAAGGAACATTTGTCCAACTTCTATATCCAAGACAAAGACACATTTTTCAATCCTGCAACTAGAAGCCGAATTGTAAGTCCATTAAATATTTCTAGCATTTACTATTCCTTTTATCAAATCAATGTAATTACCTTCACTAAAACATCCTACAAAATTAAAAATGTTTGGGATGCAATAGTCCTGTGTAATTTATGAAATATCCTGGGCAATCCAGAAGGAAAACTTTCCTTGCATTTGTCCTATTTCTGTTCCACCTGAATTTAAAGGAGGGATTTGAATGGTTTGTATACCCTGTGCAATTAATTTTATCTACACTGCTTACTCTTTCCTAGCTTAATTGTATATCATTACTGTCAGGTTGCAAGAGACACAAAAATATTTTTTGAATTTCAGGTTCATTTTATCCTGTCCCGTGTGGAATATGCAACAAAAAATAATGTGAAAAGATTTGGCATTAACAAATTGCTGGACACTGGAATTTACAAAGCAGCATTTCCCCTTCATGATGTAAGTCCAGTGCTTATAGTTAAAATACACTTTGAAATAGAGGTCTGAACTATGTCTAGAAGGGTTTATATCAAAGGATACAAACGCTATTCATTGCCTTTATCCTGGACTGGTATTATATCCACATAGAAGAACAGCACGTGCTTTGGCTAAAGAGATTTTTCTTCCAAGGCACTGTTGGTTAAAAATGTATTTCTATAAATGAAAAACAATATATTTCACTTGAGAGTTCTTAAAGTTGTATTCTCTGTGAGATGTATTTCAGTAAAGTTTCTGGACTGAGAGGACTGCCATGGCACACTGCATTATCAGTTCTAAATCAATGTTTTATTAGTATGCATTTTTCCAATATGAAAATTCCTATCAACATTGTTGATAAAGACGTAGACTACAAATCTCATTTTAGGATGTGTGAAAATCTTGCACAGTGGAAAACACTCCCTCAGTTCCTGAACATTGCAACATACATGCATGAGACTCAGGTTTCTACAGGAAGACTCTGCCCAGCCAGTCCAATGCCTCACAGGTGATGTCAGAGTCTTGCAGAGAAAAGCTTCACTGGTTTGAATTTCACCTTGCAATAATAACAAATCCAGCTTTTGCAACTGCACTTCTGAAGCTTTTTAAATTATATCATTTGAAGAAGAAAGTTATACTGAAAATTGTTTTGTATACCAAGGCTAGCAATAGCACAAAAGAAAAATAAAAAAAGAAAATCACAGAGAAAAAATCAGATTTCAGAGTATTTGACAAAGAAAAAACTCCATGTGAGGTTGTGAATGCAATATAGTGAGCAAAGACTGAGGACTGATTTTCTGTATTCTATCTATTGCATAACCACAACATCACAACTTGTCCCCCTCAGAGCCACCATTCTATGTCCAAGGTGTGTTCTGTCAGGGAGACATTGAGAACATGGGAGGTCAGGAATGAAAACTGCTTCAGCTGCATGGACTTGGCTTAAAATACTTAGGAGGCCTCCAAGGTTTTCAAAGAAATTTTTAAGGCAGAATCAAGACAAACCGTGTTTCTTGTAAGTAATCAAAGCTTTACAGGATAGAATTCATATAATTTGTGACTATCCATTTTTAAGGTTTCCTTTTAAAGATTTAAAACCTGCCTTGCAGGCTATTTCTATCATGGCATGGGGAATTTGGACTCAGTATGACTAGTAATTAATGACTGTCTTTTTATACAATTGAAATTATACATCACAGCTATGCTGAAAATGAAAAGTAGCAGATAGATTTCTACAAACATCACTCGTCTAGTTGCATTAGAGATGTAGAATAGAAAAATGTCTCAAATAAAATAGGTTTTATTGAAATAGCTTTTTAAATAGCTTACTAAGAAATACAAAGATTATCTCCATGTGAATTCTTTTTTAAATTTAAAACAGAAACTAGAGGCCCTGGATTTTTCCCTCAGACTTTCCAGCCTGTATTCTAGTACAGTATTATTTTGAAGCAGTGCATGTGTAGCATGTTAAACCTACTTAAAATCCATTTGAATTCAGTCCTGTTCTCTAATTAGAATGAATCCTTTTTTTATTTTCTATTCCGAAGTGCCAAGACGCTGACATGTGCTTAGATTAAGTTCATGATGAGTCTCTGTTATTTTCAGCTCACATATGTACAGCGTTTCCTTTAGCATTCAGTGCCTTTCTGACAATCTTCTATCTTGAATCCTGTTGTGCTCTCAGAGCTGCCTTCCTGCTCCTTTTCCTGGCATTACTTTTTTGCAGTAAGACTGGTCCAAAAGGCTACTGGCGACTCTAGCTTCATGGTGTAGAGTAATCGTCTGTAGAGATGAGAGATGAGCTGCACTGGTTGGATTAGTGGTATCTTCTCATGCTCCTTCTGTTTTGCAGTCAAGTTTTAGGCACCTGTCAGCTGATCCCAACTGCCCAAGTGAGCGGTATCTCCTCTACAGAGAATGGGCTCATCCTAAAAACATTTTCAAACTGCAGCCCCTGGATTTCATCAGGTTGGTGTGACTGGCACTGGACTAATGCAGGGAGAACGAGAAATCTACACAATAGGTCTGGTTTTGGGGATGTCAAGGAGACAGAGCTCACTTCTGTGGGAAGATACATACACCCAGATCAGCTCATGCACAGGAGAGTAATTTGAGATTGGTTTCATGATAAGCTGATTTATGAAAAGGAAACCCCTTACAATTTTTCTTTACAAGGCATGATCTCTTCTCTTTTTCCTTTTTTCCCCCATTTCTATCCTTTTACAAAAGCATGCAATACTACTGCAATCCCAAAGTTGAAACCAGAGGACTATTACAATATGGGTTGGCATAAAATGTATGAAATGAAGAGCCATGTGAAACAGAAATGCAAATTTACTTGCATTTCAGAAAAACAAAAACAAAAACAAACAAAAAAACCCCTTTTCTTCTCCACAGGAAATACTATGGAGAGAAAATTGGCATCTACTTTGCTTGGCTGGGCTTTTACACCAATATGCTGACCGTGGCTGCAGTTGTAGGAGTTGGCTGTTTTCTGTATGGATGCCTGACTAAGGACAACTGCACATGGAGGTACCTGATCAGGCCTGGTTTAATACCACGTGTGATTTTGAACAGTCCTGTCCAGAGGGGGATGGCACAGGGTTTGCAAGACACTGCTTAATGAAGGAGGCAAAATTAAAGGCCCTGAGAACAACTGCCATGGGGGATTTGAAGGCAAAGGCATAAAATACAAGATAAATAATGGATATCCATGGACCATTACAGTGATAGACATCCAGGAGTTTGCTATTTCATAATTCCATTTTTATTTTGCACAAGGTTCACCATACCTAGTGTAGAAACATGAAGAAAAGAGTGACAATCAGAAGTCAGTACAAATTGCCGTAAGACATAATTTTCACGGTGGTAATCCTTAAACTAGATACCCAAAGACCTTGATAATTTCTTTCCTCTAATTTGGGAGAATGTAGGAAGACCAACAGCACAGGGGCCTTCAGCTGCATAGGATCCATTGGAAGGCAAGGCATAGCCATGACATAGATTCTTTCATCAGAACACAATAAAATTCAATCACGGCAAAATGACCCATGGAAAAAAAATGCTGGCATCATGTCAAATGACCTACAGGCCACCCAGGTGTATACCCCCTCCTGGAAGGGTGTTCATAATCCATGCTGAAGGGCTATTTCACAGCTCCACTCCTCTGCCGAATTTATACCCATTTAGCTTTTCTCCAGTATTATAATTTAGTGAAACAGCTCAGCTGCCTCCCTGGTGTTTACCCCCTGACGTACACATAGTAAGTAATGACGTTACCTTTCAGCCTCCACTGTGCTGGGTTAGTAGGTATGAGATGGCCGCTCCTTTGCCATCTCTTAGGAGACAGAACTGCCATCCCGTGAATCATTGTGGCAGCTCCCATCTGCACAATTTTCAATCTGATCCTGTTTGGAAGACCACAGGGACTAGGTAGCCCTTTGGGCTCTGCAAGCTATTCCTTGTTCTGCTAGGCAGTGTTGCTCTTCCTTCTCCCTTCAGACTTGCCACGATAGCATGTGTGAACATGCAACTGTGGGTTTCCTGCTGAAGACTGAGATCTTTTAAGAGCTGGTTTTTTTTTGGTGTGGGCAGTTTTGAGAATTACCACCACGTACAAGGGATGGAAATTATTTTCTTCATGTGTCATCATTTTTGAGAGGACTATGAATGGAAATGGGGATGTGTTGCCAGGGTGAGGTGGGGGGTGGAATTCTTGAGTGCAGATTGCTGATAAATTATTCCTTAATTCCCTGAGATTATTGCACTGTCTTCATGTATGAAAAAGGACTAAAGAATGTAGTGTTGGTGAGTGACTGACTAGTTTTGTTTTTAGCCAAGAAGTATGTGATCCCAACATAGGAGGTAATATCATAATGTGCCCTCAGTGTGATAAAGTATGTACCTACTGGAACCTCACCATCACTTGTGAATCATCCAAGGTAACTACATTTACAGCCTACAGACATGCTTTTGAACTTTGGTTGCACTTTCTCTAGTACTACATAAAACACACTGTTGGTCCTCCATTCATGTCCTGCAGAACTGCTAAAGATGTGCAAATAGTTGTTCCTTTTGATACAGTGACTCAACTTTGAAACGTAAAAACATCATTAATTACTCCAATTTGATCTAAGATGAAAAATTTAATTTTTTTACTTCACATAGCTGCTGATATTTGATGTGAGAATAAAATGTTATTTTAATTGAAAATTGGGTTCGTTTGAGGGTACTTCATCCTTCTGAGGGAAGGAAAGATTCAGTTAAAGCCTTGGTTCAGTAGCTCTGAATCAATTTTGCTAAGGAAACATTTAAAGCTTGTTTTGACATTTCTAATTTCTGCCTCCTCCCTGCTCAAAGAAGTTATCTGGATCTATGCCTTGAATTTGATCCATGTTGCCAAGGAGAAGATGGGTACAAGGAGAGGCTGGTGTTGACTGTGACAGAAGCTGTGACACAGCCATGTCCTGTTGTCTGCTCTTTCTTCCTGTCAGAAGGAACCTCACTTACTTTCCCCATTACCTTGTCTCACTAAGCTAATGTTAGCCTTTCGTCATTCCTCTCCATAGATTCAGTCCCAAAACTGTGATTTTTCAGCTATTCACCAAAAACATTTTGCCCAGCTTTGATGTGTTGCATCAGGACACTCACAGGGTAAAAGAAATAAGAATGCAGGGAAAAGGCTATGGTGGGAAAAAAAAGGGTAAATAGTGACCGCAGAGGTATTTCATCAGAATGTGGTTTTACTAACTAACTTATTTGTTATCCTGCTTATGAGAACCACATGTGTCCATGGCCTTTTAGTGGCTTTACTAAAAACCCATAATTCTGTACAGAGTTCCCAGACTAGAACCACTGTGTTTCCTCTTTGTATGCAACAGATGGAAGGAAGTTTGATAGCACACCATTTTACTACCCCTCATACTGCAGATATGGCTTTTATTTTTAATTCTGAACTTTGCATTTAATTTCCTTGATTTACTGGAGAGTGGTGTGCATGGACAGAAATTGAGGAAACACTATCAACAAGGGTTGTTTATGAAACTACATAAAAACTGAAAATCGATATTTTCAGTCAGCAGCTTCTGTTCTGGGTCAGTGTAGAAGAATAAAAATGGTCAGTTATATTTTAAGACTTTTTTTTTCTTTTCCACTTTTCCAGAAACTCTGTATATTTGATAGCTTTGGAACGCTGGTGTTTGCAGTATTTATGGGAATATGGGGTAAGTCGATTTCAACAGCTGTGGTTTGTTATCTAATTTTGGCCAAGCCTCCAGCATCAGCCAAGAAAACATGGATAAATTTTCACTGACTTCATTTTCTAGCACTTAGAATTTCACTGGCAAGTAGTTCCATAGAAAACAAGCACATTCATGGGAACTTATTATAAGAAAACAAACAATTGTAGACTTAAAAGTTGGTCTTCAGTATCTGTTCTGTTTCGATGACTTGAAGAAAAGTCTGAGGGAAGTGGTTGAGGCTGCCGCGTGTTCATCCAGCAGGAGCCAGCCACATGCTTAAGAATATCTGTCAGAGGAGCTGGGGTTTTTTCCCCAAAACTTTTGGAGATGCTTGTGCTATTAACAGCTGTGTAACTGCACAATGCAGTTGGAAAATGGTAATTTGTTATATTTCTCAGGAATTTTTTCCTCCTGTCTTTAAGAAGCTGATTGTAAAAAGTGTAGTAGTTACAAGCACTAGATTTATCTTTTAGCAGAGAAAATGTATATGAAACCAGGATGTTTCCCACAGGTGAAAACACTTGGTGCTGTATTCAAGGGATTAGGCAGGGTTTATTTTCCTAGAAACAGTTTATTTTATTCATATTAGCAGCTTTGTTAACTGGCTTTTATTGCAGTGTCTTATCCAGTAATTACAAAAGTTCCATGTTAGGTCTGTATACAGGGTGCTATAGAGAATGTGACTCATTCATTCATTTGAATTCATATATAGGCTGACAAGAATGCAAAATTTGTTTTCTTTGTTACACACATTGTATTTTTATTTCCCTATGAAGACCTAAATTGCTTCAAAATAGCTCTTGCTTTGAAGAAATGTAAGATGAAATGTATCATTTCAAGAAGAAGTTTTCTTTCAAAACATATGCTAGAGTCAAAATACCAGCAGGGAATTCACTAAATTAAGAGTTATTAGAAGTTTGATACTAATGTAATCTTCTCCTATCATCTCAAGAGTTAATTTATTGGCAATTTGGTTTCTAATTAAAATTTTCTTCCTATTTTGAAGAATGGTTCCAGGAGCAATAATTACAAAGTTAAGCTTCATGGTTATAAAGCTGGCTGCAAGGTCTATTAGTATTCTTGGTGTAAGTCCACTATATAAAGAGGTGAATTATATTACAGAAATTCAACCAAAATTGTACTGAATCCAAATGACCCACGGTCCTGGTGTAATTCCAGCTGTAATTTTCATCTTGCTCTATTACTTTTTTAGACCTCCTGGTCCAAAACAATTAAAATAATATTAGACTTTTAGATATATTACTGCATCATTATCATCAATACACTTCTAATAAGTGCTTAGTTTTTTGTGTGTATCCCCTTCAAAAATGCAAAAGCACTATGAAACACCAGGGAAGTTGGCCTCAGGAGTTAGGCCTTTTTATACATTAATGCTCTGCCAATTCTCCCTTTGATGGTAAAACTAGATTGGCAAAGGTCATGAGCAAGAGGCAGCTTCCACTTCACTTGTTGCCATTCCTGGATCCCCTTCCTGAGCAAGATCAGTGAAACCAAGAAATGCTCTCCAATGGAGGCACTTCTTTTCAGGCCTTGGTGACACAGGTGATTCAGAGGCAGAATACCTGGGCCATCCTGAAGGGTAGCGTTGGGAGACACACAAGACACCATTCAATATGAGGTGAAACGACTGCTTTGATCTCCAATTCTGATATGTCATTTGTTTCCACTTGTTGAAACAGTCTTGCTTCAAAATAAAAGGAAAACGGCAAATCCAGTAGGAGCTGCCTTCCTGCTCTGAAAGACACAGCTTGGCTAATAGGGGGCTGGGGGAGCTATCCCTATGTTACGTGCCCTTCTGTCACAGTTAACACGTGAGGCTATCATCACAGAAATAGCTCCTGCATTTCTGGGCTCTCCAGCAGCAGCTGAATTTGCAGCTGGAATAAATCTGTATAGCCTGTAGACTCCTGTGATTTGGGCTGGGCAGCAATTAGAGGTTCATAGAAGACTAATGTCCTTGGTCTGCAGGAGAAAGCTGATGAGACCCTCTGGTCTGCTGCTTGCAATGGTCTTGCGGCTTCTAAGCATGAGGGAGTGGACAAATGCTTGTGAAAGAGGCCCCTGAATAATCAGGGGAGCAGGGCTTTCTGGGGTTTTGCCTGTGTGCACATGCCAAGGTCATCTCACAGCCCAGCCCATGGAGTTTCCTGGGTCTTAAATGTTTCCGTTTGGGATTTTTCAACCACACCTGATTTTAGACATAACCTTTAATGTTTGGACTTGTAACTGCATGCCGTTGAGGTTTCATCATTCAGAATGAGGGGCCAAACTAGTAAAAAAAAAAACAGTTTTAGGGTTAATTGCTCCCAGACAGTGAGAGCAATGAGAGTGCAGTGATTGGATACTCCTCCTCCTGGAAACAATGCTGCAGAGCCACACCACTCATTTAATCTGAGACTACACTGTCTTCAATAATGAAGTATCCAGGTGTGCCAGGAAGCATGGTACTGACACCCAGCATCCTGAGCTCGTCCCAGCCTTCCCATCTGGCTTTGTCATGGCCCCTGCTGCCAGATCTGCCTGCATAATGTCTTGGGACAAGGTAATGAGTTTGGCTGGATTCACGTTTCACCATTACCACTTAGGCATCTGTGTACCTGTTCCCTCAGTGCTTCCAGCTGTAGGAGCACAGTCCAGGGAAACAACTGGCCCAGCCCAGGGAGTTTTTAAGCTCTATGCCATACAAAAGGGCTGCAGTCTCTTCAGGTTTGTGCTAGCAGAGGAGGAAAGACGGCTGTATTTAAGCAGTTTTACCTGAACAATCATTGTTTTTGTAGTTTACAAACTGATAATTTTTGATAACACAAAAATTGCAATGTGAATGAGCATGAGTTCTTCCCTGTGACAATTTTTGGCATACTAAGTTTTATTTTTCTAGAAGTCTTGCACCTTCCAGTATTTTATCTTCACCTATCCAAACAGCTTAGTTTCTTAAGCATCCCATGATAAATTTTTTCAAAGCAGGCTGTAATATGAAATCCACAGTGCTCGTTTCTTGACCTTAGGCAGAAAGCAAATATATAGATAAAGTATATACATTCTTTAGCATGTGATTACAACATAATTTACCTCAGGTTTCCCATATTAAAGTACATATATATCCAAAGGCATAATTGCATAAAGGAGTAAATCCAGTTGTTTTCACCACTGCATTGGCCAATAAAGGTTTTATTCCATGTCTGTGAAAAGCTGTATGGAATTCTGAGCCATATGTTATAGCCAAGAGGGGTCAAGCAGTATCCAATACTCATGTGGTATTGCTGATTTTGTCTGTCATTTGGATAGTTACAATTTTTTTGGAGTTTTGGAAGCGACGGCAGGCTGAACTGGAGTATGAATGGGACACAGTTGAGTACTTGGAGCAAGAAGAGCAAGTTCGCCCAGAATACGAAGCTCGTTGCACTCACACAGTGATAAATGAAATCACACAGGTAAGGAATATTTTGATAACTGGTGATGGTTACTGCTATAGACTGCTGTGAGCAGACACTATCAAACTGGTGAATCTGGACTGGAGCTTTATGAATCAGCAGTGCCTCAAGTTGATAAACTGCCCTGAAAACTGTGAATTTATAAAGTACACATGCAAGGAGAGGGAATTTATACCTAACTGTAAGCACTTTAAAGTAGTCACCTCTTTGAGGACTTTGCGCTGCTGCGGTTCCTATGTCTTAAATAAACAGAAGTAGGCATCGTCCCCAGCTTAGTAGACAAGGGCTACTTTATTAAATCCCCCAAGAAATTATTAAATGTTGCTTCCAGAGGCCAAGATCCCAGAGCATTTGCTCTCTTTGCCTAGGAATGCATCAGGTAAAAGGTGAATAGAGGGAAACATGTTACATGATTATATATGATGCCAAGGATGTCTTTTTAACCAAAGACATTTCTGTTTGAAACATGTATAAATAGCTATTGTTGCTAAGTGCACACGGATGCAATTATGATTGATAACGACAAACTTGCGGAGACAAGGATAAACCTCATTTCAACAAAATAGGATTCATATTTATGAGGATTTAGTTTAGATTTCTGTTTATTATACATTTGAGTAGCTTTAGCTTCGGCGGCTTACTCAAGTTCAGTTTCACTTTTTATTATTCTCTGTCAATATATTACTCTGTCTTTTATCTGATCATTTGCACTGCTTTCACATTCCATCCATGTTATACTAATGTTTATTAGAGGGCACTTGAAAAGTTTCAAAATTAACTGCCATAGTTGAAACTATCCTATATAGATCTTCTTTTTATATCTCGTACTATCAAAAACTCATCCTGTTTAAAAGCTTATAAACCTGTGCCACCTTGAACATATAAAGCCATAGCTAGAAAGTTCCTTTCAGACAGTTCAAAGAGTGGAGAATATGCTAAAATATTTTATTTTGATCATCAGAATTTCTTTAAAGACTCAGTGAATTTTAACAGCACCACAATGAGGTGAGGTAGGCATTTTCTTTGGGGAAGACATCCTATTGTTCCTGTGGAATACATTGAGAAATACAGAGATCAAGGACCAAAATTTTAATGCCTGCTAAATTTAGCCATTGAAGTTTGAAAGATAATGAGCTTGGATGCCACGATCAGCCAAGAAGGCTGGATCCACTTAAAAGGACTATGCACCCTGTCATGGCTGAAGCTCAATAAGAGCTGAGGACCCTCTACCTCTATGGAAGTAATTTTTATCTTCGAAGGGTCAGCAAAAAAAAGACACCGGTAATCAGGCTAGACTTCTGAAATCATGAATAAATGTTGAGTTTCCAGGAAACAAAACAAGGTACCTTTTTCCTTTTCTTTCTGCCCTCAATATCATAAAGAGTGTAATTGGAGTACACAAAAAAAAAAAAAAGAGAGAGAAGATTGGGTGCATCCTTGATCTGTTTCTTAATCTTTTACAGCAAGAAGAACATGTGCCATACACTGCATGGGGGAAGTGCGTACGGATGACTTTCTGTACAAGTGCCATCTTCTTCTGGGTAAAGTTCTTCTCTTGTTCTTTCCCCTCATACATTCACTTTTCTAGTAAGTGTCTAAAAAATGATCCTCCTGAACTGAGCAAGAAATGACAATGGAACCGGTTCAGTTGGATTTCCATCTGATGCATAAATTAAGCCCAAAAGGTACGGACCCACATGGAGAAGGTAGCTGTAGTCACCCAACACTCACTAGTATACAGTACCAAAATATCCTGTGGCTGTGGCTTGTGAGTAATGCTTGTGAAGGTGGTCCATTGGTTTTTCCCTCATTATTTTAAGACAAATGTCTTTGCTTTAAGGGGGGCGATAAGGGAAAGACTTTGGTTTATATGCTCTCTTCCCTGCTAGTTTCTGTCTGATTTGTTCCAGCTGTGTTCTTCCATATTGTGTCTCACAGTCCATGACCTCTTTCAGGTTTTGTGTTTCACTTAACAGAGTAAAGCTGGGTGCTCTTTAATCTTCTAAAGCTGCTACTTTAATTAAAACTAAATCTTGAAAGCAGTCCAGTCAACCATGACACAACATATAACACAAAGAGCAGGCCCAGAGAGCTTGCCTTGAAAAGCTCTGTGTTTTAGCATGCTGCATGTCCTCCTCATCTGTAGCACAAATAGCAGCTGGAAAAGACCTCATTCTAGGTGATAGGATGCAGATAGGAGATAGAGTGGTGTCTGGCAGCCCAGGAGAGCCTCAGCATTGACACATGTG
The DNA here is from genome assembly GCA_013399195.1 of Dicrurus megarhynchus. NCBI lineage: Eukaryota > Metazoa > Chordata > Aves > Passeriformes > Dicruridae > Dicrurus > Dicrurus megarhynchus. Next base: position 819,560 of record VXAD01005101.1, on the reverse strand, counting down.
AAACACAAAGGAAAGAATACTGACTTGCAGTTGGATTTAAATAGGCCAGACTTCTTGCTGGGGGGATGAGATTTGTTCTGGGTTTGTCACTTGTGTTACTGCACAGTTATTGTGTGCAGGGTCAGGGGAGGTGGTTCATGGCAGTTTGCTGAGATAGTGGAAAAAAGATACACAGCCTGTGGACCTTAACTGAATAATAGCTAGAGAACCAGCAAGAAATAAAAGCAGGAAGAGAAGCAGAAAGAGGAGATGGCAAGCAAGATGGGATACATGGATCATTATTGCAACTCCTGCAGACTACGTGACTTGGCTTAAATTTTTTTTATTCCTTTGAAGGGTCTGTACTCTGTAATAGTATCATGTGGAAGAGAAGGTGCAGCCCCCTCCATAATCAGTGTAGACTTGATAGTACCTTTGCCATCCTGCCAATTGTCCAATATGAAGAGTTTTCTCTCATCACATGCCTCGAGGTGAAAGATTTGATTACACATCTCATTATATTGGCTCACATCAGTACAAACCTTGTTATTAGTCATAAAACAGACCATCTCTTTTCTTTCCTGCAGATTTACTATGCTACATGAAAAAAGCCTTCTTTTATGGATTCTCTATTTATTGCCTTGTATCTTATTTGATCATCCTCTTGCAATGGAATGACAGGCACAAAATTGCTTTCCTTTTACCTACCATAAAAAGTGTATTGAACTCACTTTTTCCTAAAGCCAGTGGTTGAACACGAACATCTTTCTTGCATTCCCCTGGCAGATCCTTTTGATTATTGCTTCAGTTGTTGGAATCATCGTCTACAGGCTCTCAGTTTTCCTGGTGTTCTCTGCAAAGTTGTCACAGCACATCAGTGGAACGGAGGCGATCCGCAAATACCTGACGCCACAGACGGCCACGTCAGTAACTGCTTCGCTCATCAGCTTTGTTGTCATTATGATTCTCAACATCATCTATGAAAAAGTGGCAATCCTGATCACTGACTTCGGTATGCTGCTGCTGTACCTCAGCTAGAAACATGGGGTAAAAGCTAGAAAAATTAGCCTTTATATGTGTAGTAGGTATTACAATAAATGAACACCTGTACCACATCTTTCAGAATTTTCCCACCAAATCATACAATAGCAGCTAGAAATTTTCCAATATAGATTTTCTCAATAGCAGAGAAATACGATATTCGGCTCTTTGCCTGAGAAGTCCTTACATAGGGAGCATGAAAGATCAATTGTTTACAGTTTTGTGCTTGTGAAACAGACAAAGCAAATAAAATTACAACAACAACTAAGCTTTATGAAAACAGATCAGTAAGTCATAACACAGTCATTTACATTAGCTTTTGTTTATGGGGAAAATAGATATTTTCTTGTAAATAAGGGAACTAAGGTCACCATTCCAAAGCTACGTTCTACTGTGATGTTGTTAAACAGATAAACAGTCACAAATAATATTATTCTCTATATCCAGGCCATCAACATTAAAGTATCTATTTTACTTTAAATGCATGAAGTAGTGTGGTGTTTTCGTTTAATACTATTTCATCAGTTCAAAGTGTTGCATTTGCATCTTTCCCGAGTCTGCTGGATTTGGGTGCTTTTTTTTCCCAAGTTATCAGAAGTTTTGCTTCTTCTCTTTCTTTATTGTCAGTGAACAACTTCTTTCCTTTTTACAACCCATATAGTTTTAGAATTATATAATGGTTACAGCATACATGGGGATTACATACAATCTAAATTATAATGCTCTCAGTCATATTAAGGAATATGGGGCTTACAGATACTTTGGAGCTGAGGCTCTAGAACGGCTTGTAGGTTACGTAGATTGGGTTGGGTTTTTTTAGTTTATTTACTTGTCTTTCATTGCAGAACTTCCAAGGACACAGACCGATTATGAAAACAGTCTGACCACAAAGATGTTCTTGTTCCAGTTTGTCAACTACTATTCTTCATGCTTCTACATAGCCTTCTTTAAGGGTAAATTTGTAGGTCACCCTGGAAGTCCAGTTTATTGGCTAGGAAAGTATCGCAATGAAGAGGTAAGAATGTACAATGTATAATTAATTAGTCCAGGTAATCTGCTGCAGTTAGCAGTGTATAAAGCAAAACATAGCTGTACATATTTAACATTAGGGTTTAAAAAGTGACTGCCCCCCAAGCTAATTGCCTCCTCACTAACCTCTAGCATAAAAGAACATGGCACAAGACTGGTTGGGCTTAGAAATGTGTTACACATACCCAGAAAAGTGTATTTTATGGTCCTACGGTCTGTGAATGGGCACACAGGAAGGAGAGAATATCAGTAGACTCATTCCTATTCTGCTGGATGACCCTCACCTGGTGATAGCACAGAGCTGCATGACTTCACCTGGTATCTCACTCTTCCACTGGTGTTCTGTCAACTTACCAAATGTCACCATATATGGCCTGGAATTGGCTTTTGCATACCTTACTGGAAAGGTTTGCCTGGACAGTCTTCTTGGATTGCTTTAAGTTATTGATAATATTATTATAATAAACCAGGAATGCATTATTTTAAATGCTTCATTCATGCCTGAAAAGTTACCCAACTTCAAAAAATTTTCCTGTCTCTCCCAACCTTCAGTGTGATCCAGGTGGATGTCTCCTTGAGCTCACAACTCAGCTTGCTATCATAGTAGGAGGGAAAGCTATCTGGAACAACATTCAAGAAGTGCTTCTTCCGTAAGTGCGAACTATTAAGTAATCTGCACTTTCATATTTGAAAAATACTGTTTTGCTTGATGCCTTCAGGCACTTGGTCACTGAGTTTGGTAAGTGCATATTGTATTCTGAAAGAAGAGGGCTTGTCCTCAGGCTGCTTTTTAGACAGTTTGGATATTTTGGTCTGATAGTCTGGGCTCCTGTCTCTGTTGTTTTAACTGATTTTAATTCTAATGAGAAATTTTTCCTTCCTCTGCAAGTCAAACTCGATGTGTTTCAGCTTGAATATTTAAAACTGAGGTAATAGAAGCTCTGAGAATATTAAACTGAAGATTTGCTTAATATCAATTGGGATGATTTGTTATTATACATTGGGCTTTTAAAAGTCGTGTATAAGTTACTGATTTAACTCATTTAGTAAGTATAAATCACTATGCTTCTGGTATATTGCCCCTTTACACTCTCATTTATGGTTTGTAAATAACCACTTTTAGGATAAGGCAAAAAAAGGAAGGAAGAAAGTTTTGACTAATTCAGAAATAAATAAATCCATTGTTTAAAGCTGTTACAGCAGAAATGTCAATTTTTTTTTTCATTTACTGAAGTTTTTAGGTTCTTTTACCAATGTTAGTGTTCTTTTTCTCCCTGCCTGATAGTTTGGTCAAGAATCTAATTGGAAGATACTCTGCAGCTGCTAGAGCAGAAAAAGTTGTTCCACGTTGGGAACATGACTACCACCTCCAGCCCATCGGAAAACTTGGACTATTTTATGAGTATCTTGAAATGGGTAAGTAACAGTTTAGTCTGGATTCACTACCACTGTTGGATACAGACATGCTCTAAAGAAAATCTTCATACAAGCTATGCTTAATAAGGTGGACAGAGGAGACATTAATGTTTTCTGAGACAAGTTTTGATGAGCCATCGCAGACAGTTTTACAAGCTTTTATTAAGCAGCTAAGTCTTAATCCAGTTTATAACTAGGAAACAGCCTGTGATTGTACAAGGAGGAGTACTGCTGCTTCCTTGCCTAATCCTGTGAGAAATGCATTCAAAAGGCAGACCACTGTCATGTTCTGATGTTGCATAGCAGAGCCCTGTGTCAGACTGCTCTGCTGGAGGTCTGCAGTCACCAGGACTTGTTGCTGGTAGCTTGGGAGCTGGCAGACCATGGCTGGTTTAGTGCCACCATCCATTTTGTGATGGCACTGCCAGTGTACTTAAGGCAGTACCCAGACACCAATAAGATGATTGTTGGTTTGGGCCTTCCAGTTCAGTACGGAGACAGATAGTCACAAGATTTCCAGGCCTTCATGATAAAGACATCAGAAAGAAATGGATATTTGAATACCCAGAATAGTTCCTCTTGGTGTGTTGAGACTTGTAATATTTTCCTGTCCCATTCACCTAGCAGGTTTTTCCAGCACTGTTGTGCTACTATTTTCTCATCCAGAAGATTCACCAGGAACCCAGCTACTCTTTCTTGTTTCTCCCATCTGAATTTGGAGTTTATAAACTCTACATGCCTACACTTGCTTATCTCCAGTAAGCAAAAGCCTCATCGATGTGTGTAACCTCTCCCTTCCACAGTTATACAGTTTGGCTTTGTTACTCTGTTTGTGGCGTCGTTTCCCCTGGCTCCTCTTCTGGCTCTTTTTAACAACCTGTTGGAAATCCGGTTGGATGCATGGAAGCTGACAACCCAGTTCAGGCGCATGGTCCCACAGAAGGCACAAGACATCGGCGCCTGGCAACCCATCCTGCAGGGCATAGCCATTCTGGCCGTGGTCACCAATGTAAGTAGGGTGCCAACAACTGCAAAAGATAAAATGCCTTCACTGCAGGTGCCAGGCATGCTGTGTGTGGCAGTGCAACTTAAATGATCTTTAAGGCACATCTTCTTAAAACGGAAATTCAGCTTCTTTCTTATGTACTTAAAAATACAATGTGGGCTCAAAATTGCAGATCAGAATGAATTCTCTGAGAATTTGAACACTAATCTGTTCTTCAGTTGTTCTTAAAATTTTTAAGTACACAACAAAGAAGCTGAATTTTAAGAGAGTTTCTTTAAAATATTTAAGAAAAACATCTGATGAATATACTTCTAACAATGAAATTCAGACCTTTCACACTTTTTGTATCAATTCACCAAGATTTTATTTGTAGGCTGCATTGTGGGAAGAAAAATAAGCCATTGTTATTTATCACTGTGGGTTATTTGATTGCTTGTTCTTAAACAGTAGCTAGTATGTATTGACTTACAGAAAAGTCTCACTGCTGGCCTTTCTTAAAGGAGCAATGACCTCTGGTTTCTTCCACGGGGACAATAACACTCCAGACTATCCATGGGGAATAACCTTTCTCAAAAAGCTTGCTGTTTTCTTCTGTTATCAGGGAGATCCAAATATGTTATGCTATTGGATAACTGTTTTTCCTGGTCAATCCAGCTGGATCTTGTAATACCTATATGAAATTAGAAGTTGTATATATATCTTAAGATTACTTTAAAATATTGTACCTTATCCCAGTTCTCATGGTATTCAGGTCAGAGTTAAAGTGGCTTTGGTGACCTTACCTTGACTCGGCCATGTGTAGGCTTCTGTTAGGAAAGTGTTCATGGCCTGCTTTCCACAGCTGATGTCGCTGTGCAAACAGGGCATCAGCCACTCACCTCCATGGGGCTGCTGGCGTGCGAGGGGCTCAGCTCCAGGGACTGTCACATTCAAACAGCCCTGCTGCACGTGTTGTGAGGACCTCAAAGAGATTGGTATTTATTGCTAATGAAGTGTGGGCCACAAAGCCATGTGCTTGAGCAAATGCTAGAAGCTGTTTTCTTCCTTTAAATGTGTTTCTTTTCTTGTTTGACATCCAGGAACTGATCCAAGTCATCAGTCTTTCCTTTACCAACCCTGCCTTGATTTTACCTTAGTACACAGAAAGTGTTTCTTCTCTCCTACATGACTTGTTACAGCTGATTATACTCAGGTAGTAGTGTGTCATCTTCTCCTTCATGCATCTTCTCCTTCATGCATGTTACCTTTGTAACAGCTGCTAGTGACTTGCAGGAAACTTTTGCACAAAGCTACCAGTTTTGAGAGTTGCCGTGAGGCACTGGACTTGCTATTGCATCTGTTGTTGATTTGAAGACTGATTTTAATTAGTTATGGTATACATGGAAAACTGTGTGCAGTAAAGCTTGGGAAGCAAAGAATGTGCTGTTTGTTTGTAGTTCTCCAGTGCAATACTCTGAAATGCAGCCCATAATTCAAGAGGAAGAAAAGTTTTTCTTTTGAGAGGATGCTGTAGGATTAGCTCTCATATTTCTGTCCTTGAAGCTCTCCGGTGCACATCTGGAGATCATTCTGAGAGAGGGAGGAGAGTGAGACAGGGTTCAGATTTAGGATGATGAGAGACCTGGGGCCTTACAAAAAAGATTCAGTAAGATCAAGTGTTAAGCTGTGTAAATACCATATTCCAGCATCTTTCTAATACAAAGAAGCAGCATCAAACTCATTTGGTCCAAAGGGAGGAGGAATATTTTTGCCTTACTGTTAAGTTGATATGAGTTCGTTTATGGTCTGACTAGATGAGCTAATGAACAGAAAGAAAATTTGTTTAACAAAAATTTTCTATGCTTGTAATTCAGACTACAAATACTCTATTTGTACTCTACTTTTACCTCTACTTCAGAGTTAAAAACAGAGTAATTTAGCTGTGAGGTCGTCTCCCTGCAACTGCAAGACACAGTAATATATACTTCTTGCCAGTCAAAAACACCTACTCAGCATGTAAATATAAACAACATGTAATTTTCACTTCATTTCACACTGGCATGTAATGCTTAAAAACAGTATTTAAAAGTGCATGCCAACTACATTTGATTTAAGCCAAAGTGCAGTACAAGAAAAACACCTTATCCTTGAAATTTTTCAATGAGTTTATTTTAGACCTGGGATGCCTCCCTTTCATTTCTCATCAACCAAACTTTCTCTCAACTGGACTCACTTGTAACAATATTCTGGAGAACTAAATACAGATCTTGGACCACAGTCTCAAAAGGATTGTTTCTGCAACTTTTATCTTAACTACAGTTTAGCTTCTCAGGTCCTTCAAAGTAAGCCAACTCAAAAGGTAAGACACCAGGATAGCATTCATCATTTGGCAGTGGTGCTACTTGAGGTAGGGTGGGTCTTGCCCCCTTTTCAACTCCCTGCTCTTTCCCTTAGCTGTCTTTTCCCCTCAATGCTGTCTCTTGCATTGTGCCAGCACCAGCACTTTATAAACACATGATGAATCAGACCAGCGAAAGGATCCAGTGGTGATTCCCAGTCAGATCAGCATTGTCATCAGATCTGCTGCATGGGGCCAAGAATGCCCAAGCCAGCACAGAGCACAAGTCAACTGCTAGAGGCAGAGGCAGGAGGTTGTTTTAGCTAGAACTGCCATCAAAGCATTCTTCAAGGAACTTTTTAGAACAGGTATCCACATTTTTTTTATCCTTCCTCCTCTCTCCCCTTCCCTTTTTCTACAAATGTTACAAATACCTCCTCGGTGTGGGACTGTCTGGCTGGGAATGGTGCATGAAAATGGAAAATTTTTGTCCCATGTCATGAAAATAAGGAAATACAGACTTTGTGAATTGCAGACTGGCATGATGGGGAATAAAATACAGATATTAGCTAGCTTTTTGCTCCTCTGTTACCCATTACTGCTTGACTTTGCCCCTAACTCTGTCCCACGATTTTCCTGTAGTGTTTTTTCTGCCTCTTTTATACATCTCTGCCTAAATCTCCCTCCCCCTGATCCCATCGGATCCCAACTTCACACCTTTCTCCTCCATGTCTCTGCCCTGGGTCTTTCCATCCATGTTGTCAAGTGTGTATTTTTATCCTGGCATGGGACAAAACACTTCTCTTTCAGTCCTGGAGTGCAGTGGGTCACTCCTTCCCAGTTGCTGAGCACCAGAGACGCCTGTTGTCATGAGCTGGCTGGGCAGCCTCTTGCTAAGTACTCGGCTGCAGATCTTGCCAGTGGAAAGTCTTCCTCACAGGGGAACCTTTTGAACTTGCAGTAGCAGAGGAGGAAATTGGATTAAACATAGTTAACCTGTCCTCCAGAATAGGATGTTTTGGGAAGTTCACGAGTTTAGAAAAGACTTCCCACAATAAACCCACAGATCAAATTTCCTACCCAGTTTGTGACTAGCAGACTGAGTAGGACAGAGACTCTCTTGGGAGCAAGATAAAAACAAATGGTCACGTCACGTAAAACAGCACTATGCAGCTGCTACTAAAAAAAATTATCTTGGCATCAAGAGCAGTTTCCACACGTACTACGCTATAGTAGGAGGCAACAAGTACCAAGATGAATTTGGGCTGGCTAGCACCTCAGAAAGTGTGGGATGTTTCTAGGATCAGAGATGGATCAGTTATATATCTAATTTATTTAATTCATTTACTCAAGCCTCGGGGAACCTGGTGAAATTTAATTTTCCTTTGCTGAAGAACTCTTCTGTTGCTTCCGTTAGTTTCATCAGGCAGAATTTCTTTAAGCATCTCGTAAGTATTCATAAGAAGCACATTTGCTAATCTCCTCTGCATGCACATGAAAAAAGTGTTTTATAGTATAACTGTTTTAAGGCATTCAGCAGAGCTAGCATAATTTAGAAACTGTACAGAGTGCACATGCCAGAAAGGGATTCTTTTGTGCCCATGAGGGACTACATGCTCATTTACAGAATGAACAAGCACTGACGGGAAAAGCACGTATTTTCTATTTTTAGCTCACATGCTAACTTTTGAGATGATAAGTATATGGCAAAGGAATGCATATTAAAGCTTATTTCTTTAATGCTGCTCTGCTTTTTTGTCTTCTCTTTCTGAAATGCAGGCTATGATCATTGCTTTTACATCTGACATGATTCCTCGTCTGGTTTATTACTGGTCCTTTTCGGTCCCTCCTTACGGGAGTCACAGCAGTCACACTATGAAAGGGTATATAAACAGCACACTTTCTGTCTTCAATATATCAGACTTCAAGAATGCAAGCAAGCCATTTTCCCCTTGGTTTGGGAGCCAAACGACGTGCAGGCAAGTGTTAGATAAGCATTTGTCATTTTCCAATCACAAAAATAATGGTTTTTTTATCTAAGTCATCTAATTCAGTTAACCATATGCAGTAAGAAACATTAAAACACAGGAAAAGCCAGCTTATTTTGAATGGCAGAATGGAGTGGAAGTATTCACCCATAAGTTTGTGCTACTCAGAAAATTCTTATTTTAATTTGGTTTTCTCCTAGCTGATAAAAAAAAAACACCTTAAAGTTTTTATAAGTAATTCTTAATAAAGTGGCAAAAATAGGACGTTTCAGCCAAATACGGCTTATTTTGCAGATATGATTTTACCCATCACAGTAGTTCCCCGAGCTAACTCTTCCTGGACACAGTAAGCAGGGCCATGTCGTGCTCCATCCTCTGGCCGCAGTGCCGTACTGCAGAGATGCCAGAGACCAGCTCCTGACTTTCCTACTTTTTGCTTCCAGGTACCGGGATCTCCGCTACCCTCCTGGTCACCAGCAGCAATATGAGCACAACATATACTACTGGCATGTCATTGCAGCCAAGCTGGCTTTCATCATTGTCATGGAGGTCAGTGTATGGGGGTTTGAGCATTGCTTATTTAGTCTCTTCCCTCCATGCAGAAAATCCTTCCGAGACATTCGGTCCAGGCACAGCTATCAGAGCTGGTGATGTGTGCTAGCATGAGAATGAACTTGGGGGATGTAAATTAAGAGTAGCAACATTAGAAAAAGAATTCCCTGAAATCATGACATCAGGTGAGGATTGCCCCATGTATCTGCAGCTGAGGATTGCCCCATGTATCTACAGCTTCTTTTCTCAAGAACTGTAGAATTATTTTTGGTAGCAGAAGTAGAACACATGTACTTAGAGGAAGTTTGTGCACAGCATCCTTCCTGAATACATATACATGATACATATACATAATACATGTACATAATACATGTACAATACATGGCAGAGTGAAGTCTATAAAGACAGTCACTGTAAGAGGTGAGTCTCTAGATGATTATCAAAAAGCAATTGCTCCTTCCTCCGCAGCTACAGCCTTGGCTTACAAAAGATGGGAGTCAGTCCAAGATGAAGAGAGAGAAATATTGGGTATTATTTAATTATAAAATGTACTTAGGGCTTGATCCACAGACTACTGAAGTCATCAGAAACATGCAACTGGTTAGAGCAGAGTTCCTGTAGCAGAGAAAAGTAATTGCCCCAGAGTCATTTGAACAAACCTAAAAATCTTACAGGACACTGAAATCAGTGTTTCCATGCAGGAGGGAAGCACTGTGTACCAGGGTTTCCCCAAAGCAGGCAGAGAAGTCCTTGCTCAAATCAGGATTGGAAAATCAGAAATTCTTGTTTATCAGATAATTCTATCTTATTAGTCATGTCTTTTTAAAATCCTTTTCTACCGTGTTAGATACTGGTACTGAATCAGCTCAGAGCATTAAGACAAAAAGTGACATTTCATTTACAATTGTAATTATGTCCTGTTCAGCCTGACTGACATTTTTTCATTTTCACCTTTCCCAGCATGTCATATACTTTGTGAAGTTTATTATTTCATACGCAATTCCGGATGTATCACAAAAGACCAAGAGCAAGGTCAAACGAGAGAAGTACCTCACACAGAAACTCTTACATGAGAATGATCTCAAAGGTGTGAAAAAAACCATGGGTAAGATAGCCGAAAAAATTATCAAAGGAGCAGACAGCACTTTCCGACCTAAAGATGAATAAGTACTTTTTCATATGGAATAACAGTACTTAGCCAACTAATACCTGTCCAGATATTACCAATAGCCATCAAACACTCTGGATTTATTAAACATTGTTTCTGGCAACTCATTTACCAGTTTCCCTTGGACAAACACAACCACTGCAACTCAGATAAGAGTTATTTTTTAAACAGCTTTTTAGGACATATTAAAAAAAAAAAAAAAAAAAAAGATGAAGGTGAAAACTATTTATCCTCTTAAGAAGATGCAGATTAATTCCCAAACACCTAGGCTGCTTTCTACTTTTTTTAGGCATCAGCTGTTAGATAACTAGTTTGACTTGAATAAAACCTTAAGAACAAGAATGATTTGCTGTAAGAATATCATCGCATCTAATGAAGGAGTTTTGATTGCTTGCTAATGCAAGCCCCTGCTATAAAATGAAGAGGAAAAGCCAAAACATGAAGGAAAAAGAAAGAAAATACAACTCAAAATCCCATTGTTAAACCATTGGAATTGACATTCTAAGCGCAGTTGTTTGCTACTCTGAATTAGCTATGCATACTGAGACTTAAATGGATAACAAGATATTTCAATTAATCATGGACTTGGATCACAAGAAGCAACAGGACTGTAAGCCCATCCTGTTCATCAATCGCTGTGTAAACAGGAGAATTGCTTTTTAAATCAATGCATACAAACTGACCTTACAGCACTCCAAGTGAGTAGAAAACGCAGGCATTTTATCTTTCCCCAGTCAATGTACTTTCATTAGTTCACTCGCCCATTCTGAGCTAAATGCTCACAGCCTTGAAGGTCTCCTACCTGTAAAAGCAATAAGTGTTAAAAGTCTTTTCACATACTAAATCAATATTTGTGGAGGGCTGTCTTTTGCATTTCTCTCACACCAGAACGTGCTCTTCCCTGAAGTTTTGACATAGGACGAATGTGCAGCTGAACATTTTGATACAACATTGCGTGATAAAGTGAATTCTGACAAGACTACGAATCCATTGAAACCGGAGATTGGAATAAACCATATAATAGGCCTTAACCACGATAGGAAGCTTTAAATAACAAGGAAGGATGTCAGAGGTGTGGAGGCATGTGCTACAGCCATCGGTCATCTTCAAATCAGGCTGCAGATCTGCTTGCTTGTTTTGGCTCCAGCTGCAAACTGAGAATTAGGGAATTACAGATTAGTCATGTATGTGGAGGGCTACTTTGTGCCTGAAGCAGTGATATTCCAGATTATTAACTTACTTTCTCTTTTAACAGTTTTAATGGACCAGTTTTTATAAATCATGAAAACAAAAACCTTTTTTAAAAAGCAAAAATAAGCCTGTACTCTATAAACCAGGTGATTACTTTACATTTGTAATTTTGTGCTCTTCTTAAATGCAATAGATATGCAGAATTTTTAGGCAGATTATTCATATAGCTTTTTACATATGAAGTCCATTTACAGAAACTAAATAGCATTTAGAAGATGTATTTTATCCAGTCAATAATCAGAAGGAATTAAACCTATGAATTTTGCAGCAAAAATTCAGCATACTGAGTGCTGTGTAACTCAAGCCTGTCTTTTGAAGCAAACCCTAAAATCATTCAGATTGGAAAAGACCTTTAAGGTCATCAAGTCCAACCATTAACCCAACATTGCCAAGTCCACAACTAGACCATGTCCCAGTTGCCATATCTACACGTCTTTTAAATATCCCTCTCTGGGCCCAGCCAGCCAGCCAGTTTTTCATCCAGCGAACAGTAGGTCTGCCCAAGTTGTGAGCAGATCAGCACCCATTCAGCCCCAGAGGCTTGTGAGTGTCCAAGTGGTATAGCTGGTCATTGACCATTTCCCCTTGGATTATGAGGGCTTCATTCTGCTCCCTGCCCCTGTCTCCCAGCTCAGGGGGCTGGGTACTCAGAGAACAGCTGGTCTTACTGCTAAAGACTGAGGCAAAGAAGGCATTGAGTACCTCAGCCTTTTCCTTATCCTTTGTCTCTGTGATTCCCACCACATCCAATAAAGGATTGAGAGTCTCCTTAGCCCTCCTTTTGTTGCTAATATGTTTATAGAAACATTATTATTGTCTTTTACAGCAGTAGCCAGTTTAAGTTCTAGCTGGGCTATGGGCTTTCTAATTTTCTCCTCGCAGCGTTATTCTTCCTGAGCTGCCCACCCCTTCTTCCAAAGGTCATCAAGTCTCCTTTTTTACCTGAGTTCCAGCCAAAGTTCTCTGTTCAGCCAGGCTGGTCTTCTCTTCTTTTGAATATTTCCAGGGATGAAGACTCCACAACCTCTCTGGGCCACCCGTGCTACTGCTCAGTCACCCTCACAGCGAAAAAGTGTTTCAATTTGTGCCCACTGCCTCTGGTCCTGTCACTGCATAAGATACCAAACTTTCAGTTAAAACAAAGCTTTGTCCAAAAAACTGGTTCAAGGAACAATTTTAGTGAAGTAGTCAGGATTTCCCTGTGCAAAATGAGTTGGGTTAGAAAGGACAGTCAGCTCCTTTTATACCTGGAGTTTCGATTTTAGCTTTCAACTGGACCTTTCTCATTTGCAGTTGTGTTAAGATGAGAGATGCCATTTTTATTCCCTCATCAGTGATCACAGCACCAGTGTGCCTTAAATACCTTTCCAGGTGTGGTGTTAGAGGTGTTGGGGCAGGTAAGGAGGCATCCTGTGACAAAGAGGGGAAACTGCAGCACAAAATGTACCATTTCAGGTAATTATTTGGTCTTAAGGAAGCTCTTTGAGAGTTAAAGAGACTAGCAAACAAAGGAGTTGTCATACTGTGAGCAGTGGCAGAGCTTAAGGCTGATTTTCAGGAGTGCCTGGTCTTTTGCTCCTTGTTTGATACCTGGGGACTCTCCAAGTTGTTTCTTCCTTCATCAGTTGGCACCGTTTCCTAAAGGGGGAGTTAGCCCTCAGTGTCATAAAGAGTTTATATTCCTGCCTTTAAAATAACAATTAAAAAAACATGCTACATCAGCAAAGCCTGTGTGTCTATGGCTTGGGCTCCTCCCATAATAAAATCCTAATCAGCCGTGAGTGTGTTTCTATGTAACCTTTTTTATTCAGATGACGAATGTGCTTTTGAAACCGGTCTTCCACTTTTCTCCATTTTCCGGGCGGTGCCATCACAGACTAGTCTGGGTGCCCATGGACTGAGTTCTTTTTGGTTTAGACTGACCCAGAAGGTGGCTTTTAGATAGGCCCTTAATGGTCACTGGCAGGCACTTAGTCCACAGAGCTGAAACCAGAGCTAAGCTGAAGAGAGCGGTGAGCTCCGCGTGGGCATCACCCAGCCAGCATTAACTTTTTGCTCTAGTGATTTGCTTCTGAAATGCTCCTTGCTGATGTAGCTGTAACATTTTATTTCAGAAGACATTCTATCAGGAATCCAGTTCAGTTTGCCATGTGCACAGTGTTATTCACAGCAGAGTTCTGAATCAGAGGAAGAAGAGGGAAACCAACACAGTGCCTAATAATTGCATTTTAATAGTTTGATTTAAACTGTGTAATTTCTGTAGCCTCTACCTCCAACTGCTGAAATGTGCTCTGCTTGCACACAGGAAGCTCTGCGGAGGCATAAGAACAAAATGCTGGCGGGCAGTTGCCAACATATGAGTATTTGTATTTTTTTTTTTTTTTAGGCTAGGTCACTTTAATTAAAGATCTGCTTGAAGGGAAAATTAGCATTTGTTTTAAACTCTGAATCCATTTTACCTTTTTTTTACACTTGATATGTAGGCCAGACTCCTATTTTGTACAGATCTGTTGAAGTCAAGGTGAATTTGGACCAGTGACCATTTCATTGCCTTAACAAGCACCATAAATTACCGGCTATCACCACTGTTTTAGACTCCATGTATGCCAATAAAATTCAGAATGTAAGAGTGTATTTTTTGTATTTTTTCTAAGAATGTTTGCTATTAGCTTCTGAATATTAAGATTTCTCTATATTTATTGTCATTAAATAAAATCTATTTTAAAATAATAATACAGCTGATGTTGATTCAGTTTTTTTGTTTTTCCTTGAATGATACTGCTGCTGCCAAATGCTACATTTAAATTATTACGGCATCATCCCTGTCTAATTTCCATATTCATCCTCTCTTTCAATCTTATTCCATTAAACTGTTACTAGTGCTGAAATTTATCTCCTGTGTTTTTCTGCATCCTCTAGATGGAAGCCATTCCTTTCAACACCAAGTCGATGACAAGAACCATTATGTTCTCATACAAATAAACAGTTTAGGTCTTTATAACCTTTCACTCCTGTCATGATAAACTCTGTGTTATGTTTCAGAGTCATCATTTATTTCTTCATCTGGATCGAGTCTGGGATGCTCCCACCTCCAGGCAGTCCACTCTGTCTCTCCCTGCCATCCAGCCATCAGTTCTCTTCTGCTTCTGCTCTGGCTCTTGCTCTCTGCTTCGAGGAAATCCTTTTCTAAGGCTTAGAGAACAGAAAGGTTAGAGGGCAATTTTAAATAGAGACCTTCTTTGCACTGTGATGTATTGGTTTCATTTCACACAGGGATTCCCAGGATCTGCTTTCAGCAGGTTTATGACAGTTGTAGAGCAGAAGTACTACCACTTCCAACCTGTTTTCTGCTGACTAAGGGCTATGTGTCTCACAGATGCCAGTACCCACATGGGCCTGCCACTCTTGCTTTGATTTGGCTTTGTCAGAGCAAGAACAGAAGAAACTTTAGAATAAAGCATAATAAGGATTATTGTCCTACAAGCAGAAAGATATAGTATCATCGTAGCCCAAATCCATATGAGGATTGTGTGGTTTTTAATTGATACATTTAAAACTGTTCAAACAACAGGCTTTAGCTGTTTTTCTACTTAATACACAAATAGTGAAAGCATAGCATTTTGCTTCTGGTGATGCTAGAATGTAATTCCTTCTGTCACAGAGCAGATGAAGTGCACTTATTTTGGATAGTCAGTATATACCAGATGAAAGCGCACTGTGCTCTGCCTCACCTGGAACACCCAACCCTGTTAGTGTGCTCTGCCTGCACATCACCAGAGATGTCAGCAGAGGTATGAGCAACTCACACCAAGTCTAGATTTTTCTCTGGTATGCCTACCTGTCATTTCCAGTCTATTACATAAGTCTGCTTTTCCAGTAAAGGGGAGCAAGTGATGGTGTCTGCAAGTTTTATTTTTATTTGCATTTTTGTGGACCTCAAGCATGGACCAGTAGCAGGTGTGCAAAACACTGAAAAGATTCGGATGTAGTTAGTCATAAATAACCTCAACACAGATTGGAGCAATATTTTCCTCGTAAGAAAATAATCTGTTTGAATAGCCTGATAATAGTAAAAAATTATTTTCAGGAAAGTTGAAGAAAGTGGTTTTTATTTACAAGCTGCAAGTGCCTCAAAAAAAGTCTTTTACAATTGCTGTCCACAGTTTCTGCTGCATTCCGTTACATCCTGTAAAAGCAATGCTAATTGCTGGGATTAAAGCTACAGTTAATCAGTCAGCAGTTGTATCAATTGTTTCAAGATATACTATTCTCTACAAATATGTAGGCTATGGTAATATCCTAAATGCTGAAGAGAAAGAAAAAGAAGAAAAAGTACACAACACAGACCGAGGAGAAAATCCCACTGCATTCCACAGTGCAACATGCACAGGCCAGGACACCAAAAAGCCACCTCTAGCACATGAAGAGAGAGCTGGGGGGAGGACAAAGTGGAGGGAGAAACTCATATCTTTAACCGTGTGACACAAGAGAATTTACAGCCAACTGTGATAGCATTAATGCGGTATCGAGGCGGGGGATGTTAGGTAGTTGTGTAGTATCCATGTAAGCCTCTCACACAATTTCTCAGCTTTTTGAGCATTTATGATGCCCACCCCACTTGAGTGGGCATCACAAAAGTGCCTAAATAAGCTGTGCTGGGAGCCAGGGCCACCTGCAGCTATCGCCTTACCTCCCCATTCTCTGGGATCTCGCTTGGTGTCCTGTTACAGCCGTACTGTGCTCATTCATGCAGTCATGTTCCAAACCGGTCTGGCTGCTCAGAGAGAGCAGTAACTTGTAAGCCTCTCTGGAAGGGCACTGCAGGATCTTTGCTTGCTGGAGCCAGGAAAGCCAGTGGAAATCGTGACTGACACCCCCAGCCTGGCATTCAGCTCTGAACATCCATCCCCTCCACTGAGGATCAAGGGTGCTTGGTGTTTTTTGTGTTCTTGGGTTTTATAGAGCTCAGAGTACTCTGGCTGCCAGGGGTTAAGATTACTTGTCCTGTGAAAATATTTTGGCAGCCGTGCCAGCACAAGGAGGCAGGGGCTCTGCCTTCTCCCTGCCACCCTGGGGCTGCCTCTTGCCAACCCCTGTGTTTGTGCAGCTGTCCACTGGGCAGGGGAGTGTGGCCGCATGGATGGATGTGCTGGCACGGGTGGCTGTGCTGGCACGGGTGGCTGTGCTGGCATGCATGGCTGTGGCCACACAGACAGCCTGTGGCCACACGGGCAGCCTGACAGAGGGTCATGCAGGGTGGGAAGCAGAGATGAGACAGTGGGAGAGGCAGCCCAGCTTTGGGAAAGCCTCTGGCCCAAGAAATCTACCAAAACACAACCAAATGCACTGCTCATCCCATAGTTATTTTAGTGGGTTAAAAAAAGAGGGACTTGCCTGCCTGCCTAAGCTGGATACACAGATGAATGGGCAGGGTTGTGCCTTTAAGAATCCTCTGCACAACTACAAACAAGCAGGTCTGGTCTTGGCACCTGCTGTGTGTCCTCTGACTATCCCTATTCAGGTGTAGCTATTGTGCTTTGAGCTCAGGCTTCACCTGAAGCCAGGTGAATTGTCCAAGTTCAGACATGCTGTCTGTGTGCTCATATCTTTAACTATATTGAAGATTATATAGATGGCTAAAAACTCGCAGGATTAGGCCCTCAATAATTGTCCTAAATGTGGTTTTGCAAAGAATATGGCATTGTTCTTTCAGAAATTGCCAAAATGTCGCCTGGCTTCTCAAAGCCCCAGGACAATGAGGGAGTTTGATGACAGCAACCTGTAGAAGCCAGCTGTGCAGCTTGGGACAGAGGTGACACCAGACAGGGGTATTTGGAGGAGGTTTTGGCTAAAGGCAGAGGTCTAAGGTTAAGGGCAGCAGCAGCCCCATCCCCAGCCACACAGCCCCCGGGTTACCGCGCTGACAGCTATGCCAAAGCAAGGACTGAAAACTTCTTGCCATATCTGCTGTTAATTAGTAACTACTTACTTAGACCTGGGAAAGGCAAAAACTGATCTGCCTCTCCTGGGGTACTGTACCTCTGGATTTATGATAGGTTATAGACCTGTTGCTGCTCACAGCAGCTTTCTTTTTAAAAGACTCTGAAGTATTTCTTTTTATCTCTTAAAAATATATATGCATATGAACATTGAACATTTTATCACTGGTTTTGCACATGACTACAAATAAAAGAAAAAGGCTACATTTGTGCTTTTCGTAACTTAAAGCTTTTACTGAGAAGCATAAATTTAAAAAAATTAAAAAACATTAAAAAGAGCCAAACTGATTTTCTGTCCTTGTCAGCCTGCTCCCATATTTTTTCCCCAGTGATCTATAGGGGGGAAAAAATGTCACCATCCCCCAGGAAAATCCATTAACAAATCCTTTCTTATCTTACAGCTAAAGTAATGACATCTTATTGACAGTGCAGCAGAACAAACAATGTCTTATTGAAAGCTCCAGTGCTGGAGGATTTGGGCTGTCCTCAGGACTTGAGACCAAGTAATGAAAACAGGTTTTACTACTAAATCAAAGACAACGTCTGCTCTAGTTCTCCAATGGCCTTTAGCAGCCCCAGGCACACAGAAGGTGTGCATAGTCCACCAAGGTATCACCTGCACCACAAATTCAGTCAAGTACAGAGACCTTACTACAAGCAGCATGTCCAAAGTAGCAAGCAGTTAAATATCATCTATGGGAACAGTGCTGGAACTTTTCCTCAACACTGTACTTGACATATGGATCAGCCTGGAAATACAGGTCCATCCACTTCTTACAGTCTGCAGATATTACAAGATGCAGATATTTTTGATGAGCAAATGTGAGCTGGTGGTTTGGGTTTTGGTTGTCATATCTGTGTATGATCTTACTAAAATTATTAATGTACCTTTGTTCTTTAGATAGAGTCACCTTCTTGTAGCCTCCTCTCAGTATCTTGTGGGTACGAAGAGAGTTTTGCATCCCAGATATCAGAGTTAGGTCCATTGTATACATATGAAAAATCAGTCAGACAGAAAATGTAACTGTGCCTCTCAAATTCACCCAAGCAAAGGGGAAACAAAAATACAGAAAACAGGTTGTTGTAGTACTGAAGCCTACAGCTTCAAGTAATCTAAGCCACCCCTGTCAGAGCTCAATCACATCTGTGTCCCCAAGCTTTCCTGCACATTTTTCAACTACAACTTGTGCTTATTTGACATCCTGAAGAACCAGCTCAAGATGCAAAACTGGGAGAGACCTAACTAAAATCATACAAATACCAAATATTCTTCTACCAGCTCATCACAGGGCCAGTGGACACAATTGCTGGTGCACAGAAAGAGCAGGGCACCATGTCACGGCACAGCAGGGTAGGACAGCAAGACCCACTTGGAGTGCTTTAAAGTCCTGTAGACCCACGTCCAGGTGTCCTGGCTGGGGAGGTGGAAGAGGCAGCTGAGTGGGTCTAACAGATCTCTACTACCCAGAAGTCATCATTCTCCCTCTCCATCGACCTTCACTATGCACAACACTCCTCAGGCCCTTTGTGAAGATGATTCAACTCATTAACCTGAGACAAAATTGCCCCATTTTTATCTATTCAATTTTATTCTGGAGGAGTGAGTCAACCTGGCTCATTACAGATCCAAACACCACCAGAACCAGAGCAAGTGTTGAAGGAACACACAGGCAGAAGCTGGGGGATCAAACCTGCCCTGTCAGGGTTTATGATGTATTAGATCAACTGAGCCCATGGAATGAACTGCAGCTCTCCAAGTTCCGTTACTTCACAGAATAGTAACTTGGTTTGCAAATGCTATTTTTATTCTTGTCTTTATTTTTATGTTTTTAAAGGCATCACATCTGTACAACATATATAATAGACTAAAAACAGAATGTGTACATACATTAAGAAAGTGCTCAATTTATCAGTATCAAATTTAACAGATCTTACATTAAACTTACACTGTTGAGTAAAAAAAAGATTAATATTAAACCCCATTTGAGCTAGAGCAGGAGTGAGCAATATGTGATGTCTTAACTTGTGAATATGCATCTTCAAAATGCATCAGTGAGGCCAGAAGGAAAGTGGAAGGGGACCAAATTCAAGTCCTCTGAGGAAGCTGAACATCCACCAAGACACTCCTGAGGAAGCTGAACATCCACTAAGACACTTGGCCGGGAGAATGCTGAAGGACCTGTGACAGAGCAAAGCTTGTTCTCACGACTGGCTTCTCCAAAAGCCATTAATAATGCTGGCAAACATCTGGTTCAGGAATACCACTCCCATTTTTCAGATATCCCTCTTCAATTAAAGCTGAATTCTCAGGAAAATAGAAACTTATGAAATATTTAAATAGATATATTAATAGAGAAAGAAATTCTTACAATAATGAGTCAGGACATTCCCAGTGGTTCTTCTCTCATATTTGCTACCATAGGTCCTACTTGGGTGTTAGCAGCTTTGTGCAACACCTTCCTAAATTATTCCTGATTAAATGTACAAGAGATGATCTGTGGGTTCAGACAGCCAAGCCCAAAAAGATTATACTCAGCATGGTGGCTAAGAGGGTCTCCAAATTCCCTCTTCTTCACTCAGGAATAAGATAAAAGTGTGCCCAAACCTCAGTTTTGAAGCGGAAAGGTTTTCCCCTCTCCAGCTTCAGAATTGCCTGATTTGTGCATATGACCTAATAAACATCCTCCTATTTGTCTGGCTTCTGCAAAAATTAGAAATACCCAATTTGCCCACTTAGATATCCCATAATGAGTCACATATGGGCAAAAATTCCCAAATCTTTGCTTTCTCTTGTTGCTTCTGGTTTTTACTTGGTCTTCCAAAGAAGGAGGACTGACTATACTTGTACTTCATAGCTTATGGTCACAATGGCATCAGGGCAGCTCTTCTCTGCCCCGATCTGGGGTGCTCTCTCAGCAGCAGAAAGCTCATAAAAACCAGCCACCACCACATCTAAGTCCAACATCTGGCTCCAGTCAGCCTCAGACATAAGCCTAAACACCACTCTATCTTATCATCCTTTTTTTGCTTTATCTTTCCAGTGTGACAGGAGTTTCATCTCTTTAAATATAAACATTTTCTGTGTTTAAATACCAACAGTCTCATCTGGCCTACCTATAATTAAACCATTATTAGAGTAACTAAATTTCATTTCACAAATAGCTCATAGAGTAAAAAATTTCCCACAAATTAACATGTGGCTCTTTGCATTGATTTCATTTAGTCCTGTTGTCTGGCCTTACATGGGATTGTGACTTCAAAAGTCAGGGTATACTGTAGATAAATTTTCTGATTGCCCAGCACTTGAAGGGTTAGAAAACTGTAAACACATAGTCTGAAAAATATATTTACTACTTTACTTTCAGGATCTCCATTATTCAGTTCATAGGCCCCTTAAATCCATGTTATCTAATGAATTATCCTCAATCATACTGGTAATACATGAACGGAAATGTTACATTTAGTCACAATTTGTAAAATTCTTACAGATAAGCCTAACCTGATATTTTTAACAATTTTAATTGCAGGAACATAAGGTGCAACACAACTATTTTTGATGCAGACAGTTTTCTAAAGAAGACATTCCATGCTTGGTATAGGCAAGGGTGATGAATCCCTCCTGCTCCTTTTTCTCCAACAAAACCACTGGAGGAGTTGTTTGCACTCTACGTTTTCAAAGTATCTTCTCAGTCAAGTATATTTCAATGAAGGACGAGCTTCTCCAAAAGCCTCTGGAATTGTGTTTTGCAGAAAGATCAGAAGAGACATCTTTTTCCTCTTTTAATTTGATTGACACAAAAGAACCTGGGCTATATTGCCTTCCAGGTCAAGAAGGTACATGTCCATTCAGTCACAGTGAAACAGGACATTGGTGTGGATTTTTATTCTCAAATAAAAACTGAAGAGAAGATAATCCAAATTATTAATGACCTTCAGATATACTAAAGAAACAAATGAAATATCACATACATTAATTTCTAAATGTTCATAAGTAAAGAAACACCAGAAAGGACACCAGCAATCTGATGGTGTCCCACACCTTACCCTTCTCTAAAAGATCCCACCTCTAAGATGACACAAAAATGTCCAAGATTTTTTTCTTTTTATTGTAAAACTTATATAACCAAATGTCTTAAAGCGATATCGGGAAGACAAACATAACTTGTAGGTTGATACTGATCTCCCGAAGAAGCAAAGAGCAGGGCTGGGGTCGGGGCATTCTTCCAGCTTGGCTGATGGCACCACCACTTAAAAGCACAGTAAAGAAAATGGGCAGGGAGGGCAGAGGCAGAGGCGAGTCACAGGGCCAAGTTTCACCTAAATCAGCATGATAATCGCATTTCTTCACAGAACATTGTCCTTAAGAGAGGTTGTTCCGAGCCTGCTCCTTAATAAAGGGGATAATAGCTCATGAGAACAACAATCACAGGAGTGATTTTTCTACTCAGCTTTTGTTCTTGTACTTGGCCAGTTTATGTGCAGCCTAAGGGTATAAATAGAGAGACTATAGAGGGGATTAACAGGCTTTCTCCCTAGCAGGGCTCATGTGCCAAAGCGATGACTCTATTAGCATTGTTTCCCCTGAAAGGTTTGTTTCACTCATAAACCAGCACAAAGGCACCAAACTCCTTCTGAGGCCCCATTTTTTTCCCTGAAGAGGAGGGAGGCCTCACTTGTGGATCTAAATGCTTTGGTGTTTATCCTTCTATCTAGGATAACCCAATCAGATTTTTCACCTCCCCTTTGCAGGCCATAGTCAGAGACAAGGTTTCTGTGGGGATTTTACACCTCTCCAAGCTCCACATCGGCAGAGTGACTTCTCCACTACAGCATTTTAACACCGAGTATTATTTGGGGAACAGGTTGTTAGTGATGACTGTGGCCTTTCACTCTTCAGTGTAGTGGCAGCCTAACAATGCTACAGAGAATGGGGAATACAGAGATTTAAAATGTAAGCCTCACCTCCCCAGATGTTAGGGCTCTGGAGCATAGACATCTATGCTTGAGCAAGCCACCTCAGGATCCCTTTGTAATTATCAGAGAAAAACTGGCACTTTTCAGGTGTGATCTTTCTGACCCATTTTGATTGACATTGGGATCTGGTGAAACACCTGGAGGTAAACGAGAACTGGCTGAGTTGTCTGCAGGTAACCAGACAGGGTTGTATTTCTACTCCTGTTCTCTGTCTCCCATGGACAATTTCCTTTACTCAGCTCCCAGCTACTCAGTTAACCCCCAGCTTCTCAGTTTGGGGTTTGTTTGTTTGTTTGTTTTAAATACAATCTCATTTTTGCAAAGCTTTTTAAAAATTAATATTCCCTTTTTAGGGATAGATCTCACACAAATATAATCATCATGGAGAACTCAGAGAGGCACAGCAGAGAATGCAGTGACTTCCCACAGAGTGAACAGCTGGAGAATGATAACATGAACATATCCATCACCAGAGGAGCAACAGGCCTTTGCTCTGTGCTGGGGACCCCATAGCATTCACCAGAACGTCTGCACATGTGATTAAATTAAATACAATCACAAGTTTAGACACACCTTTGGACCAGCTCTAGGTTCCAGCATGTCCAAGGATGAAGCTCTCATTGTCTATGGCTGACACCATTCCCAGAGATGCATCTTTAAGCAATTTTAAAAATTAATCAGTCTGATTTTGACCATCCATGTGGTGGGCAAGGTCTCTCTGGTGGGCTGTAATCAGCTGCATGAGCCTGTCCGATATGTGCAGTGCTCAATTTAAGCTACTGGAAACAAGTCTGCATGACAGGATAATCATTCATCCCAGGTGCCTCGTGCACCACCAGGATGAAGGCTGAGAGCCATCTCAACAGCTAAGCGTGAATTACTACACCATAATTCAAAGTCAGTGGTATCTTTTATTAATCATTTATAGAGCTGTGTATTATTAATATATGCAGAAGCAGGTGTCTCTCTCTCTCTCTCTCTCTGGTGGAATTTGCTTTTGTGAGTGATTTGGGGGAGACCAAGGAGATGAAGAACCAGAAGCCCAGCAGAGCTTTCCCAAAAGAGCAAGAGAGCTGCAGAAGTAGGTCATGAAACCTCTCAGTAGGTAGATCGGTCCTTCCCTCATTAGGCTATTTTTAAGCACACAGGACCAGCTCCTTAGCTAGTATAAAGGAGTTTGGTCCCATTCATTCCATTTCAGCCAGACATATTGATACTCTGAAAATTAGGCCCATGATTATTTAAAGAAATACCTCGCAATATACCACAATTACAAGCCCAAAAGATATACTCAGTGTGCAGTAACACTAAGCAGGACAGGCAATGCACTGCAGTAACAGTAACAATTGAATGTTCCTCAAGACATGGGGCCAAAGTGCTTTTACTGCTTCATGATGAATACATTATAGAGGTGAAGCTGTCTCTACGTATTTATAAAGCAGATACTGCCTTCTTATTCACTGGTCCATGTTCTTTGCTTACCAACACATTAGAGCTGCCCTCTAGGACTTCTTCACTCGAGAACTGAATCTCTAAACCACTATGAAAGATTAAAAAGCACTCTTGGTTTTACAGAAATCCTCTTGCTTTTACAGAAATCAGCTCCTCCTATTTAAATACCTAATTAATTTCATAGCAAGCATTTCCCAGCATTTTTTTTCTTTTCAATCTATTTATTGGCCTGTTCTCTGCAGCACCTTACAATACAGCAAGACTAGCTGGCTTTGTCTGCTAACATTTGTTCTGTTCCATGAAAAAGCAATTTTAAGGAATGAAGTATCTATCTCTTAGCAACCTTTAAGTAAAAAAGAAAAATTTCTTTTTTTGTTTTGTTTTGTTTTGTTTTGTTACAAGATCTGAATAGGAAATATCTTCTCTCCCCAGATAGTTTCTAAGAGTCCAAACTTATATATTTTCCGACCAAAGGAAAACACAAGACCTTGGAAAGTTTTCCACAAACATATTTAAAAGCCTGGAAAAGGCTGGAGTAAAGCCTTTTCACCAGGGGTTTGGGGAAAGCAGACTGAGGTCCTATGCCAATGTGTAATTATCTAAAATGACAGTACGAAATTATTTCATTAGAAGTAACTCAGTGAGTCCTTCCCAGCTAATTCTTATCCCAGCTACCATCCAGCATTTGGGCACACTCCTGCCAAGTTTGAAACCAGGGAAGCCTGACTTGAGTCAAAGCTTTCAGAATCCCGGGAGGGGCCCGGGACACTCCCCCACGGTGAAAAGAAGAAGAGAATGTTCCCCCCTGCTCCTCTTTTCCCTCCTCCTCCCTCTTGCTCCTAGCTTGGACCAGAAACACCACACTTTAGCCAAGAACCTTTCTGCAAGGATTTGTGTGTGTTCATAAGAAAAGGAATATTTTTCCTTAACAACTTCAATTTAGAATAATCAGTTTAAGAAACAAAATAAACAAAAAAAAATATATATTAACTCTTTAGAAAGTGTGTCAATGAGAAAAAAAATTCATATTAATCTGTAGATCTCACAATGTGAAAATTAACATAATTCTATAAAGCCCTAAGACTGAAATATTGCTGCTAAAATCCATCTAATTCCATAACATAGAGAGGATAATACCTGAGACCTAAGTTTTCTTAGTTTTATGATGCAATTTGATGGAAATTTAAAAATCCAGTTTTTATGTGACCCTTTCCACTTAGTGACATTGATATATGTTTTGAGACCATTTGCAATCCAAAAGCTGATCCTGGCTAAGACTGAAAATTTTAGTTTTCAAAAAAGTCAATTTTATGATTGTTTTCATTTCACTTTTAGGCTGATTTTCAGTGGTCTGTACCTGTCAAGAAGTGTGTTTTATCCTTGCTGGGAGGCTTGATAAAAACCTGAGCAGTGCCTTCTATGTGTAGCATAACTTGTAGAAGGGTGGTAAAGTTCCATCACTTTTGAATTGATTAGTAAAAAAAGCTGCATAGATGCTAGGTGTTTTTGAAGATTCACAATTGTCAACTTAAGTGTTAGAGGAATTTTCAGTTAAGACATCTGAGTGCTTTTGGATTTGGATCTTAGGAATGTACCAAATTTTGCTGAACAAATTTTCAGGATTATAAATTGGGAAAAAGCACAATTCACAAAGAATCTTGCAATTTAAAAAAAACCAAACAAATTGGATATTTACATAATTTACAAATGTGTGCAGTATTTTCTGATCTGTAGCTTACACTTGTGACTGATAGTTTAGCTAACAAATAAGATAATGAGATGTGATGTACAGGTACTGCATGAAATGAAGTACTGATTTGCATTGCTTTGTAAAGACTGGATTTTTAGTAAAACCAGTCCCCAAACCAAAAATTAAGTTTTTTGGGGTTTTTTTTTTCCTACAGATAGAAAAAAAGGCAATGAAACTGCTTTATTCAACTGCTAGGGTAATGAGTTAAGGGGTCCCCGAGGGGACCCAGGCAAGGCTGAGCAGGTCTGAGGGCCAGGGTGATCCCTGGACCAAAAGTCTGTGGTGTAGGAAGGCAGCCCCATGCTGCCAGCCTGGCTCCTGCTCTCACACAACACCTCACCTGAAGCCTTCACTGAGCTGTGCACCAGCCCCACCGCCTCACCCGGCCTGTGGCGCGATTGGAAACGCCTCAAAAACAAAAACAGGAGTAGAAAGTGGATAACTCCACTTTACTTCCAGGTCTGGGGAAGGGATGGCTGAGGGGAGATGCACTTGCTGCAGGCTATCCCAGGGCAGAGGCCGCCTCTCGTCTGCCCTTGGGTCTGACCCTGCCTATCAGGAGGCATTTTGAGGGTTCGGTTGTGGAAAAGTTCTCTACAGCATCTGACACACAACCTGCACGTAACACACAGCAGGTGTAACACACGTGTCTCTCTCTAATGGATAAGAAGATTTGAAAAGTCCTTGCTCTAAGCTGCATGACTCACCCAGAGACAGGCACCACTACTGTCTGTTTTCCAAACTCAAAAAACTAGGAGCTGATGAGAGACTTGGTTGCTCTTTCACACCTTTGTGATCTGTTTCTTCAGGAATATCTCTCTAGGACTAGGTAATGGCAATTTAATGGGCTATTTCCTCCAATATCCACCTTTTACTGGCTAAATGCAATGCAGTTCACCTGTCTGATGGATTAGGAGAGCAATGCAATCCCTCCTTGTGTAAAGCCCATAAGTTACAGACCGCTCTGCTCTTCATCTGAAAGTGCAGTGTGGAGTTTCACTACACTTTCAAAAGACAGGGTGAGCAGGAGCAAGGCAGCAACTGAATTATTTTTTCTGTACTCATTTATTTATTGTGCTTCTGACTTTAGGTGCTTCCTTTTTAGTGAATTTAGTTGC
Source organism: Dicrurus megarhynchus (assembly GCA_013399195.1). NCBI lineage: Eukaryota > Metazoa > Chordata > Aves > Passeriformes > Dicruridae > Dicrurus > Dicrurus megarhynchus. The sequence continues at coordinate 792,520 of VXAD01005101.1, read as the reverse complement.
CCCTGCAGCTCTCAATCCTTCCTGCCCTGAGCTGAAGCAAAAGGCAGCTTTAGTAAGGTTCAGGAATGTCTCTACATCAGAGGAAAACATGCTGTCATCCATCAACTTGTTCCCATATGATGCAGAGCTAAGGACAGCGGGGCAGGTGTTGCTGGTGGCTGTGGGGGTACGTGAGGGCAGTTTTCTGAATGCATTATAAAAATAATTTGCCAGATATCTTTATAATTTAACCTTTGCATCCATATTCTGAAGAGGGGCTCTCAAACTGGGAAAATCTCACAAGAAACAAAGATGATTACACCATCTTACCTACCATTTTCCTACTTAAGATCCCTTAAGAAAATTTTGCTCAGTCTAAAAGAAAGTGACTTTTATTCTAGAAAAGAGCAAATATACAAGACATCAGCTCAACAGATGTGAGATAGAGGCTGGGATGGAAAAACTTATATGTTCTTAACTATATACACAAACACTAAATTTCAAAGCTCACCTGAAAAAATATTGCAGTTGTTGCACAACACTATTATTTTTGCAGTTGACTTAGCAACTGATTTTCACATGCATTTTAAAAAAAAAGAAAAGCAAAAGGCAACATGACATTTGGGGCATAAGTAAGCATTCCTACACCTAGTCATCAGAAAGCTCATCCTGTGTGCTTTAGGATACACAAACCTGTTATTTTTGCCTGGGCGTTAGAAAGGCAATTACGTTACATATTCTTTCATTCTACTATTATTTTTACCCACATATATATACTCAATTTCACATAAGCATCCCAAATCCACCCAACCACCCCCATAAACTGAGATCTGTGTGACAACCTAAATTCCTTAGATAAACTCCCCTAAGCAACGTTACCACGTACAAAGGCCTCTGCAGGCACAAAGAGGGGCAGTCACAGAGGGCTACAAGATAAAGCCTCCCAGCTTTTTTAGCATTACAGCTGCTATCTCTCCCCCAAATCCTCTCTAACGACTGTACAAACCACTTCAAGCGAAAAGACATTAAGTGGGTCAGAAAAAATGAGAAGTAAAACAGAACAGAAATATAGTCATACAATATAGCAGAGGGAATTTTTAAAAAAGCAAAACAAAACAAAACCAAAAGTTAAAATATCTGTGGAATGCATCCCATCCAGCTCCAGCTGCTTCACTTTGAACTTGGTGGGGTGCCCCAGTTTTTGCAGGGAGCTCACCTGCAGCCTCAGCCATCTCTGGAGTCAGGCTGAAGCAGCTGGGGGACTCACTGCAGCCAAGCGTTTTGATATCAAAAGTGAAGACACTCTGCAGGAGGAAAAAAGGGAGTCCCTTACACACCTACAATCTGTTCTTTCTGGGAGGAAGTTGTTGATAGTGTATTTGAAGTGATAAGCACCACCAAGCTTTGTGTCTAGGGCTCTATGCTACATAATTAAGCTAAAAATAGTTTTTAAAAGCTAATCAGAGAAGGCTGTGTAACATCAGCTAGGAAGTACAGAGGCTGATCTGGTAACTTTTTCTTCCCATGAACGCTTACAAATCTGAGTTTGCTCTGAAAACTAGATGATACTTCCAAAACACAGGAGATTCAAGAATAAAATTCCCATTAGCAGCTATTAACAGGAGTGATCAGTGTAAATCCCTTCATAGTAAGTGAAGAATAAACTGGAATTCAAAGACTCTCTAAGGAAGAAAGAGAAGTTAGAAAGAAAAGCCCCAGAGACTCAGATCTCTCACCAGGCTTGGGAGCAGGGATCCACTCTGATCTCCAGGGCTTGGTCCCTGCGATGTCCCAGCAACTTCCTTGATCCTTCCCATTCCCAAATGACAGCCATGTCTGTAGGTGTTTGCTGGGCAGTAAGGAACACACCAGAGTACCCAGCCCAGGCATGAAAGATGCATTTTTATAATTTCTGGGGCTTGCTGGGTTACAAACCCAGGTGTGCTACGAGTGAACCACATGGTAAAAAGTGGGGACATGGCAGTCTCCATCCGCACTGCTGCTGAAGCCCTGCAGCAAAAAAAGAAATAGTCATCAAATAAAGTACATTGACATGAAATTGAATTTACTGAGAAAGTATAGCACTATCATCAGCTGCTTAGGGAACTTGTTTGGTGAGTCCTCAGAGATTGTTAACAGTGGTTTTTGCCAATGAAATGCAGAGGCACAAGGTGGCGTGTTTTTAAGACTTGATCTTGTGATATCTCACCATCACCCCCTGAGCTACCAAACACCAACTGAACCATGGTAACTGATTACTTGTTTCTGCTGCCTGTCTGCTGCAAATGCATGAGAAACTGTGTTCTCTCTGACCCAGTTTCATCCCTCTGTGAATACTGCTGTCCACACTGACCACAGGCTATATTCACAAGCCAGGCTGACTCTCTTGGCTCAGATGATGCAGGATAATGACTGGACTCAGGCAGCTAACTCCCCAGTGTGGCTGAAGCCTCAGACATCTCAGCCTTCCCTTTTCCTGGGAAGCATGCTCACTGCCAGGCTTTGTGTATCCCCTTTCCCACCCACGGAGCATCCAGAATCCCCTAGGCTGCACAGCTGCACCCAGCTTTACCAGCACCTCTTACAGCCCATAAAAGTCTTGTTACAAACCGTAGTATCTTCAAACACTGTTTATTGCCTGGTTCCATGGGTGTTCGTGTATTATGTGGAAAAGTATCTCCCTTTCCTCTGACTTGGAATATTCTCAGACTTTCTGTGGCTACCCCTATTTTCTTGGGTGGGAAACAGGGATGACAGCTGCTTGTCCCCTATATGAATGATTTTTAGCCTTTATACCCCAAAAGGCACAGGGCAGAGAGCTCAGCTGCTTAGTTCAATTCTGTGGCTGTGGACCTCTAAAGGCGTACGTGGATGAGTCCTTCCAGATTTCTTTTTATTTTGTCTCCTTTTTATTTGTCTCATCTCTAAGGGAAACAACTCCAACTTTATTAATCTCCCTTCATATGAGAGTTTCCCTCTGCTCCAATTACGTTTGTCACCGTTCCCTGAAACCTTTTTACTTCTTGTGTTGTTACCTTGAACAAAGATGGATAGAACAGCAGAAGTAGAAGCAGTTCTCCAGACACACAACTTGCAAACTACAGAAAAACAGGTCAAGGCTAGACTGAACTCTGGATCAGCTCTAGCGAGGTCAGCCGAGTTACCTTAGGAATGAGTGTACTCCTCTTCAGTTGTTTCTTGCCAAATTCATGTTCCTTAATACCGCTTAGGTTGTGAAAAGCAACCGTGGCTGACAACGAGTTGTCCACAGCACATGTGATTGAACTCACGTTAACCATATTTTAGCTGGAAATGCGGATACACAAAAGCCTTTCTGAGCATTTTGGCAAAGTCATGCCTAAGCTTGTCTGTACAGCATTGCAACAAATGACCAGAGAAATGATCTGGCCATCTGAAACTCCTGTTCAGATTACTGCCAAAATGAAGGGACAAGAAATCTACTGCCAATTAATTAAGGCCCTGCCTTTTGTTCCCATGGCTCGTGTCATCCTGTGCTGGCTAAAAGGTTTTAGATCTTCTCATTATCCATACACAGACTTTTCCTTGCTTTTATTTTTACTAAATCCTTCATTCTGATGGACCAATCAATACCATAAATTAATAATATACCACTCAGGATATGCTGCTTTTCACTTCCATTTCAAATTGCCTTGTTTTGGTATTATGCTCAAGAATAAATAGGAGACCTTGATTTTTCTATAACATTTATTATTTTGTGCATCTTCCACTCCATATTGACTCTATTCATACATTTACTTTTTTTATTTGCTTTCTGAATCAAGCAGCTGTGGTCCCTCCATCTCTCTTGATACAGAAATATTTCCAGGCTTTTAGATGATGCCTGTTGGTATGGCAAGACTCTGCTTTGTCCAATTACTCTGTAACATAAAGGAAACCTGATGCAATACAACTAACTGCCCATTAAGTATAATAATGAGTTATCTTTGTGTATGTTCTTAGACTTTAGTGACTTTCAATCAGGCGAAAAAATTTAGACCAGTATCTTGATTGGTGCCATCCTTCCTAACACCCTATAGCCCTTGAAGCAGTTTATCTAATCTGTGGCAGCTGACAGTAGTTCTTCCAGACCTTCTCAGCTCCTAAGGCCTTTTTCATCCAACAGTTTATGGGAATGTAGAAAAAAAGTCAGATGGAAGCACAATCAGAAGAAGTGAACTGAGCCACATAACAGAACAGTGCTGGAATAACCATCAATGCTTTACCTGTAAGCAGCATCTTCATGGCCAGGACCAGCAAGATCTTCCCTCAGGCAGATGTTTTTGACTTGGCAGTGACTATAATTGCTTTCTGTATTAAGGATGCACAGTGCAATGTGGTGATTTTTATACTGTGGAGTCAGTGTTCAAAGAGAAGAAACCAGCAAATGCCAAAACATATTTCTAGTGATGCGTATGTTAGTACTGAGCTCAGGAAGGTTTCCCCAATCCACAATACCTTCATCAAGAAACAAAAGGCTGACAGTAGCCCAGTTTCATGCAAGTGATCCAGGTTTCATGGCCCCCTGCAGAGAGCCCACTCTCCAGCTGTAACCACAGCCCCTCCCCAGACTGCACCAGAGCTGCCATGTCCCCATGTCCTCCCCCTGCACGGGGCTCGAGACTGACCTCCTTCTCTACGGATGCAGGGAGCAAAGGGCTACACAGACACAACACGCCAGTTCCCAGCTGGACTCTGCTGAATAAGAGTGTCACAGATCTCTGTAAGATTTGCAGTCATAGCCAGCCAAAGGCATATTCATGAATTCTCACTTTGAATCCCATTCCATTTAAAAAATGCTGTCCCCTTGAGGTTTTTTTTCAGTACTTGCAAACCTGCCAGCTTTTTTAACATATAAATAGGAACATTTAGTAGGAAAACAGGGACATGATTCTAACTCTATCAAAATATATCTGATAGAAAGAGCTTTCAGGAGAGAAAGAATTGAAACGATTCACTGCTTTTAAAGAATGGTTAAAACCCCATCTTTCATTACAGCAAGACCTAGGAGGAATGGCTTTGATCCCTCAATATTATCCGACCAAAGGCAGTTAATACCTACTTCTAGAGTAGCAGCATTAGCTATTTTACAGAATTCTTTAAATTACTTCCAGGGCTATTAAAGTCAATTGTAAAATACCACTGCATTTACCTAACCAAAATTTCCCCACCAGATCAGTCCATGAAAGGCTTTAGAAGTTGTAATATCAAGTGTCTCAATTCTGAACCTCTGACACTTTCAGCCGGCTTCATCCCGCTAACTTTGGGAACCTTAGCCAGAAACAAAAATCTTGCAGAGCTACTCTGAAGTTAATGGAGAATTCCCAGCAATAATTCAGGCTGACTGTTATACAGGATGAATCCAAGATCTTGTCCCTCAGAGAGATATCCAGCCCTGGGTTATATCCCTAGGCTCCCTGTTGTATATGTGGGGACACCCACATGTCTCTGAAGAGGATCTAGGAAAGCCACCAGAAGGAATAGGGAACTCTCTCATCTAGCTGGCACTGAGCTGAGTGGGAAAACCTTTTCTCCCTTAGCCCCAAGAAGCTGCTGATGCAACCTTCTCAGTTTCCTTGCTTTCTAGAACCAATGAGGACAACCCTTCGGGTCTGTGGGAGCCTTGCCCATTCACCTCTGCCAAGGCAGTTTTAACCTAAATCCTGTTGTGGCCACCAGCATATAGCTGGATGTCACTCTCCAGTTTCTCCAGGTTAATTTTCCCAGTTTTAACTAAATGATTGCACATCTGTTGAGCTAGTGAGCCAGAAAATGCCTCACTAATCTGGTCACTTGGAGTAGGCATGGAAGACTACATCATTACAGTTTCTGCTCTCAAGATTATTCAGTTATTTGATATAAAACATTGATTGGAGAAGAAATCAAAACATTTATCTAACAGAAGAAACTATCATGTTTAGTGGATATATGAGAATACCTAGTTACTCTCAGCAACAAGATGGCATTGGTCATGTTCCAAACATATCATTCAAAAAATTAAGGACTTTTCTGGCAGAAATGTAGATGCCTAGAGACTTATGATGCTGTCAGGGTCAGCCAGTAACAGAAACAAGATTTTAAGTATTTAATTATGGTTTGACATCCCTATAAGTATGTAGGATGTGCTAGGAAATCCTACTGCTTCCAGATTTCTTGACAAAGTGAATCTTAGGGGGAAATCCAGTGACTGCAAAGAAAGAGGACATGCTGGACTCATTTAGTCTTGTTCCCTCTTCCACATATAGATGGAGGCATATGTGTAGCATATATTCATAATTCAAAATTATATAAAGAAGTATGTAATTTCTGAATTACATAAGGAATAAGTTGGCCTGCTACCTACATACCACTCATCATGGCATATTGGCATAGCATGTTTGCCAAATAAGATAAAAAAATGGGGGTTTACCTATTAGTCTGAGAAATATAGCTCACAACGTTCAGATCTGTTTCAAAAATGTAAACACTCTACTTGGAGACAACATTGTGCCACCTATAAGATTACTAGGGCAATGTGCAAGACTGAGAAGAGGCTAGACAAAGTAATATGGGGATCACCACTGAAGGGACTGGAAAGTCATGTATTTAAGCAAGCAAGCAGCCCAACGAAAATGAAACATCAACAGGAAACAATGAAAAAAAATGGGCAGAATGAAAAAAAGACAACATAGGAACACAGAAATAGAAAAAAAGAAGAAAAGAAGAAGAGCTATCAAGGTCTTTTGTGCAGTTGTACACTGGAAAAGAACAGTCCTCTCTTCATTTATGTGTACTAGCATTTTTTTTCTGGTTGAATAGCACTACAAAATGCTTTTGTTCAATATATTCCTTATTCTATAAACTCTCACATAAGCGGCATACACACTTAATAGACAGACATATTTTATATTAACTCATTCCTTAACCTCATTGCAAAAATGTAAATTGTCTGGCTTTCAATAATAAAGAAGAGAATCAGATTCAGGTTAATGAGAAGATTTGTCTGATTAACCTTCTCCACAATCAATGACTTGTAATGATCCATCAGTCATTCATGCCTAAGTAGGGTTTCCAAAAGAACTAAAGGCATGCCCAAACATATATTTATAGAAACAATCACAGGCCGCTAAATAAAATCTGGAACCATGTGTTAATCAATGAACTTCAGGAAAACATGTTTAGAGCATTCAAACACCTAAAGATGCATGCTGTATGACCAAATTATTAGAGGTTACAATCTTTCTGAAATTATATACCCAGGTGAGAGTTGGATGATATGAAGAAAAAGGGTCACAAACAATAAAAAAATACCCAGAGATTTGCACTTGTTAATAAAAATGAATCTGCTGAAAGATAATAGTACTTAGCAATTGGGAAATGACATTCCTCTATGTAAAATTAATTGTTAGTCCTAATCCAGTTAGCAGCAGTGAGAAGATGGCTGCATCTTGTGCTCTGATGGAACAAAGCCTGGAATTTGAGAAACAAAAATGAGGAGATAAGATAGATTTCATTCCCTGTTAATGCTGTGGTTACTTTGCCTCCATAAAACTGCATGGGGAAACTCCTGCCTTTCCAGGATCTGTCAAAGAGATAAATACAGAAGTTCTTTTTCTGCAGATGCCAAATAAATACACGAAATGCCATTAACTCTTCTTTAAAAACTAGAAACGGAACCAAACCCACAATGTGCAGGTGGAACCAGGTCTTGGCCTTTCAGGTTTTCACAGGCGTCATTTTAAGAAAAGATGTGTTAAAACTCTTAGGACTTTCGTTGCCATGTTTGAGACTGTAAATCAGGCACCAGTTTCCAGAGATTAAAAACTGTTCCTTTGTGTGGGTTACTATATAATATGCCTTTGAAACTTTGGGAATTGGTCACTGTGCAAGAAATAGTAACAGACTCATCACCCTAGATGTCTGCTGAAATATAGCAATTCTTCTCTTCCCGTGATTATCAACAGAGCAAGAACAATAATTCATTGCCAGTAATTTATTGGATAATTCTTGATTTTTCTCTTTATGAACAGTCACAAATAAAAGTTCAAACTTTCAAATATGGCTATTACTCAAAATTAGTTTTTATTTCTATAAAAATGTCCCAGAGATTAGAACATTCATTAAGATAAAAGAATTGAGAGTATGGACTGCATTAATAGGCTATACTAATGGCCTTGTTTCAGGCTTCAGTCAGGCTCATATCTGCAAATATATATGAAAGGGCAAATTGAAAGCACTGAATATTACAAATTAATGTGCGATGTAAAATTAAAGTTTAAAAAAAAGAACATAAATAGTGCCTTTTGTGCTTGATCATGATGCAAAGTTGCAAAAAATTGAGTGCTTAGAAAACCAAATCATGGTATATGCTGACTTTCAAGTGCCAGATATTCAGACCCAAGAGCTTTTATTTCTCGCTAAATTCTTTTTCACAAGCCAAGACAAAGGACAGACCCAACCTACCAGCTGTACTAAGGGAAGCATCTGGCCAGCAGCTTGGTTCTTGTTCTTCAGCACCACCGTCTTAATTATGTTTTGCTAATTATGTTATTGACCTTCCTCTGAGGAATCTTCTCTCTCGTGAAAACAGTATTAACTCGATTAATTTAAAAATGGAAGGTGTTTCTTCTCTTTTTAATGAAGCAGAGAGCATTCTGAAAATGCCCTGAAAAGGAAGGGTACCAGAGCACAAATACCTCTGCTGCCTACCTTGGGCCATGTCAGACTAATGGAAATTACTCTCTTTCTTGTTACCAAAACCACAGACTGTGAGCAGAAATAGGCAAACTACATCTTCACCATAATAATCAGATATGTACCCAATGTAGGTCATAGCTTCACTTAATCTAATCCTCTGTGATCAGAATACTGGGGTTTTTTTACAAAATAAAACAAAAAATATGTTATCGATATGAACAACATCAAAGACAAATCTTGAGGAAGCAGGTGATGATGGTGTTCTGGTAAGAAAAATCATAAGGAGTCAGGTCTGAAAAGCATTTTGAAGACAACTTGCTAAAAGAACCAAAAGACATAGTCAAATCTCTCTCAAACATGCTGTGGGCAGTCACACCGCCAGGAAATCAATAGTGCCCATTGGGTTTCCAGGAAGAGGAAAGCTAGGTGGGCTTGGTAACCACAAAGAAGAACTCAGGGACATTCCCACTGCATGGGCTTTCCTGGTGAGAACAAATGGGAGCAGCTCAAATGTAGTAGGGGAATACTTAGGACAGAACAATAAAATAGGTAGTAATGAATCTGCAGAACCCTAAAGTATTTCACCAGAGCTGGAAAAAGAACTGCTAAGTGCAGTACTCACCCCTCCCCTTAAAAGGTAGATGTGAACTCAGTTTTGGAAAAGAAAATTAGAAAAGGTCCAAACACCTATAGATGTGTAGTTCTGACATAGGAACATCAACATAGGAAACTTATGATAAAGCCTAGAACTTCTGTAGGGAGAAAATCTTACCTCATAAATCCACCGAATATAGTGAGAGCACAGATTGTGGTGGTGCTGTTAATGCAGCATGCTTGTGTTTCCAAAGACGTTTTGAGATGGTCCCTCCCAAAAGGTTCTTAACTAAATAAAGCTCTTGCAGTATAAAAGAAAGGGTAGGAACAAAAGGTCACGGGGGTTTTCTTGGTAATTTTTTAAAGGGACATTTCCAGGGCAGTCCCACCAGCATCTATGGATTTGCGTGCCCACCCCATTCACCCAAAAATCATCTGAGAAAAGTGAATAGCAGCATAGCAGGGTTTGTAGATGATACAAAATAGTTTAAGGCAATATAAACCAAGGCTGTCTGCAGTATTACAGAGACAGTTCGCAATCTGACACAGGTGGGATTTATTTTACCTAACCACAGCATAGCTTAACAGCTATGAAACGAAGAACCACCCGAGGCTCATTTTGTACTCAGTGGAGAGAAACAGGCTTGATTCCCCTGGTCTGTTTGGGACATATACATTAGACTTGGAGGAATCATGGCCCTTGAGATGTCTCTTTCTCTTTGCTGCCTATAATGGGATCACATGGTGCCTGGCTCAGATGATGTTTATCTACATTTAGTCTGATGGCTAAACAGGCTCTGAATATGCAGGCTGTAAAATAACAGACAAAAATTCAATGTCAATAAATGTAAAATAATGAATATGGAGGGAAAAAATTTTAACTAGGCATATATAACTTAGTGGATTTTAAATTGGCTATTACCATACAAAAAAGGGAACTAGGAGTCACTGCTGGTAGGTCTGTGGGAAGAATTCAGTTCACTGTTAAAAGCAGTCAGAAAGACACTCAGCTTTGTCAAGTGTCAGCTATCTGGGGACACTGAGTGCTTCATAACATATGTACAATGTAGGACAGGTCAGATGGGAGCTTTATTTACCATGGTCACAGGGAACAAACATTTGGACAGCATTGGTCTCTCTGCTCCCCTGTGCTCTGCCAAGTGATTGCAGAGAGCCAGCCTATAGACTGTGTCAGTATGTAAGAAAGGAATAAAAGTCAAACCAGAAATGTAATGATGGCATTGTGTACATGGTGTGAAATTACACTTACTGGTGACAGTTCAGGTCCAGTTATTTAAAAAATCATTGTAGAAATGGTACAGGCGTAGGAGAAACACAGTGGGGATGGTCCAAAGGTGGGAACATCTTCTAAATGGGGAAACATTAAACCAGCAGAACACATTATGTGCAAAAAGACATTTAAGGGGAATAAAATGAGGAGTGGTGTGAAGAAGTTGCTTGGTTATTCACTTGTGCAATTCTATCAATGTCAGAACTGGCTTGCCATCACAGGCACGTGGACAATAGCATCATGCGGTACCTAGAGTAGTGAAAGCCATGAAACACTGTAATTCACAGCAGCCAGCTCCCGCGAGGTGGGTGTGGGTGGGAACATCAGAAGGGAGGTGTTCCACAACAACCTTTAGGGGAAACTAGAGATGAGAGAACAAACAGAAAGCTAAAAGGAGAGTCGTCACACACCATACAACATGCAAGTGGAGAGGCGAGGGACTGTTGAGAAGGCTGTACACAGTGAAGGATTCAGAGAGCTGAGAGATATGTGGATCTTGGAGAATCCCTGTGTGTAATGGAAGATAAGTCAAATAAATATAGTTTCTTAATCCTCTAACAGCATGGTGTCAAAGTAAAAAGACAGCATACTTGCTGGATTGTCGAGTGTGAATCCCAGGGAAGCATGTTCCCTTGCTGGAGGTTGAGCATCCAGAGTTACCTTTAGCCCAAGGAGGGAGCCTGGGGCATCGTTTAAGGGGCAAGGCTTAAAAGGGTCCTAATAATGCACAGTGAAACAGAAAACTGTGACAAAGGGTAGAAAACAGTGAAAGACTTGTGGATCTAACAGATTGATCAGAACTGTGATCTTTCCACAGCAAATGACCTCAGAAAAACCCTGCAAAACTGAATTATATTTGATATATAGCATATGTGATATAAATATATATTTATATATAAATATAGAATATTTTAACAGTCTGAATATAGGCATTTGGGAAAATGTCTAAGCTGTTGATTGAAGATTGATTCTTCAGAACTGCCAAAAACTAAAAATCTAACAACACGCAACAAAAATTTGTGAATTAGCAGTTTCCATGTTGGAGACCTTCCAAACACAGTAAGACTATGAAAAATGTCAGAACGAGAATTAAAAAGAAGCAGAAATCTTCTTCCATGTACTTCAGAATGGGTATGCAACAGCCCCATGCAGGAGATGTAGTTCAAGATACAGCAATCACTTAGAAATGCACCAGATTATATTCTGTCCTGCTTGAAAGAAAATAATAGAGCCAACTCAGTATTCAACAGTCCTGTACTAATGTGGGGTTAAACACAATGTTTAAACTACCACCTTTGCAGAGACTGGAGAAATGCAGGGGTAATCCTTTCAAGGAAGAGGCACAAGCTCAGTTTTCTTTATGGGCCCTCTAGTACTTGCTCCCAGAGCAGGAGAGAGAGCAGAAGCTGGGCAGGGGCAGGAGGACAGGGGCAGAGGGACCGTGGCAGTGGGACAGCAATCTCAGTGGCACTGGCTGTGGGGGCTCTGCTTCCTCCCGTTCCCACCATGCCACAGAGGAGACTGAAATGTTCAGCACAGAGGCAGGAATTTGCCTAGGTTCTCTATGGGGACATAGAGCACAAAATCTGCTTTTTTTACCTTTCTCTTGTTCAGAAACTCATGCTGGATGATGTAAACCTTTGTGGTTAACAGCTTATTTAATAAAATATTGATTTCTTTTCTTCTTATACTTTAGGAAATAGGATCTTCAAGCACTTTGATTAAGTACTGTAGTTTCCTCCAACTCTTTTCAAGGTCTAACAAAGTTTAAATCCTAAACTGACTGTTTCCTGTTATATTATAACCACATTGTCTACAAGTCCTTTAAAAATAAAGTATGCCCACAAAGATCGTTGATGAAGGAGAACACCACAACTTTTTGGATTCATCCAGCAGTACAGGTCCATCTACAGCTGCACACGAAAAATGGTGTGAGTATAGTTTTGAGAGGAAAATACCCTCACTGAAAAACAGAGGTATGAATAAATAAAATCTGTAATAGTTACTTGCTAAATAAAGCTAACCAAAGTGGAAAATAAATTATATGTATATCTCAGAGAAAAGAAAAATAGCATGTGTAATTTACATAGTACAAAGTAAGTGCAATTAGTATGTAAAAGAAATGTGTACATTTCTATTTAATGAATTATAACTTCAGTATTAGAGATGAAGATGTATATGAGCTAAAGTTTATAAATTTATCTTTTGAAAAATTTTGAAAACAGAAACCATCAATAATTTTTAATCATAAATAGAAATAAGATTACCCATAGAGTTCTGAAATAGGATTTAACTGAATTTAACCTGGTGTTATAATACATCAAATGAAATACAGACATCTATAGAGAACATTTTTCAAAATACCCATGGTATTCCTATTAGTGTTCATCATAACATAGTTAAAATAGAATTACATTAAAGAGTACATCGGAATTGCAACTCCAAACTGATACATTTTGAAATAAAGTATCATAATCTGAAATACTGCCTACAAAAAGCACATTTTAAATATTTGTCAGTTTCTTTCACTGATAAGTTTTTTAATTTTATGGGTCTCATGAAAACTTCTTTTAAATCAAATTCTACCTTTTTTTCCCCCCCCATATGAGTTCCCTGGAATTAATATGGATTTTTTTTTTTTAAATTTGTGGAAATTTCTGTACTGTATTAATTCTTTCTGTGGAGTATCAAAGAGACTGAATATATACTGGAAGCCTTTCCGAGCCAGGTTTTTGAGTTTGCCTGGTGAAAAGCATCTGTCTGCATAACAGTTTTAACCAGCTTTAAAGTTTCTATCACTCAAGTAGGAATAAATGGGTTCTTGGTTAATAGAGCTTGTGATGTTTGGCCATCTTTAAACTTTGTTTAAATTTGAGATAAACATGTTCACTGCACATAACTGAAAAAATTTAAAAGCGTGATCTACACATGCATACCAGCTTAAATTAGCTGACGATTTAGTCAGAAATATTGTCCAGAGCACTTACAGAAACCTTATGCAGATTGCCTGTCTGCATATTTTCAGTATAGCCTGTAAGAGGTGCTGGAGTAAGCCATAGGTAAATGCTCTTATCTTCTGTATGCTATCTGCACTGGCAAAACTAATCCATAATGGCTCTGTTTAACTATACACAATTAAGGCTTGCAGCCATTAGAAGAGAAGTCTGGATAAGACAAGAGGAAAAGCTCTAGCACACAACAGTATTAAAGAAAACTAATTCAATTGTACTAAACGGCTGAATCAAAGGAAAGTGAAAGATCTTCAAAGTATTGACACTACTGCCAAAGAAAATGTACATCAACTTTGTTAAGTACCCTCAGCTTGCTCCTTTTATTGTGATGGGAAAATAGAAAAGTATCTGCTTTCTGGATCCTGACACTGTCCATCTGTGTGGCTTGTCACAGCAATGGAGATGCTAGAAAACAAAAGGCTTTATTCATGGAAGAGAAAATGTAAGTGTTGGAGTGTTGACATAGAATCACAGAATCTTAGAACAGTTTGAGTTGGAAGGGACCTCAATCATCATCTTGTTCCAACTCCGCTGCCATGGGCACAGGCACTTCCTACTAAACCAGATTGCTCAAAGCCCCATCCAACCTGTCCTTGAACACTTCCAGGGATGGGGCATCCACAGCTTCTCTGGGCAACCTGTTCCAGTGTCTCACCACCCTCACACTAAAGAATTTCTTCCTAACATCTGATCTAAACCTCCCCTCTTTCAATTTGTCCCCATTACTCCTTGTCCTGCCACTACAGTTTGTGATGAAGTGCTCCTCTCCAGCTTCCCTGCAGGCCGCCTTCAGATACTGGAAGGTTGCTAGGAGGTCTCCACACAACCTTCTCTTCCCCAGGCTGAACAGCCACAACTTTACTAAAGCACATAATAAAAAAATGTTAAAGGGTGTATGACTCCTTGAAAGGAAAATTCAGAGGCTGTATCTGAGGAAGTTCCCCATTAGTTCCGTCCATTCATAAACTACAAATATGTGTCTTGAAGGCCCACACTTCTGCTCAAACTCAAACATGAGAAGTAAGTTAGATACACATAAAATATTATAAACTTAAGGAAAGTTCCGTAGGTTTTCCAAAGCCTAGACTAAAACCAAATGTCACTCAGGACAGAATCAATAGCTTTGCCTTGTTATTATTTCCTTTTTTATACTTGATCACCATTATTGGTCACTGTAAGGAAAAAAGAACACATTTTCCTTTATCAGCTTTATTTAGAATAATATCTGTAGTTGGTGGGTTTTGTGTTTGTAGGAGACAGGATGAGAGAGAGGGAAAGGAGTTTGCTTTGTAGAGACGACACATGCAGCTCTGAACTGAATGACCAGAAAAGTTACCCCCAAAGTAAGTCCTCCCCACAGAATTAAAATTATTGGTGGACCTGGCTTGCTAATAAAAGGATAAAATGCACCTTTGCAGCTCCCTGTGATAAAAACAATGGAAAGGAGGTTCTCTGCCACATGATGGATAGTAAAGCCTCACAGAGCAGTGCAGGGAGTTGTGGGTGCAGGTGTTCCAGGACATGCTGCTTCATCACCTCTGTGTGCTGAAACTCTACCTTCACAGCAAGAAATAATTTTCCGGTACTGATTTACATCACTATTGGCCCTAAGGTCACTACAGCTGAAATACTGACTGCACCAAGGGTAATATTTTAGGACTCTCTTGTGCTCTGCTGGAGCACTGACACGGAGGAAGAGTTGGCACCTGGTGCTGGCATGGCAAAGGTGCTGCACCCAGCCCCAAGCAGAGGCAAAGGTGATGGTGTGAAAAGCACAATCCAAGTTCCTGAGAGTAAGAGGCAGCCAGGACTGTGAGCAGGAGCTGCTCTGGCAGGATGCCCACAGCCTAGAGGGCAGATGCCAGCAGGTGCTGTGTACAGGCGCTCACACCCCAACATCCTCGTCCTGCCTCTCCCTCACAATCTCCAAGTCCTCCTCCAAAGCCTCCCACCTGAATTCCTGAGTGGCAGCTCTGGCCTCCACAGGGCAGTCACCTTGACATGGGATGTGGGGAGCCCTCTAAATACAAAAAACTTGAAAGACCTTGGTGAAGGCCATTCCTGACATGTTCCACTCCCATTTCCAAATACAGCACCAGAGTCCCTCCTGTCTTTCCAGCTGATGGAATATAGCTGTTGTAAAATGCTAGCTAACCACATTTAGCAAATGGAGATAATCAAATAAAAATGAAACGATTCTTACTAAAGAAAAACAGTTTCCAAAACACAGACTTTGGCTAGAGACTGTGTTTTGCTGAAGAGTCTCTGCCAGGAGATCTGTGGACTGTTTTGTAAACAGTTCTCAAACTGGTGTTTGTGGGAGAGGCACATGGGAAGGGGATGAAAGACAGATGGACATATGAAATGTATCCCAAAGGAAGTTCATCAGGAAAGAAAATGCTCAAGAGCAGCTTTGATGGGATCTAAGACAACTGCATACAGTGGAAAGAAGGTGAACAGGGAATCCTTCATTGTTTCCCATTGTTTCCTGTTACACAAGAGCTAGGGGACAGCCTCAGCCGTATGTTTAAGTCAAACAAAAGGAAGCATTTTTCCAACATAACAGATAATTTAATTGTGTAATTTATTGCTACCAAAGTTATAATGAGCTATAAAGGAATTTAATGAGTTTGTAAAAAATGGGATTACCAGGACTGTTTAGAGGAGTGGTTTAGGTGCAATTGAGAACCCCACCAGTCCAAACTCAATGACTGCTGAAGATGAGATGGTGTCCTGGGGTACCAGATGGTGTTCCACACAAGAGAACCCTTCATTTATATTCTTTCTCATACCCAATCACTAGGCATCTTACACTGATCACTATTAGATTTAGAATTATGTAGCAGAGTCATAATTTGACCTAATTTGTCATTCTCACATTCCAGAAGACAATACATGGATGTTTCAGGGTTCTTTCTGATTATTTCTGACCTAGCTGAAAATCTGTAAGCTGAAAAGCTGTAAGCCAGAGCTTAAAATTTCCCATTTTTCTACTTTGTTCCCTCTACTCTCTTCCTCTGACATAAAGTAAGTGTTTCATTCATCTTCAAAAGGGCACAAAAATCAACCCAGGGAACTGCAGATTGCTCAGCCTACCATTATTTCCTCAGGAAATCATTCAGTGAATCCTCTTGGAGTGCACTTCTGGCACATGAAGGAGAAGGTGACTGGGAACTCTCCTGGGCTGCATTAGTCAGTAGTTTGAGGGAAGAGATTAACTCGGTACTGAACCAAGAACAACTTGGGCAAACTGGAGTGAGTTCAGCAGAGACCCCTAGTCTGGGTGGAGGCTGGAGCATTTGCCCTTTGAAGAGAGAGTGGAGAACCAGCTTGGTCAGCCTGGAAGAGAGGAAGCTATGGGAGGACCCAGGAGTAGCCCCCCAGCACGTATGGGAAGGTTAGCAAGAAGACAGATCCGGGTTCTTCATAGTGGTACATGGCAGGAGAACAAGAGACAAGAGGCATAATTGGAAATAAGAGACATCCAGGTTAGTTGAAAGGGAACACTTTTTCCCCATCAGGCTGTGGAAGAGGCTACCTAGAGAGGCTGTACAGTCTCCAACTCTGGATGTTTTCAGGACCCACATGGGTGTATCCCTGAGCAACCTGGTCTGGGCTCAGAAGTGAGCCTGCTTTGAGCAGGAGGCTGGCCTAGTGACCTTCTGAGGTGCTTTTCATCCTGGATTATGCTATGAGCCTATTGATAGTATAATAGTAATGACAATACTGCCTTTCACCCAGTTCTATAGATTTCTTTTTTTTTTATTTCCAGGTGATTTTAGATTAATTGCTTTAGATTTTCAAAGAAATACATTTTGATGTGTGCTTTTGTGTGAGTGATGATTACTGTCCTAACTTTTGAGCTATTAAACTTGAAGTCCTGCTATATAGCACTGCCAGTATTGAGTTTAATTGCTACTTCCAGTTACAGCTGTGTTTCCTGCTACTGGAGTCTCCTGCCAAGGCAGGAGATGCTGTCCTCTGCTTTTGTGAGACAAAGCAGAGATCCAGCAATTCAGGTTGATGGACCAGTGCTGAGTGAAGCTGTGGCACCATGAATCTTCAGCTTCTCAGTCACCCCAAACACCCCTCCTGTGGGGGAGACAGTACAACACGTATTCTGGTACAAAGACCCTCTCCAGGATGCTTTTGAGTTCTTCCTAGTATAAAAAGGGGGTGCTGACTTCTCAGCTGTGGTGAGGGATCTGAGGCCTGTGCAATGGAAGGGTGCATCTCCAGATATGATCTGTCCCTGCTCAGGCTTGAGAGCTATGTACCATCTCTGAATGGCAAACCTCACCCTGGAAAGAAATGCATACATGAGCTTCCTGTTTCAACTTTCCTACGCAAGCTTTTCTAGAACAGGGAAACAAGTAAGCCTTAGGTTATTCACAGGCTAGGAATAAATCACTTCAGTCATTTTGCTCAGGCAATTTTATATTTTTGAATTATATCGAAATAAGGGCAATTAGTTTTTAGACAATGGTTCCTTTCACATATTTCAGCCGCCCATTTCCCATTCTTCTTTATAGGGCAGCTAATAGTAGATGTTTTGCTCAGATGGCTTTTAAGAACTGGAATGCACAGAATACAAAATTGTATTTTCTTCTCACATTTTTCCCACTCCTCAGAAGACTGCCCTGCACACATTTCATATCATACCTGTTCTGCTTCTTTTCTTTCATACTCTTAGAGTTGTATGCATTGGATTAGCTTCTACAACATATCATTATTTAGCAAACTGTGGACTGTTGCATCACAGATGCAGATGGTTGACATTGTCTTTTGCATTATCGATATTTGTGACTAGAGACACTTTCAAAGTTTTCCTGTTGCACCAAGCAACCTGTTAAAGACTGACATTAGATACATGCAAGTTTCTATCTATTTGCACAAGAAATGAGTTGCAAGAATCCACAAATTTCCTCATAATTCAGTTTACCTAAACCTAATATTTAATATATAAAATATATAAAATTTTAATTGTGTTTTTGGACTTTTTTTAATGTAATGGTTTTGGACCTTGCAGCAAAAAAAAAGAGAAAACTCCGAAAGCACAAAAAGCAGAGGTGCTTTCTCCCTGTGCAGTCCCTGAGCTGGGACTGCAGGGTTGTACCAGGCAGTGCCCAGCTGACTGGCAGTGTGCTGTCCCCGGGCTCAGTGCTAGCAGGAAATGCAGTCCACAGCTTCCAGATCTCAGGGAGTAACTCTGCCCAGACACCTTTTGCATCAACCTCTTGTCAGAAATCTTAAGAAAAAAGTATCTTCAAAGTGAAGGATTGTGGAAAAATCATTAATAAATATCATGTCCAAAAAATACATTTAACCACAAACTTCGGTTGCATGGGCTTTCTTCTTTGGCCCCCTCCTCCTGGAGGAGGATAGGAAAGAAAGATGATTGCAACATGATCTAATATTTTAATGTGTTGAAATTAAAATAATAGAATTTGGAACAGAATGTGGAATTCGATACCATTGTCTTGGAATCCACAGAGTCTTGTACATAAGGAAAAGCTACTTCATATTTTTCCATAGTAAATCTGAATTTATTTAGACCAGCACGTAAAGACTATTTCAAGTCTGTTTAGTTAGAAATGCCTATAATTTTAGAAGAGAAAAAATGAGAAAAATTATTAGTATTTATATTTTAGAGTATATTCTTCACACTGAACACATTCCTGTACAGAGCCTGCACAAAGCTTGTGGGGCAATTGTGGACATCCTGAACTGCTTTATGACATGACACCCAGGCTTGGAAGAGGATCATTCTGCAAATATGAATTTAACTGTTGTGCTCCCTTCATTTTTTCCCTACCTGTCCCCCGAGGACTTGTGTTACAGCCAAATGGTGGTTTTCAGTGTATTTGTCCGTTGGCATTCCTTGTCAGATGATTAATCACAACTTATTGTACTATGCCTACTGCACCTTGTGGGATTCCCAGCTTGTCTCTCCTGCGAGCACTAGGGAAGATCCATCCATGCTGCTTACCTCTTCTGGAGAAGCCTACAAAACATATCATCATTTGTGCTAAAAAGCACAACATAATTTTAATTAAGTCCTATGGTTTGGACTTTGCAATAACAGCAGGAGAAAGTAACTTTCTTAGGGAGAAATTCTAGTGCCACAGAAGCCATTAAGTATTATTAGTACCAGCAAATATCTGGGAAATTTTGTGGCACAGGGTAGATCCTTTGAGTACTACCAAACACTCAAGTCAAGACCAGAGTTATTATTTGGGGTGGATGAGATTTCTGAATGCATAAAGCTAATTATTTTTATATTTTCTCCTTTGTTTTTAATGCAACAGAATGGGGCTATGGTACTCGGTAGCAGTGAAATTATATTTGGTATTTAATAAATCTCAGCACCACTTAGCAATCAATAGAGCAAACAGAGGTTTATTGATTGCTCATTTTGTGGTCCTGGTATTAAAGCATCTGTAGCCTCTCATTTCAAACAGTTTTTCACAGTAAAATGAAAACAGCTCTAGATGTGGTTTAGATGTCAGCCAACATGTACCCAATGGGTGCAATTATCACTTACTATATTAAAGCAAAAAGAGGAGGTACTGAGATAAACAAGTATTCTAGAAAAAGCATTGTTCTAAGTTTACTTTTATTTTTCCAGAAATACTTACTAAACAATGAGACGTGCAGAAAAAAAGTGAGGTATTTTTTGGCACAGGTTTTGTTCTGTAACTTTTGGAGTCATGACTAGTGGAGGCAAGACAAAAGAGGGATTTAAAATGATTGATGATTTGAGATATCTATCTGTAACACATAATTTCCAATAAAACCAGATTGCACAGAGCTGAATGGCAGTCATTGCCATGAGCCTCTTGCAACCTGCTGTTGTAGCCCTCTGTGAGCTCAGGGTACATGAAGCATTCAGTCCACGTGGCAGTGATTAAACCATCAGGGTCAAAAATAAATAGCAGACAAGATAATAGAGGAAAACCAGCGGAGGCATTAGTGCTTGCTGACAGTACCTTTGTACACCAGAGACCAGTGCACATTTTCTGATCGCTGTACTTCCATAGCTTCTTCTATTAAGTCATTCTGTAAGTTATTACACAGTCCCTTGCTGAGAAGGATCCAGGACATGAAGGAGCCTCACGACTTCTGGTTGTTATCTTCTCCAATGTATCCTCACTGCAATGAATCACAAGACTCTCCATCAACTTTACATCTGTAAGATAAGATTTAGGAAACACGAAGACTCTAAATCAATCAATGCAGGCCACAAATAACTTCATTAGAATCAATGTGTTCAGTCAGTGCAGTTTAGACAAGGCACAGCCAAAAAGTCTCTAAACAGCAATCCAGTCTCAGTACTGCCTTGCATGGTGAATAACAGACTTACAGATTTTAGACTGGGCACAGATTTTAAATTGACAAATTGTTGATAGGTTAATGAATATCCCTTTTCCTTGATACTTTCCTTCACATGAAGAGTTACAGTAAAAGTTCAGGAGGGATGAGTGATTGTACACTGCTATTTTGTAAATATAATACAGTCTATGGCATGCTTTATGTAGGTAAGTACACTGGGACCTTATTTTGGGTCTACTCTGCTCCCCACAGCTTGAAAGTGCCATGAAACTACAGAAAACACATACAGAGAAAACAACATTAAAAGGTATCTAGTGATTTAGGTTAGACAGAAGCAACTCAGTTTCTACAGTCTGCCAAAGAGAAGGCTCAGGGGAGACAAGATCACAGAATATAAATACCTTCAAAGGAAGGGGATTATTTGCATTGCCAGAATATGACAAAACAAAGAACAGGGGCTCCAAACTAGAGGACACAAAGTGCAGTGGAGTAATTAAGCACTGAATGAAACATGGTGCCAGTGAAGAAGGGGCCAAGAGGGAGGAACGAGGTCAGAAGAGAAGACATAAACTAATAGAGGAGGAGAGGATTACACACATAATTAATTAATTCAGTGTTCAGGAAGCTGGGGGATTAGGAGTAGGCCAAAGCTATATCCTTCCTCCCTCCACAGAAGAGCTCTACAGCCTGCTGCACACTGCCCACCAAGGCAAGACATCCTTGTCGTCAGTGAACTTCTCTGTGCAGGTACCACTTTTCCAGGAAGAGCCCACCTACCAAAGCGGGGCTGTTGTGAGCCCACACACTGCACCCAATTTCCATCAAGTCTGCACCTACTCAACTGCCCCAAGGGTGGACAAGAGCTCTTGGCCTGATCTGATCATCCCAGAGCTCAGGTTTTGCAATACACTTCTCTTCCATTACTCATAACATACTTTCCAGGGAAGTGCAATCAAGCTTCTTCCTTTAACTTTCCAATCCTTTATGAGAGCTAAAGGTTTTTTATTAAAATATGCTACATTAATAGTGTATTCTTAGCTAACATTTGAATATCTTACAACAATTTAAGATTCATGCTATTTCTTTTCCCTTTATGGAGAACTCCAAATGTGCAAAAATGAATCTCCATTTTAAAGGAAGAAGGAAGAAGGTTTTGAAACAAATGATAAAGACAGAAAAGTCATTACTTTTGAAATACAAAGAAGAATGTCTAAATCATTGACAATACACAGTCAGAGACAGTTATCTGCCCGCAACTGCCACATATCCTTTTCCTTACTGAAGCAACGTCAAAGGTGGAGATGAATTCATTATCAAAATAATTTTCAATATTAAAAAATTGATTATGCTTATTGGAAAAGCACTAAGGTCAAACAACAAAACATCTTCGGAATATCAGAAGTAGAACATGGGTTCATAAAAGAGAACATACCTTCAGATGCATATTAAAAATGGGCTTTTTGTTTAGGTTTCTTCCGTTAAGTCATTGGTTCCAAAGCAGACATAAGTTTAAAGTATTGCCATGAAGTAAAATATGCATTTATGTTTTGGCTAAATAAAGAAAATTTCAGAAGATGACGAATTATCATAGTCAAGAACTATTTCTGGAAAAGCAGTGCCTGATTAGTCCACATTTTAATCAAGTAAACAGAGGACAACGAATTCTATAAATAATATTGGGATTTATGTGAGTAAAAATTAGCAGGATGCGATCTTTACAGACTCAGTTGTTTTCAGATTAATTGGAATACATAATGAAAGTAATTACACTCTGATATTTTGGTGCATGTCTCAGTGTATGTTGGAAGGAGTCCAGTAAGTTTTCTGTCTATATATGATTTATAGAATAATGATTTATCATTTTAAATTCCTCCTTGTGAGCAATAAGCATGGATTATTTGTATAAATAGTAAATGTCTCTTGATTTTTACCTTTCTGCGCCCCCAAAAAGATGTCACTAAGAATAAAATATTAAAAATAGCCCTGAGTGATTTACTAAAAAGAAAGACCCTTTTGAACCTAAAAAGTGAAAGTTGGCCTGTTATTCAACAGGCCTGTGTATACTGCAGACCACCCAGACCGTTGCCCATGACAGGCTGTGCTCCCTGTGCCCAGGGGGATGCAGCTGGCAGGGTCCTGGCTCACTGGCTGCACAGTTGGGCTCCAACCCTGCTTGGGCTGCATTCTACAGCAGCTCTAACTATGGGCACTGTCACAGCAGACCACAAAGCTTAATTTTCATTGATTGGCATGATAATTTTCAATTTTTGTTATAGTTACATTGAACTTGGTACTTTTAACTTGTTCACTTTTTTTCATCTGTCCCATATACATTTTTTCAGATGATTAGTTGTACAGATATATAGATATATATAGATAGATATAGATATAGATATAGATGTAGATATAGATATAGATATAGATATTTATGTCAGATAATAGCAATGGACATACTTCCTGGAGATTATTTTTGTTTTAAGATTTTTATAAGCAGTATTCAGATGAAAGGTGGAACTAAAATTTTAAGAATACACAAAAAGAGCCTGTTAAAATTGCTTCTACAGGTAAAATAAATGACCCTTTATTGCTGTTTCACAAAAAGGAAGCCTTTAAACTATGTTTTGTATTTAAAACTACATTATTATGCAAAGGAAATATTAATTGTAGTTAGTGAAATAACATATTGCTTGTGGTCATCATGGGCCTCACTTCTCCAGGTATTTGCTGCCTAATAAAGCAGCTCATTACTTTGTGGGATTTCAGAATTACTGCAGTAGGCCAGCTGCTTTTTCCCCATCAAAATCAGTGCCATTAAGATGCCGAGGTATTTCTGAAAAGCAGCCATACATGCAAGAATATTGTCACAAATATGTCCATATATTCTTTAATTTTCAGATTCAACTGATGTTTTTCTTGTCCATTTGGGAGTTTGTTTGTAAACTGGAAGACAGAAACTCCTTTTTCTGCTTTTTTAACTCAGTCTATCAGCTTTAGATGAAATAACACGAATGAAGAAAATACTGTGTTTACAACTCACAACTAAAAATTCCACTGGAAGTAATTCAGGAAAGCTTCAACCAATACAGCAGAAACTGAAAAAGCTCCAAAATTTGAAAAAGCCAACAAAACACAACACACCAAACAAACCCTCTTTTCTGAAAGACTTATACAATGTAAAGATTTATTCAATGTGATACATATTATTAGGCAAAATGCATTTTTGAACTCATTAACATCTGAGAATAGTAAGAGCAAAATTAGGCCCTAGAACAGACTGTCATTGCCATGAATATAAAGAGCATTTTTAAAGGAAAGTGTACTTGTTTCAAACCAAGACCTTTAAATTAAAGAAAAAAGGATGGCTTTTTTGTGTTGGTAAGCATGAACATGAACTCTGATGTTTATGGGTTGTACCTCGAGACTATAAATATTTTAATCATAAGTGATAATATCCACAAATCTGAAATGTACCCAGTTCCATACTGTCTGAGTAGATGATGTTATGTAGTTATAGGTAGGTGTATAGTGATAACATCACTAGTCCAGGAGCAGCAGCAATTATTACCTTAAGCAACACAGGACAGAACAACAGAAGTGACGTGGTAGACTTCAGCATTCAGATACCAAGCTACCTTACATCATTTATATAACATGTTGGGGCTGAGTGTAAGTGATCATAAACTAATGTGGATTCATTATGATGACTCAGAGAAACAATATTACATTATGAATTCCAAATAATATGTTTCTGTTCAGAGTGGATGTGGTCTTGCTAAGAAAAACGGGTACCTTTAAAAGTTTTTCCTTTGGGCTAAAAGAGCTGCTTGAATTCTTGAAGATAATGATTACTGAAATGCCATGCAAAGACCTCTAAAAGACTTAAAACTGAAGAAGAAAAGGGGAAAACAAAGGAGATTTTTTTTTTAATATACAAGTGACTTTCTTGTTTTTCTATCGTAAAAATCTTGTTACCATCAAAGTTTGGGGCTACAGGTTGGAGTGGGAGATCTGGATAATCCAAGTGTGTAATAACAAAAGTACAGTCTGGAACAGGTCAGACAGGAGCTTTATTAACTGTGATCACAGGGAGAGAACATGTGGACGGCATTGCACTCGCTGCTCCCTTATGCTCTGCTAAATGACTGCAGCTTGTAATCATTCTAATATAGGCTGTGTCAGGGAATTTAAAAAAAAATAAATAAAAGAGGTAAGAAAAACCGGTCATTTTGATGTTAACAAATCCAGGTATCCATCTCCAATAGGGACAGACTTGAGTAGCTTGCTAGCTGCCATAGGTCCAAGAAGAACTCACACAGTAAATAAGGTGAGGACGTGGAGCCTGTATTATCAGGCATACCCTGTATTGCCTTCAGTTAGCAGTGGGGAGGGGAAACAAACAAACTGCAAGCTCCTGTTCTTTTTACTTAGGATAAACTTCTTAGCCAGAATTCTCAAATATCAATACTCTGAAATATCAATGATTTTACCACCACACTGGTAAAACATGACTCAGGATGTTGACTCTTGGCATGTCCAATCAATTCTGTATAATTAATCATAAAAAATTTAGCTTTTCTATTGTCCCCTGACACCCGCAGTCAGGGGGATGACCGTGCTCATAGTGTTAATCTGTTTTCTACAATGTGCTGGTGTAATCTTCCCAGTCACAAGAAGTTCACTGGGTCATGTCTTGAAAGTGTTAAGGAAAAACACTTCCTTGCTGATGCGCCTCCTCACCCCCTCCCAAATACACACACCAAATATTTTGACAAACACCTCAATACATAATAATGTCTTCCATGCTGTATTTTCCAACTTTTATGGACAGGTTGTAATTGGAATGTGACTGTGAAATAAACAGGTACAAAGAGACTGACAATTCCTAAAGATGTAAAAATAAGCCCATTTTCACCCCACGCTGTTAAAACAGTTCCTGCATGGATTCTACAAAGTATTGTCTTTACCTGAAGCTAAAGAAACACTTCAAAGATGAGGCCCTTTGGCTTTCTTTTCAAGCCCATGCTACCAGAATGATAAGCTTTTTAAAAAAGTTATGGCATTGTTGCACTTGGTATTTCTATGAGCAAAGTAAAAAACAACCCAAAATCACTTGTACCACAATCACACATACTCCTTTGTATACGCTTTTTATAATTTATTTCCCCTGACAAGTACACACTGTTTTTTTTCATTTGTGGCAGGACTCATGTTAACATAACTCTGCATCTTTCTCACATGAAATTCATATGAGAAAAATCAAACCAAACCAAAACTGTAAATATCTTACACTGATTCTACAGCTGAAAGTTACCAGCTGTGCAAATAACAGATAACACTATTCATACTCATTCCAGAAAGATGAATAAACTGAAAAATTTAATTACAGGCATCGTGTACCTTTTACATACAAATAATTTCTGCTTCTGAATTTGTCCTTGAATACTTCCATATATGCTTTTAGCAGTGGAGTGTTCATACAAATACTATACACTAGAGCTACTCAACCTCTCTATCCCCATGATCTAAGTAAAAAATTTTAAAACTTCTGGGTGTTCTTACCAGGGACTGTAACTCCGGCAAGAACTAGGGGCGGAGGTGATTTGCAACTCACAAGTTGGAAGAAGCAACTGCGGACTGAATGGTGAAGGCTCTTCGTAGTTAGTGCTGCCAAACTCTTCCCATTAGAAACCCTTCATTTCAGTCATTAAAAACTCTTCCAGAATTTAACTGCTGGGGCTGAAATGTTCCATGTCTGATTTCCAAAAGAGAGTTAGCATAAATTGTCCAGTTGTTTTCAATAATAAAATCAGCAGAAAATATATTATTTGCCAATCACGCTATTTACCAGTGATTACTACAACAATTTTGTCAATAATTTCTGGCAGGATGATGTCTTGAGACAAGGAAGTGAAATTTGGCATTGAATAGTCTTTGTGTGATGGATAAGTCTTTTGTTGTGCATCTATGTGTATGGATGGGTATATTGCTCAAATATTGCCAAGTTATAATTAATTGAGAAAATATCTGACGGCATATGCTTTAGCAGCAGTTGATAAATAGCATTTCCAAGGATTCTGTCCATGCTAAGCCTATTTTCTTTCTGACCCCAGGATAAAACAGGATAAGCCTACACTGTCTCTAACATTGCTTTTCCCGGCTGTGCTGTGCCAGAAGACAGACACAAAACTGGTGTGGTGGAGATTACACAAGATGGTTTCCCTGTGGTTGGTCAGGGAAAGGCATGGGTCTCCTTTCTAGACCTTTTACCTAGCTAACTTCACAAAGCCATTCCCCACAGCATCCTTCCTCAGCCCCTTAGCTGTGCATCAGCTCAAGCAGAAGACTATAGTGTTCTTGCAGAAGTGGGGGGTTCTCACACCCACATCTGACATTGGGGAGGGCTGTACTGTGAACTAGTAAAGTCTGAAGATTAGTAGTCTATTGCTTTCTTACTCCGTGTCCAAAATTTGTAGTTAAAGTTAGCATTCATATTCATCTGCTTCAGCTTATTATCTGAAAAATGGGACTAATAATACTCTTCATTGCAGCAAACGAGTATGGCAAGAAGTTCATTACTGCTTGTGGAACAGCTGAGTACACTAATGAGGAACATGAAAGAAATGGTCGTAAGGAAACAAATAATGCTCCATTACATCAGTCTTGCACAATGTGAAATGAATCAGCATTGGATGCTCCAGGAAGACAAGGATAAAACCAAATACTAAGTTCATTAATGGACCATCTATGTGAAACATGTTTCCATGCCAGGTGTCTGACTTTAAGAGTTCCAGTAGAAGAAGTTCATTGAGAAGAACAAAAAAATAGTGCGTGTTCTTTTAATTAAAGATTGATTACAGTGCATAAACCCAAAGGAAGCTAGCTAAAATTACACAGATTAGTGCCAGAAAGAAACAGAAATATGTTTCATTGTTTGATTTTTCAAACTTTCTGTCCCTTTAACATTTTTAAAAATACATAATGTTAACACATGCATATAGTAACAAAATGCAGAATGGCTACAATGAAAATTATAATCTTACGGTTTGAAGTGCTTATATGCTTCCCTAGGAGCACCATTTAGACCAGATGATTTTAGAATACATAAACATACTACAAGCAAAACCAAGATCTGATTTAGTACCTAACAATACATTCCTGAAACCTAGAAGAGACAAGAACAAGATCAACCTCAAAATTCTTGCAGAAATCAGAGCTTTAATGTAAAGAACTGCAAACAAAACTTGGGATGACAGCAGTGACATGTTTTCCATTTTCTCCTGACATCTTTCTGGAGCTGATGTGATTTAGCACTGAAATACAATCCAATGACAAACAGTTAAAACACATCTTTGATGCAATTTCACAAAGCAGTCTTCTTTAACAGCAGGTTTTCCATGAACACAAGGTGACAGCTGAAAAAAAAGTCGGGTTAAACCGTTACCCAAGATTTTGGTTAAGAGTCTCTTACCTGGTAAATAAGAGGGCCAACGTTCCAGGCTGGAGATCACCCATACTATTTAAAGTTTCCAGCATCCCCCAGCTCTACCTCCACCAGACATGGCCCCCCACTATTGTCCCAGAAGACTGGCCACCCTCTCTGTACCATGCCACGGCCCTGGGAATCCAAGGTAAAACTTCAGCCCACAGCAAGGCAACAGAATCACTTCAGACAGCAGCTCTGAGCTGGGGTCATGAGAATGCCACTGGGCGGCTGGAAGATATGTAGAGCCAAGGGTGGACATGGGCAGCCTATTCCCAGCGGTCAAAGGATCAAGCATCCTCTCTGCTCTCACTTTGTTTAGCAGTGCAGGGGTAGTCCAAGGAGCCTGTGCCATCTGAGGAACCAGACTGCTAGAAGAGGCTAAGGGCTTCCTAGCTCCTTTCCTCAAGTTCATGCCTCTCACTGGGCAAGCTGGCACCCTTGGAGCCCCTGTTCCTCAGTTCAAACCATCAGTAGCTGATTACGGTTTTCATCCTTCTTATCATCACAACCTTTAACAAAACGGAGGTTTCTGGCAGCTTCCCCTCTGTCCTGTGTCCTTTGTAATCAGGAGATTCCCAGGCACTCGTCACCCATCTGTGCCTACCCTTAAAGGGCCTGAACTTGGAATAGGGATTTAGAGCCCATGCTTAATAAATTAATCCAGTGACTTACAATAAGAAGATTTCAAACACTCCTGCTATACTTCTTTGAAAAATGTTCTTACCATATATTAGCATAAAATGATAAATATGTTCCGTGTGATGCAAACGATATGCGCTGCACTGGCTCGGGACAGTGACTTATGCAGGTCACACGCCCTTCTGCCACATGCGTTTTAAGCTGCATGTGCAAGATAACCTGGTTATCTCAAAAGCTGTGGTATAGCTGGACTTTCCAGTGAAGTCAAGAGCCATTTATAATCATGAGTAAAATTAAACTACCACATATTTCTGCCTTCAATATGGCAAATGAGTACTAATCATTGCACTACATTTTGTCATTGCTCAGATTTTTTTTCCAGAATATCCAAAGAACTTTTTGAATATCGCGTTTTCTAGCATGATTTATTTTAATGCATCAGTCATATAATTTTCCTCTTCCAAATTACACTTGCTGAAGAAACAGAAACATGTTGAGCAAGGAAAAAATCTATGTACTCAAAAAGAAAAGTACTCTTAATTTTGAAGATGCAATGAATTCAGATTTTTAATTTACAAATAAAATAAAATATTTCTGATTATTCTCAGGTTAAACATATGCAATGAGTTTCCTGTGGGACAGCTATATTTATTGAGTAGAGCAGGTCCATACGTAGAAGCCATTATTCCATTGCCTGAGGTGCCAGGAATGTGCAATCACCCCTGATTACTCTTAGCTCTGTCCTGTGAGGTACTAAACAACTTTGACTTTCATATCAGTAGTAGCCAAAAGTGTTTTGCATTCCTTAGGAACAAGCACACGAAAGATCCTTCTCTAAATTAGCTGAAAAACAGTTTCATGCAAAATTTTACATTTGTTTTTAATGAGAAAAGTTAATTCCAACAGAATAGGATGACTATGCCAAGAGAATATTTGACCCACCAATTTCAGAATTTCCTTCAGTTTCTGAGCAATCTCCTGTACCAACACAGACTGACTTCTTGTATGTACACTGTGCAATTTTATTTCAGAAGTTTTTGTTCCAAGTGCTCACAAAGTCACTATAAAATGTTTTATTCCAAGTACACTATCCGCAAACAACTAGTGTAACTTTATTATATAAAAATTTGTTGACATTTTCATCAATGAAACAAAGAGAATTGCCATTCATAGTCTGCAAGTGATCGACTAAATAAGATCTGTTAGTATGAAGTTCTCAGGACACTAGTCGCTCTATAAAGGAAAAATACATTACACTACACAATATTACAAAGGCATTCCCGTTTTCTCCCCTTTTTCCCCCCCATTTTCACTTCTTTCCAGCTGAAAAGTGTTTTTCTTTTAGGAGTTTGTTCACATTCTTGGTCAGCAGGAGTTACCTGAACTTCAGACCCTGTGCGAGTGCCTCTGCCTTCCCTGTCCTACACCAGACACACAGTTTCAACAATGGACTTTGCTAAAATAGTGATGATCAATGCAGGCTCCCTCTCATCTTCTGGGTCTACTCAGTGGCCAGTGCTGGACAGACTAATCTTACTGAACTTGCCAAAAGAGTTGTTGCTGTTGCTAGAAGAGAAATTTTTGCATCAGCATAGGTAAGTCAAATACTTGTGTTATCAAGAAGTTCACCAGGTCCAGTGGAGGTGGACTTCATTAGAGCAAAAGATGACAAATGTCACAGCAGAGAGGAAAGACATTTCATTTAGCCCTTCCACAAATAAGAGTTCTGAAATTCTTTTAGCACTTCAATTGTTTGAAGCACATTTTTCAAATGAAAACTGTTTTTTGTGCTTTGTAGATATTTTTAAGACTTAAACCTCCATAAATGTTGGCATTTTGAGCAGTCAGCATTTCAGCAATGGTGTTCTGAGCCACTAGAAGCAGCCTTTAGTATAGGTCTTACAGGTATAAATACAATACCTTAGTTCATTCTATGTTACAACTAAACTAATTTTGTAAGGGATACATTGACATTTTCTACTTTTAAAATGTATTTTAAAAACCCAAAAACCAAAACAAAACCCAGCCTAAACTTTTTAATCCCAATGTCCCAATGTATTCTTTAAAGCTTGGCAAACATCCAGACTATATGTTTAGTTTCTTCTAGTTCTTTCTTAATACTTGTCTTTAGATTCTTCAAGCAAGAATATCTGTTCAACTAAGGAACAAAAATTATGAGGTCGCTGATGCTCTTTTTGCTTGTCATTGGTTGCTGGTATTTCAACTCAGCAGAGAGCTGTTGAACATGAGAGGATAAACTAAATGTCAAGTCTGACTTGCACAAAGTAGACATGCTGTCTGTTTTACTGCCCTGCTAGTTCACACAAGGTGAAGAATATAACCTAGCTGGGGGGGGGTAGGAAAGAGGATTAGTCCTGCAGCACCCATTCATACACTCAGCAAATCTACCATCTGCCATGAATAAAAGGTGGGATGAGCTGCAGCACTTCACAAGCACAGTAGGAAAAACTGCATTGTAATCTGATCACTGTAATCACTGCAATTACCCAGCTCTGTAGCAGCACCGGGAAGTGGTCAATAAGTTCCTCTAGCTATGGAAGAGCACGGTGTACTCACAGACAGGAGGGAAGGACAGAACAGGTTGTGCCTTGCCTCCTGCTTCAGGCTGTACCTGCCTGACACTGCTACCAGGAACGGGTGGCTCAGAGACCAAATGTTTCCTATCACAAGGCCTGCAGCTCCTATGGACACAGGCTGCTCTGCCCTGGTAGACACGACATGAATGACAATGAGTTTGTTATGAATATAGAGGTAATTGCCAACACTCAGCTGCCATCCCCTGAATTTCTGTGCAATTTCCCTTTACAGTGGCATTGTGGTTCAGATAATTTCAGAAGCATTTTGTTTGCTGGAGTACTTACGTGTAGTATCCACCTTTATTCAATCAGAAGACAGCTAATTTCTTTGCTGTGCTAATTATGTCAGAGCAAAACACAACGTGTTTACGCTTGTTCTTGTCAGCCAGTTTGAGAAAGTGATTCCCTTTGAGTGACTCTATCACCCAGTTTCTGATGTTTTCTTTGTGCACTACCTAACGATCTGTTCCCAAATTTCTTTGGAGCTGAGCATGCGGTGACTTGCAGGCAGTGCAAGTATAGCACATAGAGGGCTGGGTATTGTTCACAACAGCCTGTACATACCCAAACTGCAGAGTAAGCTATAATAGTATCAGTGCCTGGTATCTCTTCATACTCCACATGCCTGTGGTTACATGTGTCAACTTGCAGCCTGAGTCACATAATGATAGCTTATATCTGATATACTACCATATAAGCATGGAACAACAGGATCGGGAAGCATATATAAATATATATATAGCAACATGTCCAAATTTATTCTATGGAAGCAATTATATGACATAGCTGCTCACCATAGGTGAGGAGTGGGCTTGCCCCAGAAGGTCCTCTGAGTTGTATAATATTAAAACTGAAAATGAAGTTGTCTTTGGAACAATGGAATTCCTTTTACAATTTGACTACTGAATTCAAAATTTGGGTCAGCAATCAGAAGAGACATATAAAAAACTAGAAATTACAGAAGTCCTGAGTAAATATAATAGCCTCTATCAGCATTAAGGCAGTTTGACTACATTTCTCTCAGTTCTTACTTTTGGTCCTGCTTTGGCCTTCTCTCACATTTTTATCACTTAACAGGATAGAAATAATAGGGGAGAAATACAATCCCATTGCTACCTGCAGGGCTGAACATTCTGTCTCAGAAACCAAGTTTCCTGAGCTACCCAAGAAAGTGATAGTGGATTTGTCTCCCCACCAAGCCGTGGTGAACAGAGCCACTCTGGCAGGGTCCCATGCTGCTCCACAGAAGAGTTCTACTACGAAAACAACATCTGTGCATCAGAAAGGGGAGCCTGGATGAGTCTGCAAGGGCAACAACAACTTCAGAGAGCAAAGGGGAAGCGATGCAGCATTCTCTGCCGTGCACACGTCTGTTAGGGGTGGGAGGGGGTTTGGTTTCGTTTTTTACGAGAGAGAGAGAGAGGTAAAGGTAGGAAGATCAGATAGGAAGGAAAAACAAATAACTCAGGATTTTCAAGAGTTAAACTGTCCTTAAAACTAGTTCTCCCACAGAGATGAAAGGAATAGCTTGCACGTGGCCTCAGTAGTGCAGCTGCACACTCAGGTTTCCCCTCCACCAGGGATTTTATCATCTACAGCTTCTCAAGCTCAGTGTAACTTTAAATGAATGTAAGTAGTGTCTACATGACATGTACAGCTCTGTTTCTTTCACAAATCACAGATCTATCAGACATTCTACTTCTACCCCAAATTTTTCTCAAACATTTTATATGCAGGAACCAAAGAGTAACATGGAGAGAAAGTGCCAGAGGTGCACAAGACTTGAAGCATCCAAAGGCTTTCTTAAGCAGCGTCCAAATCTGAGGGGATACAGCTGCTCTCCTGAAGATGCGGGGCTCTGTCCCTGAGTTTCATAGGCTTTAAAACCAGGATCCTATGCCAGCAAACCAATCTGAGATATTGGCAAATAGACTCTGTAACCTAGGTATCACAGTCCTATTTGGGGGAAAAAACCCCGAAACAAAAGAAAGAAAAGTACCATTAAAAGCAATTAAAATGTATATGCTTACAAGTAGGATTTAATTCTGCTTGTATTCTGTTAGCAACATGCAGCCACCTTTTTATGCATTTGATGCATTTTTCCTCCTGTGCTTATTTTTAGTTGCCATAGGAACTTTCTTATTTCCTGTCAGCTGATGTCCTTATTTATTATTAATCCTATTAATTGTATAAAAGGGTGTTGATTCTGATGCTCCAGATGCTGAAAAAAAACCAATTTACAAAGGCAAAACACACATTTCAGTTTACTCAGTCTTTTATTAATATTTAATTCAAAAAGCTGGATACTGTAATAGCAGTTGTTACCACATCAGTGGAATCTGGAGTAGATCCTCTCCAGTCTTTTCTTCTTGTTTGATCTAAGTTTCCCTCCCACTACCATAAATATACTTACATGAAATAGTATCTTTTGTCTGTATAGCTTGTAGGTTCATTCTTTCTCATGTCCCACAGATCCGATTACCTTTTTTTTCCTCCAAAAAATCAAAACTGCTGTTAAAATGCATAAGAGTGAAAAGAAAATTTTCCAACATGTGATGAAATACAGTCAGGAAAAATATTGGGACCTGAGGGGAGGTTCTTTTTGGCAAATACCAATTCTTCTTCTCTTACATATAATAAGATACTTTGTGAAAGATTATTTTTCTATTAGATTTATTGTGTGGCCAGAGAGCAATAAAGAATGACTGGAATTGACTGAGAACTACAATAGCTTAAACTGGCACTTTCTTTATCCACATCAACTATGAAATTTCCTCAATTCTTTCCATGAAGTGGTGACATATTTGGAGAAAAAAACTGTTCAACATATATATTTGCATTTGAGTTCATATCATATGAAATTCCAATGCAAGTTTATTCTAGTCCTTCTCTGGAAAAACTTTGGAAAACAGCATCAATGTACACAAAGTCCTTAAAAACATATTATTTTTTCCAGTTCACACCACCACTCCTCATAAAATGGAGGAAAACAAGTAGGTTGGAATAAAGGAACTGGCAAATAAGCAAGCATTTAAAACTTTGGAAAATAATTCCTGTGGTGTGAGTTAAATTATGCAAACTTAATCTAAGGTTTTATTCACGCATTATAAAAAGACAACTTGAATCTCCTCACTGACTTCAGGGGCTGCTGTGTTAGTCCCACTGAATGGGTAACTGGAGTATTATTGAGCTTGTGTGGCACGAGGATGATAATATTCAGCTTGGGAATGTTCCCAAAGCATATGGTATGTCCTCTTGCCGAGACAAGAACTGTCAAGAGTTTTAGTTGCTATAACTCAATGGACATTTGAGGTAAAAGATTTGCAACCTGATCTTGGAAGCTCCTGCATAGAGGGTCTCTTTTGCAAAAGTCCTTCCCAGCCTCCTCAGCCCAGCCCCACCACCAGCAGAACTGTCATCAATTGACCCTAGGACAAGCTGTCCTGCAAATGGTAATGCTAATTTTATTTAGGCCTTGCTAAATTAAGGGAGAATATTTATTCAACGGCAAAAGCTTTTATTATTTTAGCAGAAGAAGAATGTACCAAGCATCTGTCTTTTCTTCTTGAACAGGAAGAACGGAAGGTTTTGGGAACTGGAAATTTATTCTTCTAACCAGTTTTTTCTTCTTAAAGTGGTTTTAAAAAGCACCTTCTTTTGTAAAAGAAAGTGTACATGTAGATGTAAGTTGTCTTTATTTATTAGTGAGAATCAGAGAAGATATTTATGCTGATTACTTCACTATAGGACTGTTTGGGAGATTTAAAGACCTTGAATATTAATTTATATTTCCAGATATTGAAATTTAAAAGTGACCTTAAAAAAAATTCTTAACTAGAATTTGCCCATAATGCCTTTTCCCAAGTCTCCTAGTTGAACCAGGACTCAAATAATTACCATTATATAACAATGCTAAATTAAATAAATATTAATGGTAAATAACTATATTTAATTTAAGTAACCATTATATAACAATGGTAAATTAAATAAATAGTAAATTAAACAAAATAATTATTTGCCCCTAGCAATTGGTAATTTTCTATTTATTTTCAAGAATAGGCTGCCAGCCTGATTTATTTTAAAATATGGGAGAGATGTGGACTAATCTGTAAGGGCAGCCATGCCAAGTTAAAAAAAAAAAAATTCCACTTTGTTGTTACTAATATGCAGTGGCATTTATAACATTGCATTAAATTTGAAGGAAACTGCAAGGGTATCCAGCTTCCTTGGAAAAACCATGGCTCAAGATCTGGGAAGAAACCGCTTAGCTGGGGAAAATCACCTGCAACTGAAGTGGATGTTGAGTTCCCATCTCCTTTCCACAGGACCAATTGGGTCAGCCACCACAGAGAGAAGTGCTGGGAGGCTGGGGAACACAGGGGCTGCCTGATCTGGGCAGTGCTCCATGGGAAGCCGGGATGGCCCCTGGGGGCATTGTCAGGAGATTCCAGGATCAATTGAGAGAGAACTATGACACTGAATCAGTTATGCTGGGTGTGCCCACCCAAGCCACATCCCACTGGGAAGGAAGGAAGAAAGGAAGGGAGGGAGGCAGACAGGCAGAAAGGAAGGAAAGAAGGAAGGAAGGACAGACAAAGCCAGGTTCACTGTTTGACAGTAGTGGGAAAAGGTGAGCAGGAGAACAAGCCCAAGACACCCTGTGAAGTCAAAGGCCACAAAGACCAAAATCACTTCTAGAAACAAAACTGGAGTATTGCTCTTCCTCCTTTTTGCCCCACTGCAGTGGGGACACGAAAGGGTTGTATTCTCACCACCTTGCTGTGGGGTTGGCACTGAGCATGAGAGCATGTTTGCTTTCTCCACTGTGCAAACGCTGGCCCAGCAGTGACTCTGTAAGATTCAACAGAGGATGAAGCAAGTTATAAAAACTATGCCACCAAGACTGAGACACTAAAAACAGTACAGGGATATCTGAGGATAATGTTGTACTTACCAAAGTATGAGAATCAACATCACCCTCTCTAAGTTATACAAGTGAAAGAAGGTTATTTAGTGTCCATCTGGTTTTGCTCAACAGATAGTAAATTATTATTCCTCAAATGTCTGCTGAAGGCTTTTCGAAGCTGCCAGACAACAGGATTTTTCCTAGCCTACAGATGTCACCTTCCACGTTATCTGAGACCAAAAGGACGCATTCCCACTTTTTATACCTCTTTCTTTAAAGCAGTGTGATTGCTTGTTTATAGAACACGGATACTAGTACAGCTCAGGGAACAAAAAATTAACAGGCACTATCCAGCAGAGGGAGCACAGTAACGCAAAAACCCCTCAGCTGTAAGGTGAGGAACTTTTTCTATTAAAACCCACAATAACTGGCAATCTGAGTTTACTGTTTTAGCACATGGCACGGAAAAGACAGAATTTAAATAAAAGCAGAGAGATGTGAGAGAGGAATATCAAACAAATGCAAGTAGTAAAATAATTTTTTTCCTGATATTTTCATCTGTAATAAGGTAAATGTAACTTAACTGCTGAAAAAATTGAGGTTTAAAAGAAGAGATCAAGGATGATCTTGGGAAGAGTAATAACATTTATTTTAAAATGCTGTTTTTAATTTAAATAGAACTGGCTGCTTTGGCTGAAAGACTCAAGTGCTGCTTTCAGTTTGATGGTGCACTTGTTCCTAATGAAGTCATATATCACAGAAATAACTGATGCACCCATTCATTTGGTGTATGTGTAATTTTTAGAGTTCAATACGACAGATATCTTACTAGATATGTTCTGACTTCTGTGCCTGTTACACTTTCTAATCTAATCAAGCTCAAATATTTGTGAATTAAAAAAAGAAACAAGAGCTAATACCTATTTTTATAAGAAATTATCATAAACCAGAGAAAGAATCCATCACATTTTGATGTGACTTACATGAACTACAGTAATTAAAGAAACAATGTAATACCTTAAAATTGTTGCCATCTTAAATGCAAACATTTCTCAGGGTGCATTTCATTAATATATTTATACCACAGGATTTTTTAATTAGTGCATCTAAATTCTAAGCTGTGCCACTGACTGTTATTTGACCTTTGGCAATTCACAGTCTTTCTAAGAGAGTTTCTGTTATCTTTGTAATGAAAATCATATTGATTTCACAGCTGGGTACAGTGTAACAGCGGCTTTGCCTGCTGGTAGAAAGTGGTTGAAATAAAAACATAATTTTAAAAGGAAAGAGAGAAGAAAGAACTGGATGTTCTGATCAGAAATGCTAACTACAGATAACTTGAGATAGAATGTTTTCAGTTTAACTCTTATGTGTTTTCCAAAGAAAAAGCTAAGCATGATGAAGACTGATTAGCTATATTTTCTGCTAAGCAAACTTCTCTCCACAAACTAGCAGTAAGATTAACAACTTAAACAAAACATCTATACTGCTAAATATTGAAGATGTTCCCATCCAGCAGATTTTTCATTTTGTTGTAAAATGTCCTAAGGAAATGAGGCTTATGCAAGCTCATTATCCATTCACTCAACTATTACCCCAATTTCCCTGGTAATTTTTCAACCTATTGGACAATTTCTACCAAATCTAGAACAACAGAGAAAGTCACAGAGATGTCAAACACTTTTGACCACCAGATCCAACTAAGATTGTATGAAGTTTAATGGACACTTGGTACATTTGCTAGTTACACCTGGCCCTGCTCACTAAAAATAACTCCAGAAGCAGAGTGGAAGTTGGGCATTGCAAGAGGTTTCTCATCCCCATTTGTCCTGGTTCTGGCAAGGACAGGGTTAGTTGTTGCAGTAACCAGGAGGGGCATGGGCAGGACCCAGAGGTTATTCTGTACCACCTCACATAATTTCCAAGGGTGGGGAAAGGGGTCCCTAACATAGTGTGGTGGAGGAAGTGGTTGGGTGTTGGGATTCCATGTGGTGAGCGCCCTTGTTTGATATTGTTACTGTTACAGTTCGTTGTAGGTTTTTTATTAATTTCATTGCTGTTTCCAGTAAATTGTTCTTGTCTCAACCCAAGATGTTTACCTTTTGTGCTTCCAATTCTCCTCTCCACCCTGCCACAGGGGAAGGAGAGGGGGACAGGGGAATGAGTGAGTTCCACATGGCTTAGAGTGTTTCAGTGGGAACACTAAATTGGGGAATGCCATTCCTAAACCATGACAGCAATAGTAGTTTAAAGACACAGCATCTTTAGACTGACAAGACAAGTTGATCCACAGAAAGCAAAGGTGTCATCTTGGGGAAAAGTCTGAAGAATTATTTCTTAAGCATACTGAAAGTGAAACTGTTTTGGTTATACACTTGTGTATTCCACAGCTCTTCTAGAATATCTTATTTCATCAGTCCAACATAAATTCATTTATTTTTACATAATTCTATTTTAGTAATGTGTTAAGGTCACAACAAACTTATTAAATTATTTTTAAAACATGATGACTTCACTAAGGATATTAAAATTGTAGTCCAAACTGCCTAACTTCAAAAACATCTCATTAAAAGTTCCTTACTGTTTATGATCAAAGCATTCCTGTGATCCTCTGTAGTCACATAAATCCAACACATTAACTTTTAGAAAGTTTTACTGTCTTTTTTCCATCTAACAAACACAAATACCTTTTGCTAGACCAAGACAATCCCTCATCATCCCGCAACAGCCAACAAAATGTCTAGTACAGGCAAGCTCCTTAAAAGCCCAGCTCATTTTCAGCTACATGATGGCCACTATCAAAACCTGGACTGTGGTATGAACAGGTGTGGATGGTGACCAGCAAGTAGAAATGAGAAAAAATGAATTAACCTCAGTCACAGATGGATACACACACACGTGCATCCCCAAACAAGCAGATAAACCTCTGTGCAAGAAGATACTTGATGTCAAATCAAGAAAAAGAAGGAACTACTGGAGAGGGTCCAGCAGACAGCTATAAAGATGACAAGGGGAATGGAGCATTATTCAAGAGCGATGCTATCCTCTTACGAGAATAGGCTGAGAGAGTTGGGCCTGCTTGAAGAAGAGACAGCTGAG
Source organism: Dicrurus megarhynchus (assembly GCA_013399195.1). Classification (NCBI taxonomy): domain Eukaryota; kingdom Metazoa; phylum Chordata; class Aves; order Passeriformes; family Dicruridae; genus Dicrurus; species Dicrurus megarhynchus. Next base: position 752,895 of record VXAD01005101.1, on the reverse strand, counting down.
AGGGGATCTGATCAATGCACATAACTATCTTCAGGGCAGATGTCAAGAGGATGGGGTCAGGCTCAGTTCAATGGTGCCCAATGATGGGACACGGGGCAATAGGCACCAACTGAAACACAGTAAGTTCTATCTGAATATGAGGGAAAATGTCTTTACTTTGACGGTGACAGAGCAATGGAACAGACTGCTCAGAGCAGTTGAGGAGTCTCCTTCCAAGGAATTATTCAAAACCTGCCTAGACACAATTCTGTGCAACCTGGTCCAGGTGAACCTGCTCTAGAAGGAGGGTTGGGCTAGAGGATCTCAAGAAGTCCTTTCCAACCCCAACCATTATGTGGTTCTGCGAAATGTCTGTGAGAGAAGAAAGAGCTTCAAAGTGTGGTTGGAACTACCTGAAAGGGTCTAGGACTCACCAATTCTACCGCCCATAAATTATCTGTTCTGTCGAATGCAGATTTCCCCAGAGCTATGTGGAAAAGAAACCCCAGATTGGAGGACCATTTGAAATCCACAAAATTGTAATATTTATGAAGTTCTGAATAACACTGAGGTGGGAAGGCATTGCGACCACAGACATGGGGAATAACAGACCAGAATCCAAAACCACCCTTTCATGTTTTTTTTCTGTGAAAACTGCATATCAGGCAGTTAACAGAGAATCAAACGTCTTTCTGCCTGTCCCACACATTAAACAAGACTAAGTTTGGTATTGTATTGCCCCATCATCAGGAAGAAGAACTGTACCAATACAGTTCATCACAGAAGTCTGCACAGGGGCCATTGACTTTGAAGGAGTACAAGATACCACCACAAAACACAACAAAATACAACCCAAAGTTTTGGGAATGACAACTGCTGGCTTTTGAAATTTGTTTCATACTTCTGGTAATCAGTGCTATACAAATACATTGGTGATAATGCAAATGTCCAGTCCAAGAGCTACTAGTCTCAAACTCAAAACTTGATTATGGAGAATTAAGCCACTTAACCCAATATTCTCTAAAATTTGTCATTTACTTTTGTAAGTCTCATTAAGGTTCAGGCAAATATGCATCACCATAGAATCAGTCTGAAATATTATGCAGGGTACCAGAGTATATTAAAGCATTATTTTTAAAACACGGGTTTATGTTACTATATAGTAAACCCTAGCTGAATCTCAGGGATGGAAATAAGCCCACGTGTGTGCTGCAAAAGTCTTCCTACACAGCTCTATCACCGAAGGCACCTGTGCAGGGTAAGTAAATCATGAGCCCTGGATTACACACTGTGCTGACACAATGCTCTCTGAGAGTGAGGGGTGGGAGCTACTCATGCCAAACTTACGCCACTCTGAGAGGTGGCGTCATTTCCTCCACGGTGTGCTGTCTTCATCCAACAGCAAGTGCCATGCCTGTATCAGAAGCCTCTGCCGACACAACTGGTCTGGTACCAAGACATCCTTGGCTCTGGGAAACACAGCACCCCAGCACTGATCCTCTCATCCCAGCTCTGCACTTCCCGGAACGCTTGGGTCCTACTCTTCCCAAGGCTTTGTGTCAGCTCCATCATCAGGTATTGCAGTGAGTTACTACCCTACCATGGCACTAATAGTATTTTGTCTCACAGAAGAGCTATGACATGTCCCAGCAGCATAGAGGGATTTAATAAAAAAACCAGCAAGTGAAACTGCCTTTCTAAATTCCAACAGGTACAGCAACAATCACTTAAAAATCTCTGCTATTTAGGAATATCTGTTTAGCTGCTGTCAAGGTATATATTCAACTTTTAAAAGTTCTGATTACCTGATAGGATATACTATGGCTACTACGTTTCAGAGAAACAAATATTTTTTGTGGTAAATGTTCTTACCACAAAGCTCTCAGGCACAAATTTTTTTCCTGAATGCAAAAATCCACATGAACCTGCTTTGTAAGACAAAGTCTAGGGAAAAAAAACAGAGCCAAAACCAAAACTGAAAAAGTACCTCTCAGGAAGGTACTCAGATGAAGAGAAAGAATTTTTTAACCACAGACCACTATGGACCACTAAGGATGTGCCAAACTGATACTCACTTATCTAGGTTAATGGTCATAATGAATCATCTGTTGCTATGAAACTGTTTAAAATCTACTGTGTCTATTGAATGTAAGGAAATGTACCTGTAAAACCACTTTGAACATGTGCCTGAGCTCCATTAGAGAACATGAATGCCCAGAATAGGGGTACTGATTTTAAAAACATAACAAAAACCTGTGAAGATTTTTGCTTCTTGCAACCATCTATTTCCTTCCAAGACTCTCAATTTAAGAAAATGATGGTTTGATTTTTTAGTAAACTTATTTTCATTTTAATGTGTTTTTCATATGAACACATTCTCAAGAGCTACAGCCATGGAAAATGTAGGTACATCAACAAGTTGCTGAATGCTGCAGTTTTCAGCGGGCTGGGCCACTGTTTATCTTTTATGGATAATGATGAGTTTTTGCCTTGCTAGCACTCAATGTTGTAATACGTTCCAGGAACTTGCTGAGTCACAGTTTGAAAAATACCTAGCAAGGTCCTATTGATCTTGCTTTAAGCAATTGACTTCAAAAAGTAGAAACTACATGATTTTGAGAGGGCAGAGCACCTTGCCAGTAACTTCTGTGGACAGAGTTACCTGTTGCTGAAGCCAGATCCCTTCCAGTAACTGACCAATTTTATTTAAAGCTAACTTCAGATACCTCTAACCTATGCTGAAATCTACAGGGCATGTATGTATGCAGGAGTATTGGTATCCAAGTCTAGCATTTACACTCTAGTAAAACCTCCAAAATTTTGTCTCATTTCCCTGTTCATTGAGTAAGTGCCTATAACTTTTCAGTGCATCAATTTCTACTGTTGCAGCTTGCAAAGTCACCTAAATTCAGGTATCACTAGACCCCAACATAGCTATCTCAATGAAAAATAAAAGTATCAATGGTACCTACCTGCTCCCCTTGTCTCCAATGAGAAAGCTGAAGGGAGGAACCAGGTTTGACATAAACCTGGGTGAGGTGAAGAGTCCAGCCAGCCACATTCAGTCCATGACTCTGGAACCTGTAGGGACAGTGGTCTCCAGGGGCTACATCTGAAAAACCCAAGGAAGGACAGACAGTGTTTCCCAGGAGCCAGGACCCAAGACCTAGATGAGCATGGCTCAGTGGCACCAAGCACAGTTTGTTGCTTAGCCCTGATGGTTGATGGTGTCCTTCTTCAGGACCAAGATCTGCTGAGGTCTAAGCAGCTGGAGAAAGAAGCAGGACAGTCAAGTCAAATTTCTGTGACATTCTGCAGTAAAAGTGCTATGACCCAGTCATATTACAGGCAATGTAAAGAAACTGCATTCAAGTTATAATGTACTGTGAAAAATTAAGAATGCCCAGAATTAAAAAAATAAATAAATTCTAAACTTTGTGTCACGAGTATGTGTTTGAGAATTGTGATTTACAAGTCGTCAGTCAGCCACCCCAGCCCAATAATATTATTCTGGAAGACTCAACTGCAAATATAGTAAGAAGGACTTTTTAAGTTATCTCTGAAATGTCTACACTTTATCCTTTTAGATTTTTAATAGATTTCACATGATACATACAACTTTTGAGAACTGAAGAGCTACTTCTAATATTTCCAGTTAAATGAAATCTTTAAAATAGAAGGAATGATAAAGTAAAAATATAAAACTATATTTAGCATTCTGAATGCAATTAGGACAATTTTATTCAATGGATTTCTGAAGTACCCACGAGTGATCTACAGTGACATCATTCAGTATAACAGTAACAGGTGCCAAAAAAGTAATTTTAAACAAATGAATTTTATCACATTATCTGTTTTTTCCCTATTACAGCTGACTTTCCAAGTAGTTCTGTGCAATTATCTAAATGAAGGTATATCAAAAAGTACTTTGTTCCAAGATGTATTTCTATTTTTCATTACGAGATCACTGGAGTAATAGCATTGTTTACTCTCTTTTCTACAGAAGGATTTTATCACTGCTTGAAGACACAAAAAAGATAGTGTAACAAGTGTACATGAATCCTATCTTTTAAACTACAGTTTTACTACAAGAATAAAATATACAGAAGAACTAGAAAGGACCTCCAGATGACACCTAATACATCCTCTTGCCTTCAGGAAGCAGTTATTCAAGTACTCTGATCTTACAGATCTCCAATTGAGATGGAAACTCCAAAGGCTTGCCAAGCAATCTATTCCCTATCCTCACCATTAAAGTTTTCTGTAATTTTAAAAATAAATCCTCCCTGCTGTAATTTAGCCTATTACTTCTTGTTCTATCAAACAGAGGCAAAGGAAATAGATTGTTCTTTTCCTCCTTGGAGCAACCTCTTGTATTATAGTGTCTTTGTTCTACATTTTCTGTCAGACTAAATGAACATAATTTATTCTTTTTTTTTTTTCCTTTTAGGTTATAATTTCTATGCTTCTGTCTTTTTTGTCACTCTCCTTTGGACTGTTTCCAGTTGATTCTCTTCTTTCTTCAAGTCTGGTGTCTAAAACTGGACATTCAGTATGAAATTAAGATTTGTTAGTCCCGGATTTCATCTGATTATTTAAATAATGAAGCTAATCATCTCTCAGGAGAAGGACACCAAAGCTTTCATTCTAGTAATTGTCCTGCTGGAAAACAAAGTTAAAAGTTAGATTAATTAAAGCACAGTTCCGTGAAAATCAATCTAAGGAAACTTGTTTTCCTTTTGGATTTGTGTCTTAAGCCTGATTGACCAAACATCTAAGAAAACACAAACTCTGATTCAAGTTTGTTTGCATCACACTATTTCTATGATCTTTCTGGTGTTCACAAAGAGTGGAACTCCTATGAAGTCTTTCCCTCAGTGCTGTTTATCTGCCTGTCAGAGCATATTTCTAGATTCATGAAAACACAAACAGGGAAGCTGCCCAGGTATGAGCCTCTGGGATGACAGCTGGAGTAGATGGGGGAAGAAGGAGCAGGTGGTGACAGAAACTGGACCAAAAACAGCTGGTGCAGGTTTTAATAGCTGATTGAGGATTAGGCTGTGATTTTACAACTAGATCTGTTGACTCTGACAGAACAGTCCCTACCGTAAGTCCACCTCACCAGCTACTCTGAACAACAGCATGATTTCCTAAGCTCTACTTCTCAAACAGACTACATGGTTTCCTTGCAACAGTTGTGAGCTGTATAAACAATGCCTTATTACATCCTATCTTTGTATATAGATTTTAGATCTCCTGTTGTATTAAAGCATGTTAAAGTTTTAAATGAGACATGCATGTGAGAACACCTATTCCCTTTCTTTCTTCTTTTCTGTCCTCCCTCATTTAACTGCTCTACTCTTCTCCCAAGAGAAAAATATCCGTGCTTTCAAGAGCAGGATCCCGTCATTCAACATGCTGTCATTTATTTTGTTCTTACAGTAATTTTAGTAATAAATTCTGTTGTATATAGGTGGAGCCACTCAAGGATTACATAAGATATTCAGTATGTGAGACAAAAGGTCAGGCTATTTACTAGTTTCTGGAGGACTAAGGAATGAATACTTGTGTCACCAATGATGATACCAATTCCACTGCTAAGAGTTATGATTGTGACTCTAGGATTTTTGTCACAAATAAGTAAGAGGATAGTGGCATTTCTATTTACATTAATATTAAAAACTTCTGTAGCAGACAACATTTCATATAATCACTATTTGTAAATGTGTTTGGTATTTCAGGTTACATTGAATACTGGGGATTTCAGGAACAATGCCATAAAACTTGAACAGTACATCAGCCTTAGGAAGCTGCTTCAGCCTATTGAGGAATTGTCATATTTGCTTACAGTTACTCCGATAACTTTGATATTAAGGACTGCACACACTGTTAATTTCAAGAAGCTGTCTTGCTATTATGATCCACCTCTTCAAAGGCATCTACTTTCTTTCCTAGTGATTATAGAGGAACTATGCAGGTTATTCCTGCCATCAACTATCCAACATTAGGTACTTAGCATGGCCTCCCTTTTTCCTTTGCCAGAGCTAAGATACTTAAAATACAGTACATAATGTGATCAGTGAAGGGTGAGAGCCAGGACACCAAATGGGAGAGGTGTAAAATCTCATGAAAAGATTTTCTATAGAGCAAGCAGTGACTGACCTGACAAATCAATCAGAGCAAGACCAGAGACAAAGCTGCTAAAACAGGCTGAAGAATGGAGCAGGCAGAAAGAGATAAATATGATAGCGAGAGAGGAAATCAGCTTGTCTTGGCTATGTAAGAACAGAGATAAGGACTGGGATATTTCTGGAGGAACTGGAAGTGACTGGCAAAACAACCGGAGCCTTGAGCTCCTAGGTCAAGGTTTTACTAAATTATAAGATGTTAAACAGAAGCCCAGATGAACAACCTCATGAACTAAGTTAGGATTGGTTAGTTGAGGAGAATCGGAGCAAGACACAGGGACAGGGAGAGGTATTAGAGCAGACTGGCAGAAACTGGGGAGGTTGTGGCAGACAAATACATAGCAGTAGGAAAAGGTAGAAAAGGTATCTCAGCCACAAGATTTATTCGTTGTTAGAAAATGTGCGTTTCATCACCACTGAAATTGGCCACATGAGAAGAGTAGCTTATTTATCAGCTATTCCATTACATCCAGCTAGCAGAAGTGTGCTGTATCCACATACAAGACAGCAAAACAGAGCTTGTTCACTTTGAGAATTCTCTCCTTTTAATAGGTCTTGACTGGACATACAGCCAAATTTCTAGAGGCAGATAAAGCTGCTAGGTTACTTACTTTGGTGTCGCATCTACACAAACACCACAGACTCTCTTTCAGTAATGACTCTAATAATCTGTTTGAGATCTTATTTAAAGATGGATACAGTATTGGTAGTTACACTATTTAAAATTTCCACACCATTCCTATCTGAATTTGACTTTACTTTCGAAACGCTCGCACTTCGCGTGCCTTTTTTTTCTATGCATATAACAGTTCTGTTCTACCCATTAAATTATTTACTTGGTGTAAGCAAGCTTCTGTCTTCATAAAATTAATTCCATAAAGATATTTACAGACAGACAGTAAAGATGCAAGCTCAGATTTCCTACCATTTTTTTCTTGCTTTCAAATCTCTTCCTGGGAATGGGGCAAATTTCTAAAGTAGACAAGATTGTGGACAAAGTACCCATAAAGTTTTGCTTAAACCACAGTAACAAATTGTTTTAACATTGTTTAATCTTTAAATACATTGAATGCATATAATGTAGGTAAATAAAATGTAGGATGAATTTGCAGAAATTTCAGTATTTGGATTTTACTGTATGCAACCATGTAAACAGGACGTAATGTTTACTTACTATAAAGCCCATGTTAAGGACATTGTAAAACAACATTTTTCAAATTGCAATTGGATAAAAACCAGGGAAAAGGCAAGTAGCACACCAGCTTCTTACAGGTGCAAAACCAGACTATTGAATTCATGCAGTGAAAAAATATTCCTACAAGTGTAAAACCTGGTTTAACCTGTGAGTTTGGAACAAGACAGAGAGATGAGACATTTTTGTTACTTGGCACCAGTTCTTGGAAGGTTCAAAGGTACCGCAGAGCTTCACCACCTCCAGTGAGGCACTTGTTGGTAGTTACTTACATTTCTATGAACCTAAACTTTTGCTATAAGGCAAGGAATCCCAGCCTTCTTATCTTGACAGCCCTTGAAACCTGCTAGGTCACCCCTTAAGCCTGAATGAGATTCCCACTACAGCTTCCTCCCTGTCTCACCTGCAGGCTGAAACACAGCCCCTCCATCAAGTGCTTGGAAAAAGGCAGCTGAAGACAAGAGCAGTTGGCACAGGCCAGGATATGCTCCTCAGCATGCCTCAGTGGCACAGCAAGTAGGAAACTCCCCTGGAATGCAGCCATTCCTCACTAGCTTGCTTGGGCAGCTTCCTGATCAGAGGTTTCTGTGAAATCCACTCCCACTTCTCCTCCTAAACTGCTAAGGAAGCCTCTGAACCTTGAGCTGGGCTGTGACTTCCTCCAGGCAAAGGGCATCCAGAATTACGCAGTGTGATGCAGAGCAGAGGAACAAATAACCTGTCTCCAGCATTTCAGCCGTAGAGTAAGTGGGGGTGGAAGCATTCCTATCATGACCTGCCTGTTTACACAACTACAGAGGAAAGAGTAGTTACCATCCCAATTCATGCTACTTGAGATGATTAAAAAAACCAACCAACCAAACAGGATATCAATTCCTTATATTTAATGCCTCTGCTAACCTATTCTCTAATCTTCATCTGCAAGATAAAGCCTTCAAGGGCCACTACATCTGTGACAAAACATAGCGGTTGCTGTAAGGACCTACAACCACTCTCCACTGCTTTGGGCCATCCACTCTTTTGTCATTTTCACCTACCTGCCAACAACGTGCTAAGGAAGATGTGGAGTTGGGCATTAGACAAACAACCCAATTGAGATGAGGGACAGAGATAGAAAACAGCACAATGTTTGGAGAAAATAACATGGCTTAGAAGGTCAGGGTCATTTTCCCCTTTCCCATACATGTTGATTCATCAGACTTATTTTTCTTCTCTCTCTTTTATCTAATGCATATTTGCAGCTTCAACCCAATCTTTCCAAGTTTCTCTCTGTTCCTGAGAAGAGCCACAGTGGTAGGAGGTCCAGAACAAGAAGATGAGGTTGTTCCTCCATTCACATCCCAGTAAACAAATTCACAAGACAGAACTTAGCTTGCATTATATAATGACATGCAGTCAGAATTTGTACCCGATATGGATTTGGTACAACACTTGGAAAATTTTTTAGAATCTGTCAGCCAACTTAATCCAAAAGTTCTGGAGCTATTTAAAAAGCAAGCTTGGTAAAGTGTAAATATGGCTCTCATTAGAACCATTTTTCAGTAAGAACACCAAAGGAACTTACGGCATTTCAATGCTGAATGCATCACTGACTCACTTATCAACAAAGACCAGTTCACATAGTAGAGTCCCCATACACAGCTGGCAGTGCCAAGCTGGTAACTTACAGCTAACTCAGTAAGGCTGAGAGTTGTTGTCCTGATTGCAAATGCAATGCAAACTGCACTGCAAACTTCTTTTAAGGTGCTTTAATTCACTCTCAAACAAGTGAGGAGAAATATCAAGGGAATATGAGGGTGGGATCCATCTCATCCACTTTGACATACCTACATCAATGAAGTTTAGAGAGTGATATATCTGACGAAAAGTAGATGCCAGCTTTAAAATGAGTTGACTCACTTTATGGATAATATTGACTGTTTTGACTAGATCCCCATTGACCATGACTCCAGGCCTATCAGCTGCCTGTACCCACTCTAAAACAGGAGGGAAATTCAATGAGTTTGACTGAAGGCTAGGGATATTCCAGGACATGATCAAGTAAACTAGTAGCTAATATAGACTGTCTTCCAGTTCTCATTTTAGAGGAAATATTCATGAGTCTACAGAGACATCACCACAGCAGAAATTATACCGAGATAATACAGATAGTCATTAAATAGGCATTATTTACTTAGGGGGAAAAGAAGAGGTATATAAAAGACTTATTTTAAAAATCTTCCATAAATACAAAGCTGTATTTTTTACAATGTTGTTTTATACTGTGCATATGCATATCAACCATATATACACCATTCCTGAATATTCACTAAGAACCAACAAAGTATTTTTATGTAATCAAAGTCCTGGCACATTAGGAAGATCCTATGTTTGATAGTTTTCAGATTATATCATAGGCTTTAAAGTACTGCTTATAAAAAGAATCTGATCTTGAAATTTCAAAGCTATTCAAATAGAAATTATTTTGTTAACTACGGGGAAAAAGCCTAATAAGTGACAACTTTTTTTATAGAACCATATTCTTGTGACCAGCATGTGAGTGATTTTTTTATTATATGCACTGAATATGGCATGGTTTTTGGATCACAGAACCTCTTCTAAAACAAAACTGAAGAACCATATAATTTTTCTTACAAAGCATGATGTAATTTAATCCAAGGCTTGAAATCTGATAAATATTTTTTCCTTCCCCAATTGGCAAATCCCATTTCTCTTTACCCATAATTCTAATAAAATATAAGCCAGCATGTGGATTTGTTAACATACCACTGAGGAAAGAAAGAAGGTCTATATTCTAACTGTTTTATCATAGAGAAAGAGACATTGTCAAACTAATGATGAAATGCTGTATTTAAGACAACATACAAGAAATATTTTCAAGTTACCAAAAGCTAAAAAAATGACAATTTTTTTCTTAAATATAAGGATTGTGATTATCCACTCTTTTGTATTTGTCCTGTTATCTATACCTGTGGAAGCTGCTACAAAACTGTGAATGATTACACTAGAAGAAGGAAAAATCATATATTCCATTAAAGTACGTATCATGTTTATTAATTTTTAGTGACACAAAAAGTTTTTTTAATAAAATGCATAGAATTTGATCAGTCATGAAGAGATAATGACTTTTTTCCCAAGTACTATGTTTAGAATGTGCATACTTTTAAACAAATACTAATGTATATTAGGTTTTCATTTTATACAATTATTCTTGTAATGCATAGATAGCTACACTTCCAGCCCTGCACAACTGCATGCAGCAACTATATAGTTTTGCTAATGCTGAAGTTAAGTGGAATGTTTGGAAATGGAAATTAGTACCAGTCAGAAGACAGCTATCATCTAACTCCAAAAAGGTGCCAAATGTAGTCATGTACACTAGCTACAAGTATGCATTAATGTTAGTAGATAGGAAACTCACAAAGGAAAACAACAATTTAAAGTCCTGAAGACTACAGGGCTACTCCAAAACATCTGCCACTTCTTACAACCTCCAATCTCATCTTAGGACAACAGGAAAGAAAATGTTCCTCAAAGCAATCCTGATCAATCATCCTCTTAGGTCTTTCACGTCTTTAGGAGAGAAGCTTGCACTCTTTAAAAACCGATCCATGCTTTTTTAAGCTGACTATTAAGAACCAGATTCAAAAAGATATTCAGACCTTAGGGTTCTTCATTGAAACTTGCAGTTCTCAAATGAAAACTCAGCTGCCATCTTTCAGTGTTGAAATGTGTAAGTGCCTAATCTTTGGCACTAGAGCTCTCTGACAATAAGGGTTCAAGCAGGTCTGCAGTGGCAAATTATTGTCATTTACTGGTCTTTGTTCCTCTTCTCTGATGGACAGGGTGAAAGTAATCTCTGGAGGTCTGCTAGTTCAACTTCTCATTCAAAGCATCTCCAACTAAAGCATCTTGCTCAGTCAGGTTTTGAGTATCTTCAAGGACTGAGATTCTACAATATTGACTGAAAGTCCATTCCAGCATTTGATTATATTAACAGTGAAAATGTTTTTCCTTACAGGCAGAATTTCCTGTATTCCAACTTGTGTCCACTAGCTCTTCCCGTCACCATACAGCTCCAAGAAGAGTTTGGATCTCTTTCCTATATTCACCCTATCACACTCTGCTCAGACACACGTACTCCAGCCTGTGCGATCTTAGTGACACTGCTGCATTCAAAACCATGCGCCAGTCTCTTGTGCTGGGCAGCAAAAACAGTACTCCAAAAGCCATCTCACAAGTTCCAGAGAGAAGGAGCAATTACGTCCCTAGACCTGCTGTTTACAGCTTGCTAATATATTCTGGGATGAGGCTGACTTTGTTTGCCCCAACTGCCAACTCCTGCTCATTGTGTCCACCAGTACCACAGGTCCCTTTCTACAAAGCTACTCTTCAGTCAGTTCTCCTCCAGCATGTGCAAGACTTCTCATCTGTCTTGCTGAGCTTGACGAGACTCCTGGCAATGCACTCCTCCAGCCTTTCTCGGTCCCTCTGAGTAACAGCCCTGCCCTCTGGCATATCAACTCCTTCCCTGAAGGGTGGTATCATCCATGAATCTGCTGACAGTGCAAGCTCTTGCACTAGATCAGATCATTAGCAGTGAAGACACTGAACTGCTTTTACCCCAGAATCTGTCCCTGAGGAGGACTGCCACTAGCAACCAGCTGTGGGATGGACTTTGTACCGCCAACCACAACCTGTCTGGCCCGGTATTTCAACCAGTTTTCTATTCACTTTAAAATCTGCTTATCCTGTCCACATCTCACTATTTTGACTGGTAGGATACTATCAAAGACCTTGGGAAAAGCACTGCTAAAGTCAAGGTAAACAATGTTCACTATTCTTCCCTTGTCCGTAGAATCAGTCCACCTTACAATGATCAATCAATTGGGTTCATGAAGGGCAATTTGCCCATGGTAAATTCATGCTGCCTATTTTTAATCACCTTCTTGCAGTTCATGAGCTCAGAAATGGTTTCCAGGAGAAAGAATCTTCCAGAAGACTGAGGTTAGACTGCTTAGCTTGTAGTTCCCTGGATCTTCTTTCTCAGTCTTCTTGAAGATGGGTATGACATTTGCCTCTTTCTTCTGTCCATCACGGACCTCCCCAGTCACCACAGGGAAGTTGATGGGCAGCACACTCATCGGCTAGATTTCATATTTGCAGTCAGTCTAGAGTGTTCTGTTCATCCATACTGGCCTTGCACTACATTTGCTTACCTTTCTTGACTTGGAATGGACCAATTCTGTGTTTTGAGAAGGCTGTTCTTGAAGGTCAACTAGCAGTGCCAGGGCAACTGACTGCCTCTCATGTGATCCTGCCCAGCAGATTCCCAAACAAGTTGAAATTTGCCCTTTAGTCAAAACTGGCAATTTTATTACTTTTCTTGTTTATCTCAGGATTTTAAATTGTACAAAGTCAGTTGCAGCCAAAGCTGCCTTCAGCCTCTACACTCTCAGACAGATTGTTCATGAGTAGTAAGTCCAGCCAGAGCATCTCCTCTAGTTGCCTCACCAATCACCTATGTCAAAAAACTGTCATTGAATTTTCTGCACTTAATCCATGCTTCAAGTGCTGACATGTTTGGAACCTGGTGTTCCACAGAACAAGGAGTTGCACTTTCACTGTTTTGACAGCAGAAACCTCACTTCACCTTCAAAAACTGAATATCCTTATCACCTGCCACAGGGAATCTTGGGGAGAGGGCTCCTTTAGCACAGCTGTAGTGCTGAGGAACACTGTGGCTCTGATGCAAAGGGATAGTAACATACCCCAAGGATAAATGTGATAAGGAGGTTAGAAACGTGGTGCCAAGGCCTCTTGTGACAGGTGCTACCTTCATCACCTCTACTGAGGCTAGGAGTGGACAAGGAGACTAAGGGGACATTCTCAGGTTGTTGGTGCTAGCTCTGGAGATGAGCAGACCAGCCCTACTCATGTTGAGTCCTGTCCACTCACCAGTGTCCAAGGAAAACACAGCACACCAAGACTCACCAGTGCCAAGGCTAGCATGTTTGCAGCCACCTCGTGTCGGCTTTTACCGGGTGCAACAGTACTGGATATGACTCCCTGTTGCCATATTTCACTTGCCAATGAGCTTCCTTTATAATGTCATGTGCCCAGGAAGTCTTGACATAGCGAGGATTAGAGCTGCTTCCTTGAGGGAAGACTTCTTAGGAGAATGGCCCCATATCGATCCAGCAATGAAGAGTTTTGTCAGTTCACAGCTCCTGCTATTTAATGTGGCCATAGAATTCTGAATTTAATGATGTCTTCATAACTTTCCAAGTGTGTAATTCTGCTGTTCTAGCTCCTGAACTCTTCCTGTTCTAAAATAATGACGAATTGAACATTTATCAGAAATACACAACCTTCTGAGGCAGCTAAGGCTCCTGGCTTGCACAGGAGATGACAGGACCCAGACAATTTTAAGTCATGCTGACTGAAAAGTTGCCTTTGGAGAAAACTTGTAGAGGCACATCCACATCTTGAATGTCTAACAAACAGAAAACAACTCCCTTCCTGTCTGATACTCACTGTAGAAGGCCACACCACCTCAGCACCGTCCCCAAGAGAAACTTGTACGGGGCGCTTCTTGAATCATATCCTACACAAAAAGAGGGATAGTCTCTGAGCTTGAGTAATGGGGAAGTGTAGGTCCTGAAGGTAATAGAGTCTCTGTCAGGAAGCATTTACATTCTTAAGCCAAGCTCTTTCAGTCACCTCCATGCACAACTTTATACATGAATAATCCCATAATGTTACTGAAGATTTCACAAACGTGCAGTTAAGATATGTTTTTAGATTACAGGAAAGTTCTCTTGAAACAGGAAAATACTCTGAGTGAAAATTGAGCTGGTGTCAGTTGAAGATTCGTGTTTAGAATCTCCATTTTTAATAATTAGCTGTTTCTGGGTTTTTTTCTACCATTTAAAACAGATAAAACTTCAAATAACTACTTGGAGAAAAGATAAAAAGGATTTAAAGGATTTTAAGTGAAATTAAAAACCTTATTGGATGTTAACTGTATGTAAAACACCAATGGCTACAGTTAAAGAAAAACTGTGATACTGCCCTCCCAATTCAGTCTTGGCAATTCTGAAGCACCTGCCTGGCTCCTTTTATTTCACATGAAATGCTGAACTAGGGCGTGGTTTAGAAGGAAACTGCAGTAAAGCGAGAGAGAAATTCTATCGTAACAGCAAGTGCTTTATATAGTGTTTCTCAGTTGCATGGGAAGCACAACAGCTGGGCTAGAAGAATATGGACTTTTAGCTAAAATACTACATTTGCTTTTAAAAAGAAGGAAAAATAAGTTATCCTGTTTCTTCATTTCCATTCCTGACTTGCCATATCCTCTGCTTTACTCACATAATAAATGCAGATTCTTTTTTTATAATGTCTTATGGTGAAAAGAGATATTTCACTGAAGAACATGAATTTACTTAACTTTGACTACTCTGAGCTTGTCTCAAGGTCTGAACTGCACATTTCTTCTTCGTTCATATGCAGAGGCATTTGACTTGTCCTTCTGGAGCCTTCCAAGGCTTTCAAGAATTTTAAAGGTTATACCTGTCCTGGGACTCTTAACACAGGATCAGCCATTGTGTTATTCTGCAGAAACCAAGCCATTAGCTGCTGAAGACAGAGGAGGTGTGAGGGTGATGATGCTGCACTATTCTGGGTTCCAGACAAACCCTTTTGCATCACTGGAATGGTAAAATCTCTACTGTGAGCTGTTAGAAGAGCTACCTCTCCCCATTTTTCTAAAGCATGGCATGGATTTGATATAACTGCATGTGGAAGGGGAAGGGTTCTAATTGAAAAGCAACAATTAAGTCTGTGCTTCTTTTTCAGTTGCTTAATTTTACTGTTTGCAATATAAAATTATAATCTGGGAATAACTGCAATTTCATTCTCCCCTCCACACTCATGGCGGCATCATGAATCTCCAGATAGATATTCCGTAGCTCCAGTGGCAAAGTGCTGCTGAGACGAGGTTGAGGAAGTGGAAGACTGAAAGAAGTCTAAAATGGATGAGATTTACCAGAAGTTAAAACCAATGGGTCTATGGGAGGGCAGCAGTAGACAAGGCAGTGTTTTGTTACTTCAGCATTCAGGTTTAATGTTGACTGAAAACATTAATCTTACCAAAATCAAGCCTGTGATCTATTGTCTTCTGTCTCTCTCATCTATATGAAAACATGTATGAAGCATAACCACTCCTACAATATCCCTTATTTGCAAGACTTTAGATGTGGAATTTATTTCATAAATGCATTTATTTTAAAACTTGTCCACATAAAATTAAAGGGGGAAAAAAGTATATAGGTAAAGAAAATCTAAATATAGATGTGCCATGGTCCAAAAGTTCCTTATTAGATTCTTCATGAGTGGAGGAGAGAAACTTATTTCCAGATCTGTCTTGAAAATATCCAACAGGCTCTCTTTGTGGATATCTAGGCTCAACTTCCCTCCATCTCCAAGGCCTGCAGACTCCAAGTTTTAGGTCTGTGGATACAGTGCAAAGTTTTGGGGCACACAGACTGAAAGCTGGCAACAGAATGAAAATATAACATGGTTGTTATCAGCCAAAAAGCCTTTTCTAACTAATTTTTGTATCATCTGTGTCCATCCCACACGGATATGCCCGCACATAAAATGAAAGTTAGTTTTCTATTTCTGTTTTCTTAAAAACACCACAAGATGACAGTTGTACCCCACCTGCCCTGAGAAAGAAATAAAGAGCACAGTTAACTATTCAGCCAGGTGCACTCCTTTCAAAATGCCTGTGGCAACTGGGCTAAGCAAACTAGAGGAAATATTTATCAAGAGAGCCACCACTTTATCATCCTTTTAAAGAACAACAAGGAAGTGCTAGCAGCACCTAATTGCCTTGACTTCAGATTTCTACTCCCTCACCAGTGATAAGCAGGGGGACAATGCTCTGTCCTGCTGTTATCTCAACAGTGTGGATGCTGGACCCTTTGAAGGAGGACTAGAGGGAGTCCTGTCTTTCTCTGCTCTTGCACTGATGCTGCCCTTCACACAGAGGTAGGAAGTCCATTTAAGAGACAATTGTTTTGTCCTGTAAATTTTCAGCTGAATTAATCTTTATCTATGTTGCAGTACAGGTGTGTGAAATGCTAATGCCAAGAGGAAAGAAGGAAGAAGAGGTAGAAGATGTACGATGTGCTTCTTTTCGAAGCAGCACCAGTTTAAGCTATCTTAAAGAAATTGTGCAACAACTTGCTGTTACCTATCTACTAGGAGTGGTTCCAGAACTTGCCATCAGTTTTGACTACTTAGCGCATAACTGCAGAAAGCCACTCTGCTGGAGAGCAAAGCTATCACGAACATTCAGGAGCTAGCTACTCAGACTACAAATGCTACAAACCCATAAGCTACTGGCAAGTCAACTACTGCATTAGATTAGTGATATCATTACATAAATTATGTATCATTATGTAAAACTACTTACCTGCAGGCTCTCAGCATCAGGGATTTACCCAAAATCTCAATTGTTCCTCTAACGAAACAGCACCATGACCATGCTGGTCAAGAGGAGATAAGGATACTGTGCACACACGTTTTCATGTCTCAGAGGTGATCCCATGAAACAACTGCCTCCTTAGTTACATTACATTCCATACTTTGAGGAGATGTGAGCTTTTATATCAAAACTTGTCCAATAAAAGAGTTAGGAGTTGTCTGTTACGATTTTTCTTCCCCAGAGGTTTAAGGGGCTCTTAAAGAACGTGGAATATTTGTCCCCAAATAATTTTATGTATGCAGAGTCTTAAGTTAATACATAATCTGGCATACAATTCAAGAGTTACTTCCTGTAGTAGCTAGTTTGTGGTAATGACATGTCATTTCTGTAGATTGTGTAAACTGCTGGCTCTGTTTTCATACTTCAATAAAATCTGTTTGCAGAGCTTGTACTTCTCCTTTCATTACAATTAGGCAGAAGTTCAAACAACAAAACTTTATTGTTCATGTCTGTAAGTTAAATAACAACTGCAAAGTATGAAATGCTTTTAAACCAATATAACAATGTGCAAAACACTGCTAAGTTCTACTGAAATTACAGTGTACTTTCAGAAGTGACTGATGTGCAAAGGCGTCTGCTTGCAATTCTCCCATCTCCTCTCCACACACCCTTATTTCTTGTCTAAGGGGTACATCATGGATTATATGAGAAAGAGCTTAGTATGGCTAAACTCTGGGATCAAACACTATAAATGCATATACATTCAAACTGTGCCTTGTATCTTATATTCAGACCAAAAAAAAATGTATTTTCATGTTAACAATCTATTTCTCTCTTCCAACTTTACAAAAATCCTGAAAACTCTTTTTAGAGATGAGGATATATATAAAGTACTTTAAAGTTGTAAACCCTTACTAAAAGTTAACTGGCAACACTGCTGCAGAATATTAACTGGTGAGTTTCTTTGCAAGTATCTTTACTTACCATTTTTGAGTAGTGAATTGGCAGCAGTTTTGTCCAATTAATTTTGACATGAGTGAAGGATGATAAAGTGAGCTGTTTATCAGTACTTAAATCCTGACTACTTTTAAACAACCATGAGACATTACGCAGAATACTAGCACTCCAGTTTTAAGAGATGATCCAACATTTTCTGAGAAACGACGCTCAAGTCCTGGACTTCAGTTCCATGGGACATACATGGACATACAAACCCCTTTTAGGTAGTTGAGTTCAGGTCCTGGAAGTAATGCTGGGAGCTGTGACTTGAAGAGCTCCTGTTCTCTGGCTGATCGGTGAGGGCACCAGCACAAAGAACAGCGCACAAGTGAGGCTGGTACAGTGCTGCATGTGATAGCTTGTACTCCAAACGTGCCACACGAGATAGCTGGCCTGCAATGGCCTCTCCTCCTGCCACACCCAGGCTCCTGCACATGCTTATTTACTACTTCCTTTCCAAATGTTAAACTTCCCATAACTTTATTTGCATTTACAGAGCTGTGCGTTTTAATATTTACAGCTACTCCATATTTAAGATCAGCAAGCTTTACTAAGGCAACAACAACCCAATGTGGTGATCAGCGGCTTTGCTTTAGCTAATTTTAAAATTTGTTCCTAACATCCAGTGCACAGTACTCTGGTGTGGCAATGGACAAAATTCCATCAGACAGGACACCCATTTTCAAAACACCTAGAGAGCTGCAGTGTTTCAATGTGCATGACAGCTTTTTAAAAGGCTGGTAACTGCACAGCATATGTTTAGTGGTGGAGTTTTGTCATGTACTATGGCAGGGGGAGATGTGTTGAGCTGCCTAAAAGGCCATATAAAATCCTGCCTGCCAATTTTTCCTTCAAAAATTTGCAAACATCACATCCCCTCACTTTCCATTAAAAGATGTTGAAGAATATTGAAGCTGCTTTGACGATTTGTTTGAGAAGTGCCTGTTTCTCTCCAGCTAGCACTGAACTAGTTGCAGGCATATAAAAGTCAGCTTCACTGACCTCTATACTTAGGAACCACAACTGGCCACTGAAACCAGCAAGGACAAACAAAAAGGAAGTCTTTCTTTCTGCATCTTCCCTGGAACCAAAAGAGCACCAAAAAGCAGACCTTTGGTGACTCTTCATTACAACAGATGTTCACTATATCATCCAGATACCCAGTGGAGTATTTAATGAAAAGTTTTTTTGCAGAACAGTATAATTGAATTCAAGCCATAAATCTCTTTATTCTACAGTAATTGTGCTTATGAAGATCATATACTGGAATTGGAAACTCTTCCCTCTCCCCAACTAAAGGGTTTTTTGTTTTGTTTTGGGGCGTTTTTTGTTTGTTTGGGTTTTTTTTTGGTTTGGTGTTGGGTTTTTTTGGGAATTTTTTTTGTTTTCCACTCCCCTCAAAAAAGAGGCAGGTGACCATGGAGCAGCCCTTGGTGTTCTAATCACGAGACATGTTCCAAATATTTTGTGACAATGAGATGCGGAGGGGGTAGGGAGAAATGAAGCAAACCACAGCATAAAGTTCTATCATTCTCAGACCTAACTGAAGCCAGTAGTACCAAAGTGAGAACAAAAAAACCCTTAACATTATAAACACTAGCCATTCATCAGTCTGTCCTTTCTTAAAACTTAAACAAATAAATAAAAATTAAAAAGGCAGACAGTACTTATGGGGCTAAGCCTTTGTTAGCAATGAAGTCACCAGAACCTCTTGAGCAGAGATTTGCAAACTAAGTAATCTTATGGGAATCCTCCCATGCCATTCAGCTAGTTAACAAAACTGTTCCATTCTTTGATTGTGGTCCTGTAACAAGTTAGGACTGGATGTGGTGATCACAGATCTGCATAGCAAAGAGATACAGTCTGGATACCAGTGAAGACTCAAGTTTGTGTACCTAACATAACCGCTTTAGCTGCCCAGAGAACTAAACCCATTTGAAGAAGCCAGAACCAAGAATCACCACAATAAAGAATATTTTTTACTACTCAGATTAGAAGTACAGGACTTGCTACCTTCCTCTCATATTATGTCTCTGCACTGGACAGTGTTATTCTGAGTAATCAACATTATATTGGAATGAGCAAAGCGTATTAAAGGATAGCTCATTTCTGTATTTGAATCCAGTGTACAGGTATTTTGCAATCACGTTGCATATAATGACTATAAATGCAAATAGAGCCAAACAGCTACTAGGATATGTTTTCAGGGTTGAAATTCAATAGTGCTTCAGGTTCTAAGACACATTACAAGAAGAAACAATTGAAGATATGCTGCTTTTTCGACCTTAAAGCTAACTGAGTTTAAGTTTTCCAGGCCACATGTCCGCCTCAAGCTGATGTTTTCAAAATAACTTTTTAACAAAAGTCCAAGTGTGAAACTGAGGAAGGAAAACACCTCCCATTTTTACTCAAGTACAGAAAAAAACCTCTTAATGTACTTGAAAAGGCCTTTACTTTGAAGAGAGAATTTGAAATTTAGTGGGAGAGTAGCCTTTGAATCAGAGATATGCCTTTTGGGCAGTTTTCCTATTGAACAATGTGATAATGCTATAAGCTTTTGAATCTCAAGCCGCACAGCAAAAAATAATAGTAATAATGACAAATATATTGAGAGCTAGAAGCTGGGTTTTCTGAAAAACCTGTGGCATCAGCAATGCTGCAGGTTGGTCCTTGCAGAGTTCCTCCTACCTGAGGCAGCAGCAGGGACATTCAGGCTGGAGCTCTGCTGTGTTCCGTGCTCCCTCTTCTGGCACCCAGGCCCCGCCAAGAGCCAGCAGCAGCCTCGGAGGGAGGGAGGGATAGGGGATGTTGGGAGGCTACCGCAAATGCATCCTGTTGGGTACACACCACTTCTATTTCTGTCTTTATCAGGGATTTACAGAGTAGCGAGTTTCTTGTATCAAACTGGTGGCCTCTAACGAAGTGCTTCTCATTTTCTGGGTTCCAAATTCAAGCCGCTGGAAAATAAATGCAGATATATCAACGAGAATCTACCATATGCATACAGCTTTCTCAGCACTGCAACTGTTCTGAGGAACAGAGCATCCCAATAACGTTGCACCAGGAAAGCCCTAATAATGCAGACAGGACCACAGCATGTACCCACAAGTTCAAGAAAAAGCTTATAGCTGAATTTAACACAGCTCGAAAATTATGGCTAGCACTCCTACTGCTGAACGACCTCCACCCTCGAATAACCTGTACATTATATTCACTGAAACTGTGCTTTGATTAAATGAAAACCAACCCAATTTAGCAGCCATTCTTTTATTGAATCCCTCTATGCCTGAGCTTTCTCTGCAATATAATGATGATAATGCTACTAGTTCAGAATTTTGGGAACTCATTAGTATGAGCATTCAGATACTCTCCTAATGATTACTCTAGAAAAGCCTCCAGGAAAAGCAAAAGAATAAATCTGTATTCAGATAAACACTTAACATCATGCAGATACAGAGAAATAACTTTTCTATTTTTTTTAATTCAGTGAGCAGTTTCCAACTCGAACTGAAGGATATGCATTAAAAAGTGATCATATAATTAAGGATTATCATAATACACATGCATGATGTCATAGATGGAAAACTTAAGCAATGAGCACTGAATTCTTCAACCTTAATTTTTATGTATGTTAAAGTTTGCATGTAATTATACATAATTTTATGTTCAGATGCAAACAGAAACTATTAGACTTTTATTTAAAGTCAAGAACTCCCAGGCAGATAAAAAAATTAGTTAATTGAATGTCTAAGTATTTTCTTCTATAAATAAATAAATTGATCCTAAAGTGAACTTGGCTGCAGCTAGTGACCAAAATATTAAAAAAAAATCAAAAAACATATTTGAAAGCTTAATTAGCATATTTTGGCAAAAGGAGATGATTCCTTAGAACAAAAATTAAATGACATGGGGAAAGTCACACTATCAAATACATACCATAATTACTGTATATTTCTGCAAACATGACACAAACACCTGGATTAAGGATACACAACTCCATTTTCATAACTTCTAAGCAAAATTAATTCCAATGGAACACCATGGAGGCTCTGGAATAGCCTGGCAAACTCTCAAAGGAAAAACTGTGACATTACTTAATTTTCCTAAAGCAAAGTGAAGAATGAGCCTGGACTTATTAAAATAGAGGTAACAGATGAAACACAATATTCTCAGGGTTTCATTCACAGATAGGCTTACTTCACTTTTACTGTCTTATAAATCTAGCCAAACTTGTAGCATCAAAGAAAAAAATAATCTATTTTGACTTTGTAAAGTATCACTAGAGTAACTTCCTGAAGGATGAAACAAGACAGGAAGCAGTTTCATTCTGAGAGACCACTCTCTAAGTTCAGGCCACTCCTGTTTATGCTGGTGAACTTACTACAAGCAGTCTGCGGTGCAGCATGTGACTCAGGCCACTGGGAAGTTTGTGTTCAACAAACTGGAATAAAATACTTAGAACAAAAAAGAAAATCTAATTTCTTGATTTGTAATGAAGTGTGAATAGTAATTAATATTCCTGAATCAGCAAAAGATAGAAACAAACTTTAGGGTAAATGCACCTAAGGAGATCTGTATCTAAAGTCACCTGTGACACTGCTAAAAGCACATAGAGAGGGGTTGTCCCACTCAAAAATTATCAGATTTTCCTCACTCCCTTGCTCAAGTCCCCATTTTCTTTCATCTTCCTTTTTTGTTCTTCAGCAGGACAGTGAGACTTTTTCCAGCTTCTTGACTGTTTTCCATTATATGTGAGGGAGTCTCATGGAGGCAAGAGACCTTTCCCCAGTGTGCCGTTTCCCCACTCTGCACACAAGCTAGATAAGGACAAGGCTAAGCAGACTGGCTTGCGTAACACGTTTGAACACGGCTACCCCAAATACCCAGACTGCACTTTTGCCTCTTGGTAAAGAGTTAGGGGACTATGCTCACTCTTCTCTGAACACTATTAAGTGCATCTCAGCTCAGAACTAGACACTGACCCTGCTCTATTCATCAACTGCTCTTAAACCTAGTGACCCTGAGAGCCTCAGAAGCCCCAAAATCAAGAATTGATAGAAGACATAGGAGCATATATGCACTCCATTTCTGTATTTTCCTAAGCAATCTTCATTGCTTAAAAAGAGAGTTTGCAACAAGATTCTGGCTGAGACATCTTACGTTAAGGTTCAAAATTCAGAAGTAGTAGCAGCTCAACCTAATAAACATTTTTATAATATCTGGAGATTACAGTCATAGATTCCCCTAAGAGCTTTAAATGCTATCACGTTTCTGCAAGCAACAGGAACTGATACTTGACTACTTTTGATAACCCTTTATAGTAAACAATTTCAAAAACTGTTTCTCATTAGCTTTTTTTTTTCAGTTATATTAGACACAACTGTAGTTAAAAATTTAAGTCCTATGTTTTAAGTGTGATTTTCAAATTAGATATCACATCAGCATTTGACCAATGCACTAAGTTTGAGGGGATTTGTTTTCCAGTTACTCTGAAAATAAAAATACTTCCTTTTATCTGGGCAACACAACAGCATTCAATGCAATGCACCTATCTATCACCAGTCTGTAAAGCCAAATCCAGATTAATAATATCATTAACAGATACATTAAAAATCATAATTAAACAACAACAAATTTCTTCCTTTTAAAGTACATCTGTGGGTATTCTTGTGTTATCACTGCTTTAAGTTCTTAATCTGCTTGGGCAATTTTAATAGATTACTTCGTTTACAGGTTATTTGGTCAGTATTTCTTTTATTTACTATTGAAGTTTTCAGAAGTGTTTTTCTGGCACATATTATACTGAAATGCATAAATTGTCACGTGTATTGTCTGTCCACACATTCACAGTTGCACAAACTACTTCCCTTTTCATTTATGCCTATATTAAAGTTAGGTAAGGCAACGGCTTACTCAGAGAAATTTCAACATAATTTTAGCTACTCTTGACTGTCATTTATATTGGTAAAAATATAAAGATGAGACAGTGCTACATGACAAGGAAACATTGCTGGCAAATCTGCAATACTGAGAACTCCCCTACTGGTACGATTTCACCACTCTTCTAACAAACATCATGAAGTTATTAGGTTTGGTTTTGCTTTAAGTTAACTGGACCTTCCCCATCCAAGTATGACACCATAATTCTTAATCTACAAAAGCCCTTTCAGTTTGAGCCAAATTTAATCTGATCATTTCTGTATTTCTGAGCATGGTTCCTTTTTAACATTCAGAAGAACGCTCTCAGTTTTGCATCTCAATCAAACTTTCACACATTCAACCAGAAACATGAATCACACTAGTGCTATTTCAGGGAGCAGTGTACAGCTATAGTGGCAGGGGGAAGTGTGCCATCCACCAGATCACACTGACACAGAGGTTGTCATGAAGTAATGTATGACATTAAAGGTAAAGATAATTTACTAAGACCAAACACTTTTTTTTTTAAAGAAAAAACTTGCACCCATTTGCTGTCAGGACATTCATGACTTCTGTGCTACAGACCAATGCCTGCTAGAACATCAAAACATTTTTTGCCATTGAGGCCCTAATCTGCATTACAGTTATGATAACTTAAAGCAGCAATTTGTTTTTGCCTGTAAGAAAATTATATGAATTTAATAATCTTTTTAAACTTACTGCTGAAGTATCGCCAACCCACAGCATTCAGAACACTTAAGTCAGGACCTACAAGAGAATTAGGATTTCAAAAGTATGGCAGTTTTGAAATCAAGTGGGAATGCATGTACATATTTATTTTCGCTTCTCCTTCAGTTGCATTTAGGGTTTTCCCGCTTTGTGTTTCATACTTCATTGCACAACTGAAAAACCATCAACTCTGAAGTGCTTATAACTTAAGAGTTTACGACCATAAAATTCACTGAGTCCAAGAGGTGGACCTTTGAGAAGAACAGCAAGTATTAAAAAATTATAATAATTACAGATAACATTTTTCAAGTGTTTAATCAATTTACTTGGGTATTTTCAATAGCGTTTATGTAGCCAAATTTTCCTTCTGTTTTATTTCCTAAGTAGTAATACCATAAAGTTGAAATGAAGAAGGTACATATCATCTTGGAAGATTTAGGAAGGTAAGTGTCATAAATGATTCAAATAAACAGCTTAAGAGAGTGGGTCTTTTCAATGTGAAACTGTTTTTAATTTTTTTTTAAAGATTATCTAACCCAAGCCTCCTGGGGTAGTTAAATTCCAGTAACCGTACTAAACATTGTGTACAAGTGTGCAGAAGTAGCCTGTAAGGTTGTACCTCCACCTTCCCACCTTTGCTATGCTATTTAGAATTTAATTTCATGCGTAAGACCTTTCACTTACGATTTAATGGTGTACCATTGAAGACTAGTCACTTATGGTCTACACTAAGTAGCAGAATCTTTAAAAGAAACTAGCACACTAAAATGTAATAAAGAATTTTAAAATATTATTCAATAAGAAGGGGTAGGGCTTGCTGAGTAAACGCCCCTTATTGAAGTGTACATTTGTCACAGCAAGTTAAGCAAACAGTGAAGTCTTTAGTCCAGCATCTGCAGCTACTCCAACACTTTAACATTTTTTAAATATAGTTGAGCTACGTGTTACTAAAATTTGCCAAATTTGCCTTTCTGACCCTCTCCCCTACCAGAAGTTCATCCTGTAATTCTTGTGCTTATTTTTATGTTGCACCTCTATTATATGCTGCCTGCAGTCTTAAGAGGGAATTTACTGGATTCTCTACTCCATCTAATAGGCTGCATTTTCAAAAAACACATATATAGCACATACACATACACACAAAATTAACTTCCATTTCTAAGGATTTATAGTTTACTGTTTAATACAAGTAGCATACAGCTAGTCATACTATTTACACTAATCAGAATGCAATGTTGCCACAATTCAAGAGCGGCACAAGCAAAAATGGAAATGAGCGAGAATATTTCACCCACCAGAAAGCAAATGCAGAATTAGCAGCACACTGACAAGAGCAACTGTGGCCCGCACTCTGTAAAGCAGCAATACTGCAGATAGGTAATAAGCACAAAATTTAGTATTAAACATTCGAGAAAAAAATTCGAAACTGCAACACAGGATACAGCTGCTATAACAGAACATTCACTTAACATAGCTATACTTAAAAAACCCCAACCAATAGAGAGGCAAAAAAACCACACAACCAGTACTGGATAGTGACAATTCAGTTACTGGACCTGTCCTGTCTGTCTGCAAGAATTCCGTTAACACATTTATACACTGAAACTCATTGTATATGATAACACTTATGAACAGTACAGGTTTTATTTTACAAATAAACTCAAATTGCATTGATAAATACTATACAGAGATCAATAAAAGGACTTTTTTCTAAACAGCAAGATTTTTTCCTTTTCCCTACATTTGATCTTTGACTCTTTAATACACAAGATATTTCATAATTCCTTAATATCAAGGTATTTATGGTACATTTAATTGCCATCAGAAATATGTCATTTCCTTTATTTAATATCACTAACAAGCATGCATATTTAAGACAAATAGATCAGAAAAAAAAAAAAAGTCGTAATGCGCAAGCCCCTTCCCTAACCCTAAAAACGGAAGAGCCCCGATCAACATAAAACAAACAAAACCGATGGTGTCATACTAAAATCAGCTTCACAACCTTATCGTAAGGGATCTCCACCTGTTTCAGCTATAAGCCGAACAACCAAGCTTATAAGAACCAAGACATCGTTAATGTAAAACAGTAATTATTACCAAGCTGGCATCGCAAGATCAGAGTCCAATACAGACATTTTGTACCTTGGTGCTGGATAATGTTACTTGAAGCATCAGCCTAATAGCCGGTTTATTCATAAGGCACGCACTAAAATGAAACAAACAGTAATTAAGTGCTGACAGTGACCTAGTTAGCTACACAAGGAGCTCGATCGTCCTGTCATTCATTACAGGTTCGCCGGAATCCGACAGGAACGGTCCCGTCCGCCCGGGCAGCGCGGGAGCGGAGCGGGGCGCAGCGACCCCCGCGCGGGCAGCCCCGGGCTCCGGCCCCGTGCCGCCAGCCGCTCTCGCAGCCCCCGGGACTCCGCAGCCCCCGGGTCTCCGGGAGCTGCGCCCCAGCGAGGGCAGCGCCAAGGCCGCCTGCCTTGGCCTTCGCCTTCCCCTCCCCCGCGCCGCAGCTCCGGCAGCTCCGCGCTGGGATAACGCAGCCTCTGACTCGCTCACTGCTCGCGTCCCCCTTCACCTCCCTCTCCTCCCTCCCCCAACGCGCGCGCTCGAGAATCTCCTCTCGGCGGCGGGAGGGCGGTGAAATCCTCCGCTCTCCTCCCTCCGCGCTCCGTAACGCGAACGAGCCGCCGCCTTCTGTTCCTCAGCCTCGGCCAAGTCGGCGTTTGTTGACAAGCTCTGCCGGGCACAAAATGGGGCTGCCGCTTCCATGGGCGCCGCCATTTTGTGAGGAGCCGCCGCGCTCCCTGCAGCAGCCGCAGTCTCAGTCGCGGCGGCCGCGGCAGCCCAGGCGCGCCGGTGCGGCGGCCGGGGTCTGTGTAATGGTTGAATAAAGTGACCCCGTCTAGGGAATCCCCGGCTGACAGTTACGTAAGGGACCGTGCGCAATTGCTGTGCATAGCATGGAAACCCACCTAGCCCTGCTACGCAACTTGGCTGTCCTCCCCTCTGCCTCCCGCTCCCCTCACAGAGCGCCCGGGCGAGCGGTGACTCACCTCTGCCGACCGCCCCTCGCGGACGGGAGACCCCCTGCTTGTAAGGAATTTTTAAGGCATGATTAAAAACCACCGCCCTCCCGTGAAGGGAGGTTTGGCTGTGTGTCTAAGAGAGCGATTTAGCCCCCCAGTCGCTTGTTTTAAGCCTCTCTGATTTGTATTATCCTGGCTTTGGCAGTCTTACGCATACTGTAGCTGAAATAGCAGAAGCTCAGTGTCAGAGAACGGAGCTGCAGACCAAGATCTGTAGGTCTAATTTTAGGGGAAGGGTGGGGGGGGGGAAGGCTCTTAATGCTACAGTGAATAAGACACTATGCATTTCATATGAAATACACACACCACCTCTATCTACACAGAGAGAGCAACTTTCAGTACAGAGTATTAATTTGAAACGGAGGTATTTCCCCCCAAACCATGAACCCAGGGCAAATCTTGCATTATTGTATCTGTCTCTACATTTAAGCTGAAACAGCACACAAAAGGAAAAAAAATATTCTTTGAAAAATAAAATTTTGTTTTCTGAAGTTAGTACATGGAATAGAAAGGAATTGCAGTTTTCCTTCTTTGAGTGCTCACTGGGGGCCATCGTGTGCCATTGATTCTAAAACACAGCTCCTTACTGACTTAAGTGAGTTCTGTTTAAGAAAAACCCCAAGCCTGTAGGCCCGATCTAGTTTTGGATTTCAGTGTACTGGTTGTGAGGGGCAAATGTTCCTTCAGAGTCTCTTAAACTGGAGCAAGCACTCACCTGCAGCTGTTTGCATGCCAGGGAAGGAAAAATGCCCACCTGGGCACCACTTGCTTTACCTGAGAAGCAAAGGTTTGATGGAAGGCACGCTTCACCCCATGGGCCCTTTCTTGCTCCTGTTTACCCCAAGTGGCACCAAGCTCCACCATGGTCAGCGTGCAGGTCTTCTCCTGGGTTTCCATGTGGAAAACACGTCAGGAGGTGAGTGTTTACAAACACTGCGCACACCACAGGCAGAGGGGAAGCGGCTTGCAGTGCCACTGGGGGCTGCTGCCCATCCAGAGTGAGGGCCAAGACCTTCCTCCTCCATTAATTTTGTGCTGCATGTTCCATTTGTCAATGTACAGAAATATATGGGCGGTTTAGATTGCATACAGCAGTCTTGAAGCACTTAGATTACAGGCCATAGTATCTCAAGAGACAGAAGGAAAAGAAAAATATTCATGGAGTGACCCCGAGCTCAGGCTCCTGCTGACAAACCTCTCTAGGGCACCTCCTGCTCGGGGGAGCGCTGGGCATTCTCCTTTGGGGAGTTTTAAACCCTTCATGCCTCGAAATGAGGGGTTCCTGCTGCCCCCCCCNTCCCTCTTCTCCCTCTCCCTCGCCTCTTTCCGCCCGGCTTTGTGTGAAGTTTGCGGCACATTGCAGATGAGCCCTTAGCGGCGAGAGGAGCCTATTGTTCCCCGCCAGGAACTGCTTGCTGGGGCTGTGCTGGCTTTTGCCTTTGGAGCTGCCTCCTGCAGTACCTGTACCGGCCTCCGGGGCCCGCTGTGTCGCGCTCTCGTCCAGGCAGAAGCACGGCGGCCTCAGATCTTTTTGTCTGAGCGAGAAGAGAAGTGAATCCCGCTGCCGCCGCCACCGCCGCCGCCGCCGTAGCTGTANAAGTGGCACCAAGCTCCACCATGGTCAGCGTGCAGGTCTTCTCCTGGGTTTCCATGTGGAAAACACGTCAGGAGGTGAGTGTTTACAAACACTGCGCACACCACAGGCAGAGGGGAAGCGGCTTGCAGTGCCACTGGGGGCTGCTGCCCATCCAGAGTGAGGGCCAAGACCTTCCTCCTCCATTAATTTTGTGCTGCATGTTCCATTTGTCAATGTACAGAAATATATGGGCGGTTTAGATTGCATACAGCAGTCTTGAAGCACTTAGATTACAGGCCATAGTATCTCAAGAGACAGAAGGAAAAGAAAAATATTCATGGAGTGACCCCGAGCTCAGGCTCCTGCTGACAAACCTCTCTAGGGCACCTCCTGCTCGGGGGAGCGCTGGGCATTCTCCTTTGGGGAGTTTTAAACCCTTCATGCCTCGAAATGAGGGGTTCCTGCCCCCCCCCCCCCGCCCCCGCCGTGCCATCCGGGGCGACTTCCTGCCCTTGGAAACACCTCGGCCCGGGGGACTCGGAAAGTTTTCCGAAAGTCCACATCCCACCAGTGCCCCCTTCGGTTGTTGTTTTCTCTCTCCTTGAACTCAGGGCGTTGGGTTTAGTCCAATTAAAAAATTCGTCCCCGCTTTCCAAATC
>VXAD01005101.1:632436-723013 GCA_013399195.1 Dicrurus megarhynchus | reverse complement strand
CGAGAAGAGAAGTGAATCCCGCTGCCGCCGCCACCGCCGCCGCCGCCGTAGCTGTACAGTGTGTGTGTGTAAGAGAGCGAGCGAGGGAGCGAGCGAGCGAGGGAGGGAGATCGCATGGAGCCGCGGCTGTAACACACACACACTGTCAATACCTCACTCCGGCTCCCCTCCCGCCCCACCACAACAGTAACCCAATTCATTGTGTGATCCAGCAGCACCATGTTGAGTCTCATGTGCAGGCTGGATCGGCTGGGTTTGTGGTGCTGAGAGAGGCAGCAGCCGCGGGAGGAGGAATTACTGAGAGGTGCCCCTCTCCCTCCCTGCCTCTTCGCCCGTGTGTTGTGTGGAGACAGGACTCGCAATTACCACACTCTCGGGGCTCCCTTATTCCTTTTAAACTTTTTTTTAAACAAGCCCCTCTCCATGGCTGATCCCCGGCCGAGCACGGGCACCTGGGTCTCTTAAAGACAAGGAGGAGCCGGGGATTGTTGTTGTTGTTGTCGGCCGTTTTTTTTTTTGTTAATTGGATTTTTTTTTCTACGAGAACCTTTTTTATTACAAAAATGGCAAATTCGACGGGTAAAAACCACGCAGACCAGCGGAGAAAGGGACTCGCTTTCCTGGACGAGCTGCGGCAGTTTCACCACAGCAGAGGGTGAGGAAAATGGGGAGATGGAACGGGAGGGGGGGAGGCTTTTAAACCGACCAGATCCAACTTCCAGCCCCTTCCCTGAAGGACACGGCAGCCCCAGCGAGGGGAGAAAAGGGGGCAGAGCTGACAAGTTGTGGTGTTTTGTGTGTATCTCCTTTGGCAGGTCTCCTTTTAAGAAGATCCCCGTGGTGGGTGGGAAGGAGCTGGATCTTCACGCTCTCTATACCAGAGTCACCACTTTAGGCGGATTTGGGAAGGTGAGTGGAAGTTTTAATTTGGGTTTCCCTCCCACTAACCTCTTCCCAAAAGTCTCCTCTGACCCCCGGGGGTGGCGGGGGGAGCCGAGGTGGCCGGGAATCGTCCTATTTAAAGCCGGTTAGAGAAGATGGGGGGTGGAAGGAGGAAGCGAGCAGACAGGCAGGTTGGTGGCTCGGCCTTGTCGGCGGAGCGATGAAGGGGGACCCGGGGGTACGGCGCGCACCCCACTCCTGCCTCCTTCGCCTCTGCCGGACCCCCTCGCCCCTGCCCCCCTCCCGCGGGAAGGCGAGGGGGGAGCAGGGAGCTGCTGGGCGGCGAGAGGAGGCTTCTTTCGACTGTGGTGGCAGCTCTTGTGCGTGTCTCTCTTGCAGAGGGAGAGACAGAGGAGAGAGTCTGAGTGCAGTTTTAGTGCAACTCAAAATTAGCGGGCATGTTTAACATCGATAATCGGCACGGAGCATGGGCTAGGGAACGATCCTCGCAGCCGGGGGGGGCCGGGCGCTGCCCTCCGAGCCCTTCCCGGGGAAAAATAACAAAAGGGGCACCCAAGACGGTGTGTAATCAAATAGCCATCTTTAGGCTTCAAGGCTGGGGACAGAAATGTAGGCCTCAAAAGAAAGGCCTCTCTGTGTCTGTGGATCTGTGTTGGGGGGACCCCCCGGGCCGGCGCCCCCGCGCCCCGCAGCCCAGGGGGCGCCCCCGCCAGCACTTCCCTGCATTATTTTAAACTTCTTTGGGTTTTTAACGGACCGCGTTAGGATTTAAAAGGGGGCGACAGAGGGACTCCGGATTGGTTATTGTCCAGGCAGTAAAAACAAAAACAAACAAACCCCAAAACAATACCACCACTCCCGGCCGTTCCCCCCGAAAAAAAATAATGTGTATATTAAAAAATAAATGCAGTAGAAGACCCCTGGGAAGCGGGATTATTCCCGAAAGGGGAATTCTACCGACTGTCAGTAAAATATATAGTCCTAAATCCCATATACATTCATGTTTGTTTCTTTTTATATATTTATCTATTTGCTTCATGGCAGCCTGTGTTTTTTTTGTGATGTTCGCTGTCAGCAACATGTTTACGTGTACGTTGTGTATCTCGGCCTGTGTGTTGTTTTTGACAGGTATCAGAGAAGAATCAGTGGGGAGAAATTGTAGAGGAGTTTAACTTTCCCAGAAGTTGTTCTAACGCTGCCTTCGCTTTAAAACAGTATTACTTGCGGTGAGTGCTATCAAGCTGTTGCAGTAGTATTTTTGAGTGCGGGATTATATTTAGTTTTCGGTGTGTACAATAATAAAAATATCCCTACTCTTTTAAAATGCTATAAAATGAAGCAGAAAAAACTTGTAATTCCTTTCCCGTCTGGGGCAGTGATCGGTTAAAGGTGATTCTGTTTTGTGGTTATTTTTGTTTTACATCTGCAAGCCTTAAACTTTGAAGGGATCCCAAGTACACAAACAATATATGTCAGAGGCCATTTTTTCTGATTGTTTTAAAATGACGGTACTAAAGGACTGTTACTAAGGGATCATGTTATTGTAGTTATAGAAACTTAGGTTAGTATTTGGAGCACTGAAATGTGTTGATATATGTAAATTTGTTTACTACTTAGTGGGGTCAGACATTGAATAAAAATGCATCTGCAGGAAGGTAGACTGCTTTGCACAAATTATGTTGTCGTCAATTACTAGGAGCAAATATTATTCTTTTCTATTTTAGAGTGCAAAGAGCTAAATAATTTTTTTTTGTTACTTGTAAAATAGTAATTTTCTGGAGGTTTTAAAAATAAGATTGCATTCCTTGGAAATTACATAGATTATTTTTTTGTGATACAGGTTATTTTTCATTGTGGCATGGGTTTCCTATTGAATATTTTAAATTACTGTGTGTGATACTACTCAGTTACTAGATTACTTTTTTAAAATTAATTTTTATTAAGTTTGGGAGATTATTCTTTGTGGGCAACATTTTTAAATGATTGTGTATGTAGTTGTTTTAAGTGCTATATATATGGATACTTATATTTCATTTAGAATAAAGTTATATGTATGTTGGTTAAAGAATGTAATTTTCTGTTTGTGAAATAAATATGATATTTTTTCATTGCAGTTAATGGTAATATAGATGTGCAGTATATACAAAATAAGTATGGGCTTTTGGATTTCTGTTTTGGTGAGCTGAGTACACACAAGCTTTATCTGTCTCTAGTTTGGCCTTCTGAATTAGGAAATGCAGTAATTGTACAGGTGCACTTTCTATTGGTTGTCCTAGATTGACTTCCAGCTTGAAGCTGTAGAGTTCATAGCACAGTGGAGCAGTTATTGAGTTACAGTGATGTCTGGAAAACCTTAGTCAGATATTTGAAGTTACTGAAATTTGGGGGTTTTTTTTTGTGATGGCATATGATTGCTTTAAGATCCAGGTTAAGAAAAGAAACTACCATTGTTAATAGCTTTAGCAAAGTTTATGATTGGTGGTAGGCCTAGAAATTAAGTGGGAAGCTTGCTTTAGCATATCCTTCCCTATTGGTGGTTTTTTTTTTTTTCCTTTCCTACATAGTATTGAGATAGTGTTGCTGAAGATTTGTCACATCATAGAAAGCAGTTTTTTGCTTCTTGAGTTTTTCTGTTGGACCATGTAATTTGTTATTTGACTAGATTTTACATATAACTTGTAAAATGATAGTGTTTTGGGTTTTACCCTTTTTTTCTGTTTCCATATTTTGTGTTTGAATGGCCTAACTTTTTACAGTAGAAGATTGTATGTCATTTCTGTTTTCATGTGTATTTTGAAAGCCATTATATGCTGTGACAGTTAACACAATTAATGTTCATTTAGCCTTCTAATGACTATTAATTTTTAATAAGGTATTATTTTTAAAATTAGAATCAGACATACAAAATTGTTATTTTTATTATTGGCATACTGGTATTGTCATTATTTAAAATACAGTTGTTGAATACATATATAACTGATTACATAGAAATAATTTAAACAGGTTTTGTTTATTTGGAATTTAGGAAAAAAGTTGATAAATGGTTAAGGGGAAGAATCTTTAAAAATTTCTTATCATAGTCTCTGTGATTAGGCCATTCTGAAATAATCTGTCAAGGTTGTTGGTTTTGGGCTGGACTGGTTTTTAGCGGTCATTTTGGTTTTTGTTTGGTTTTGTTTCTTCTTAATTGCTGCTTTACTCACTGTTGCTTCTCACATAATCTAAGTTGGATGTGAGCTGTTTCCCAGCTGAGGTCACCTCCTTCCATGTGCAGTAATAAGACTGTATGTACACAATGTCTCTCTGCTAGGTTAACATTTGTTTAGCTTTAACCTAGAAGGTGTAAGGGGGACAGTATTTGGTTCTAGGGAAAGAAAAAATGCTCTAATGATAAATTTGTTTAAAGGGTCTAGCTTGTCAGTGTTGAAGAACATAATCTGAGGTTTCTTACAAGGCCAGATTTTCATGAACTGCTGAGCAATTACTCTTGGAAAAAAAAAAGTATGTCTTGTGAACCTCAAGTATGACTATAATCTTGGCCTCACTACTGTAATGGCTTTCCAAGCAAAGCTAGACAAATTGAGGCCTATCAACTTTTATTTCAAATTTCATCCAGTCGTGTGTCATGTGTACTGTAAAGTGAGGGATCTGCATGGCAGATGGAGACCCTGTTGAATTCAGAGAGATTCAGTGATGGGCACCTGTATGAATATGTGTGCAGATTCAGATTTGGGATGGTTTGTGATGAAAGTTGCTTCTTTCTATGAAACATCTGGCATAGTGTGTTGACTGAGATAAGATCTCAAGCTACATGGACCACTTGCTTGTTTTGCTGTGTTGTCACTAATAATGCTGTTATTTTTACTTAAAATTATTATGTAAACAAATTAGAAAGTTGATTTATTTGTGTGAGGTCAGTAGTCCTGTTGGTTTGATCAAACTGAACATTTTGCAAAACAGTCATTGGGTTATGGTTTTTCTAAGCAGTTCTAGAGGTGTGTATTTTTGTTTAAATAACTTTTTCATTTGACTGTTCTGGAATTTTGCTGTGTGTCTTTGGGAATGTATGTTAGGCTTCACTAAAGTTTAAACTTGGAATACAATTCTGATAGGTTTTATGATAGGTGATAGCTGAATACATGATAGCCTATCCAATCTGCCCCTTCTCCCTTGCATTGCCCTCCCTTTTCTCTCACTGGAAGAAGTAATTTGTAATAGGGAAAGTCTGAACCATTCAAACTTAGTGCCTGTGTTGCTTTGAGCTGTCTGACAGGTGAAGTAATTTATGCACTGGGTTCTTAGTGAGCAGTCAAAAGCCACAGTGCCGATAACCATTGATGGACTGTACTTGTTAATGTAGTTCTGCAAGACTTTACAGCAACAGAGAGTGTAATTCCCTTGGATGTAGTGCAAATTGGATGTTTGATCTCAATTGAGGTGAATTACTAAAGCATTTTCTAAATGCTTCTCGAAAAATTATTTTATAATGTTAATGAAAGTATTTTAGTATGAGGTAGTACATGTAAGCATCAGTAATGTGGACATACTTTTATGTTTTTGTTGGTAAACATACAATAGGTAAAAAGAAATCTAACGTGGAATATAGCCTATTTTTTATCTTCTTGGTTGATTAGGTTACAGTCCTACAAAGAATTGGGCCGATGTGACCTCATGTATTGGTATAAGGTTCTGTTGGTTTTCATGGGAGTGTAAGTGATACATTTATTTATGTTGTGGATCTTCATCTATTTTGGGGAAGTTAGAGACCTTGTAAACTTAAATGTGTGAATGAAGTATGCCTAACTGAACTAAAAATCAGTTTTCTTTTTAAAGTTATTTATCTACATTAAGATAAATTGTATGGAAGAACTAGCTGTAAAATAAGTTTGTCTTAGTTCTGCGGAGAATTCCTGAAAGGTGGGCAGCACATGCATATTGTAAGCTTTTGGCAAAGGCAGTAGTAATTAGCTAATAATAGTTTAAGGTGAATAAGAATATGCTGTGGTAAATATTGGAGAGGTAAGGGGAAGTCAAATAGGGAGGAAAGAGGTCAGTTCATAAATGAGAAGTTGCATGAAGTTGTTATTAAGACAAGCCATTATGCTGAATTTCCTGAAATTCCGTATATAGTAGGATGAAAAACAGTGAGCAGTTAAAAATCAGAACCATATCAAGTAGTTATTGATGACAAATAGAGGGGGTTCTTGAAAGATCTGAAGATATTTATAAGTCATTTGATCTTCAAGATGCCTCTAAGAAATTAAACAATAGTACTGATTTCTTAAAAAAATAAAATAAAGGGCAAAAACCCCCATGGTCTTCAGAACTATATAAAAGGGATTCTGTTCTAGTAATATAATGGCAAAGATATCAGTGAAACAATAATGAGAAGCATGGAATTTTCTAAGCAAAAATTACTTTAAGAGAGGTTTTTTGTTATTCTTGCTTAGTGTTTAAAATTAGCATCTGATACTGCAACAGCATCTGCACACAGTTCAGTGAGTATGGAGAAGTACAGGATTGGTTTGTTTGCCAGATCTGATTGCAGATTCAAGGCCCAGTAGATGAATAGAAAGTTGTAGCTATAGTAAAATTTTACATATTTTTTAAAATTCAAATACATCTCAGAATCTCTTGTTAAGAGATTATGTATATATATGGATAGCCATCTTAATGAAAAATTGGATGAAGGACCATAAACAAAAATAGAACGAAGTATAAAGAATAGATTTGGTGAGTCACAGCAGTTTTAGGTGCTAAAAGAGTATCATCAGTGCTTACATATGCACGTAGTAATACAAGTTTAGCCATTTTAGGTATATTTAGTGTCTGCCTTGCTTAACTTTATGAGAGGTTGAATACTACACTTGCAGCATTAGCAGGCAATGATAGAAGAGTTAAACACAAGTCAGGGCAGAAAAGAAAAGGTAATCTAAAGAAATTAAGCACATTGTTGGAAAGTACAAATAAAAAATGCAAAGCTAAAACAGTGGAGGGCCCGTAATCCAAAACAGGTATTCATTGTGAGGGAATAACCTGGAAAGCAGTATTGCTGAAAAAGGGATAGGAGTGATACCATGGGCCTGATAATCCTGTCAGTTGTGTGCACCCAACTCCCTTTCATATGAAAGGGATTTGTGCATACTTCTGACAGGAAGGACAGGTCCCAATTTGCGATATGATATATAGACTTTGTAAAATTCAGAACGAGTTTAGGTTGCATCCACAGTGGCCTTGAGCAAACATTACAGGTGGGAGATGGATTTTTGTACAAGATTATGGGACTGTGTTTCGAGTACTGTCTTACTTCAGAGCCTTTGCAAGAGGTAGGGTAACTTAACAGAAACTTAGAGAAGAGCAACAAAATGTTGAGAAGGCTGAAGGGACTAATTGATTAAAAAAAAAAAATCTGATAAATAAATATGTTTTGCTTGGCTCAATTAATAGGTTGTGTGAGAAAGGGAAATTATATCTTCCAAGCATTTTGAGGGGTCTAAATAGTTAAAAGGGAGGTATTTTAAATAAAAGTGGTTGTGTTAATGTGTAAGCTGAGATAAAACTGAAGGAGAAAATTCAGAGCAGACAGCAGCACAAAACTCCCCAAGATATACCTGAACACCTTCTGGTATGAATAGTATGCCAAGCAGAGTACGGGGGCACCCCCACACCAGGCTCTAGCCTGGCCAGGACACCAATACATGTGCAACAGGTAATGAGCCAGGAATGGCAGAGAAAGAGACTGGCTGACTGTACAGGTTTTGTCCATCCTTGAATAATGCCATAATGAAGGCTTTCATCTTGCATAGCTATGGACTTGACTTTGTGGAAGCTTTTGCACTTAATTTTGTCCCAAATCCTGCAGTCACTGGCAAGACAGGAAACAAATACATGGATGACAACTTTATGATTTCTTCTTTAACATTTTCTTTTCCCCCCTCAAGACAAAAACTGTAATGCATGTTTCAGTCAGAGGTCTGAGGCCTTTCTTTCAAAGTCTGAAGTGAATATTTTACACAGTTGAAGGGAGAATTTTGTTTGTGTTGGACTGAATCATACAGGCAACATACAATCAAGACTAGTTACTGTTCATGCCATAAAGCTTTATTTAGGAAAATTAAATATGTTGGTTGTTAAAATCTTAGAATGTCTCTCAATAGAAGTAACTTAATTGGATGGATGTTGTCTTGTCAAGGTTGTTGGGAATCTGCTCAGAGGAAAACAGTTTTATAATACAACATTTGCATTAGGGCTCGTCTGAGGAGAGCAAGCAGCAGGTGAAAGGGGACTTAGCTACCTTAAAATTGTTCTTTGTTAGAGTTGTGATACTAGTTTACTGTGAAGATGAGTTTGGTCTCTATCAAAGTTTCTCAGCTTTTCCTTCAGAGGCTAAACTCTATTTTATTGCTGGAAAATGTAGTGAAAAATTAGTGCGATGAACATTAATGTATTTTCCTGATAATTTTCTGCAAACTTTTTCTAGAAATTACCTAAGTTGCTGCTGTTACAATGAAATATATTGGTTTATTTGGGGAAGGGCAAATGTTGTTCTTCAGTTTTAATACAGAATTCTGATTGTTTAACTTGAAAGCTTATCTGGGCAGATGTCAGAACTAATACTCTACAAAGAGCAAGTTTCTGGCAACACTGTAAATAACTGTGGTGAATTTTAGGACCTATTGAATCTTCTAAGAATTGATGGAAACTTCTGTTTAAGACCATTTTCTATTCTCTCACCGAAACAGTATTTAAATTAATTTGTGCCTTAAAATTATTGTCTGTTGTAGTGTCTTAGGTTTGAATGAATGCTAAGCATATTACAACAGCATCAAGAATGCATATGAAATGCAGGGGTATTACTTCTTTTTTTGTGAAATGGAATAAGCCTGGGCTAAGAAAAGTTGTTTTGGTTGGTTTTTTGTTTGTTTAATTTTATTCTGGAGCTAGTAGGCTTTAATTACCTTGCTTATTTGCAGTTAAACCTCCATAGATAATTTCATACTCTTTTTTTTTTTCTTTCTTTCTTAATCCTTTCCCCACTTTTCCCAGTAGTGAAATAGAGAAACATAATTTGTTCATTTTTACAGATGAAGTACTAGAGGTACACCGAGGTTCAGACTTTTACTTTGAGAGTGCATGTCAAATAAGAATGAAACCCAAATGCAGTAAAGACAGCTGTTTTTATAATAATGCTAGAATCCAGTTCTGACAGGAAAATGTCTTCATTTTGAGCCTTAGTTAAACTATCCATAAAAGGAGGCTACTATTACTGTCTTTTAAAATTCCTCTTTAATCAATAGCTGAGAAATTCTGTTTTATTTTTCAAACGGTGCTAATGTTATGTTCTGTGAATTGGAGAACTGAAAACTAAATATGTAAGATCATGAGAATGAGCTGTTTGTGTTTTGTTTTAAAATGCTTGTTCAGAGTGTCAGAGTGGTGTTTTACAGCTTAAATGGGACTGCTTGGAGTAACTGGAGTATATGTCCACATTATTACAGGACAGCACAGTTCACAGAGGGGAGTTGGTATAGGCCAGAGATCCCATCACGTGATCTTGTTTCTGGTTACCAGTCTGATACATATTGATTCTGTGGCCTTAGTTAAATCATTTGCAATCTTTTTATTCATATTTATAAAGTCGCTATACTGATGTTTGTTTACCTATCTCAAAGAGAAGTGTGAGACTGTAAGCTCTTTAATGCAGGTTTGTGTCTCTTCATGCTTCTATGTCATATCTTAAATATTTGAAAATGAATATAATTTTGGAATATATGAGGAAAGTAAAACTGTTCATAAGATTGTTTGTCCTCTACAGTGTTGAGAAGCAGAAAATACAGCACAGATGAGAGGAAGAACAATCTTTATTCCTTAGGGAATAAATAAACTTGGGATACCTAAGCAGAGAAATATTGAAACGGTTGAAAGAAAGAAGCTTATCTTAGGGAAGGATAATAAAACAGCAAGATGGTACCCAGAATAGTGAGCTTAGGCTTTGCCTGAAGTACTAGATTAGTGAGCTAGGTATCACATCTCAAATACAGTCTCCTTGGAGCAACAAGTTCAAAGTCTTAAGCAGACCTGAATTACATTTTAAGCAATAAGATAGTGAAGCTGAGTACTCCACTTTTTGTTTTCCTATCTTTAAACTGAATGTGCATGCATTTATTTTAACTCCAGATAAATTGTAGCAAGGCAGCTATGCTCCAAGAGAGATCACATATAATAGAGTTATAATAGAGTGTAGTTTTGGTGAATGATGCACTGGAGCATGTTTGTTTGTAAGAGTGAACTGTCTTCATACTATTTTCTGTTGGTGTGGGAGGAGCAACTGTTGATTATTAGTCTTTCAGAATAATTCACGGTGTTACTTGTCAATCCATACCTGCTTAAGATACATAAAAATCGTGTAAAGTAAGGCAGTCATTCTGTTTCAGAGACCTTTTCTCTCAGAGTTTGGTGGACTTTTGACGTGGTTGCTGGAGTTCAGATGAACCATACTTGTGGCTGTGTGTTTCTCCATTGTTACATGCTGTGACATCTGCTGGTTGGCCTCTGCTTCCCAGTGCAAAGGTTGCTATGTTTCCATGATAAACCAGAGATTCTCAGGTCTGTAAATCACCAAATCATACTACTAACTTCGAGTAGCTCTGTTCAAGTTCTTTGAAGTGCTGTAACAATCTGTATTACTGGAACACAATGTATTGGGGGAACTTAGTGTTTGGGGTACATCCTAGGGGCTTAATTAAGCTAAATGAAACTAGTTTATTGTGGGGGTAAATCTAGCATGTTTTGAGTATATTAATAATTATTATGGTGTAAGATAGACGTAGAACTGTGTGTATGAGTTTGTTTGCTTTTTAAATCTATATATTAGAAGAAAACTTGCAGAAATACACTTAGGAACAGTTCTTCCCTAAACTGGTTATTTTGGTCAGGAGTGTCCCTTTTCTAGTGACCTCCGTGAAATGATGTAGAATCCAGGCACTGGCCTGGTAAACAGTGCCATGTTACAGAATTCACAGATGTGCTCTGTAATTTTGGGGTGATAGTATAGTTTTGAAATGTTGTAGGTTACAGAGCTGTTTCTTGGATGCTTTTCACTCCCCAATACCATCTATGAAACCCTAGAAAAATTAAAATTTTTAACAGTACATGTTCATATAATGCTACAGTTATACAGTAAATACCGGAAAAAATCAGGAATTGCCTCATGTAAGTCTGAATGTGCAACTGTAACTGTGTTTCTAGAGAATATTCTTTACAGTAGAGTCTTGTGCTCTCCGTGAGAAATGGGAATAAATTCCATGGCAGTATTAATCTGTTGTATCAATGTACACAAAATTCTGACTCGTTGTTCAGTGTGTTAATTGATTAATCTCAATATTAGTTATTTCTAAAGAGGTTTTGAGTTCGCTTTTTCGGCATCTGTTCTCCACTGTCTTGTCTTCCATGGTGTTACCCACGTGGGCCAATTGAGAAATCCTTTCTTTTGCTTGTGGACTGAGCGGTATTCATTGTTGTGATACTGTTTATCCTGGCTGTGTAGCTCATGGGTCTTTCCGTCTCTCATTCTCTGCTAATCATCATCTTCTCAATCTTTTGACTACAGGCCATAATTCATTTTCCATTCCTTGTCCCCTTGATGTCTGTACCCATTGACTGCACATGAGATATTTACTGTAATCAAATGAATTTCTAATTGTAAGAAAATTAAAGGAATAAAAGGATGTATGCAGGTAAAAGGGCAAGAGGACAAAGCACTAGATGTCAGGTGCCTAGCAACAGTAAAATACTGAATTTTACAGCAAAACACCAATAGATTCTGTGATACCTGAAAAACAAATTCTGCAGCTGTGGGCATGCAGCATTCACAGGATCCAGATGAACTTATAAAGGGTATTTCACACACCTGAAAAATGTGTTTTAAGGTACTCTGCAGGACCTAGTCAGGCATTGGAGCATTGGGTACATTTTGCTTGTTCTTCCAAGGTCATTTTTGTAATTCTAAGGCATAGAAATACAGTTTTTAAAAAAAATATATTTTTTTTAGTGAAAATATTGTTTCTGAGCATAGGTATGCTCAAAGGCTGCTCCCTGTAGTGAAATCTTGCATGTACTACCGTACAGCTTGGATTACTTTTAGTAAGTGGAGTTTTTGGGTATTTTTTTTTTCCCCCAAATACTTCATATTATTGTATTTCCTTCCAACTTTGCTGAACTTGTTATCCTGTTTAATGCCATGTGCTTCTCTGTTTATGTAACATGAAGTTATTTATTA
Source organism: Dicrurus megarhynchus (assembly GCA_013399195.1). NCBI lineage: Eukaryota > Metazoa > Chordata > Aves > Passeriformes > Dicruridae > Dicrurus > Dicrurus megarhynchus. The sequence goes on along the minus strand of VXAD01005101.1, from coordinate 710,832 downwards.
GAAAGGTGTTATGTTAGTCAATGCATATGGTAACATAGTAAAAACATAAAAGGTTAGAAAATCAAAATACAATACTTGGTGCCAATGATTTAATCATGTTTAGTGTTGTTTCATTAATATGTCCTGTAGTCTATACGCTGTTGTTAGTGAAATGTAGTTACATTCCTAGAAAGGTAGGTTTTGTGGTAGATAAATACAATGTTTTTTTCTACTTAGATTTTTATATTACCAGTATACAAATCTCATTCTTCTGTAGTAGCTTTCATTCTCCTAATAAGCAGTTTAATTGTATTGTAAACAGGATTAGTCCAGCTGTTGAAGAAAGTGCTTCTTAAGATCAAAAAAACGTGACTTAAAAATTATCTACTCTTCTGCATGTAACACTAAACAAATGCCCAGCTTTCCTAAGCGTACTGATACTTTTCTGTATGGCTATTTGTGTGCCATAAATGTACGTACCTGTTGGAAAGCCAAAATATTTTGCTAGTTTTATGGTGATTTGATGCTTGTGTAGGTTTGCTGTAAGAGTTGTGTTTGTCGACTTTTGACCATGTTGAATTGTCTCTAGATTTGCTTAGGTAGAATTCATGCCTCTTTGGGTTTGAGCTGAAATTGGTGGTATCCTGTGTCAGTCCTGCAATGCACTTGTAAAGGTCAGGTGTGTAACATCTGGACCATGTATATTAACACAGAATGTGCCTGCTTTAGCAAGGATAGAAAGCAAACCAGCAAAGTCAATAAAGATACATTCGAAAACCAGGATACTGAAATTGGTGTAGAGTGTTTATTAGTTGTTTTCAGGAGGTCTTTCCATGTAAGCAAAACTTGCAACTTTGGCAGTTCTTACATTTTTTAAGAGTTTATGAAAGTTACAGATTTTGTTCTTTATATTAATAAACTAATTGAAGCTTGTTTTTCTTGGTGGGGAAAGTCAGCTGCATAAGTTAAGTAAGAAAAACAAAAAGCTGTTACCATTATTTCTTGTTTTCAGAAACTTATCAAAGAATTTACTTATTTCTATTGTGTTTTCAGTGGTATGGTGTAATCCCTAGTATTTCTGATTTCCGGTACCCACAGTATCAAAATAAATATGACTAAAACAATTTTACATTGTGGAAATAATGGTGGAAAGTTATAGTGTAACGGACACAAGAGAAATATCGTTGTTCACATATCATATAACATATATTGTATAACAATATAAAGGTGTGGGATTGTGGACCTGATTGCTTTACTGGATGAATCTTTAAAAGGTGCCCAGTACAGGATTCTGCTGTAGATGGGCACCAGGGGGAAGTGACCCCCTTGTCTTTTTCCTCAAGGCCTTTTTTGGCTCAGATGGTATGTGTTTGCTATGGTTTGTGGCTTCAGAGACTTCATGTATTTCTTGGCTTAGCAGCTGCCCATTGCAAAGACATTAATCTGCTGAGCAGGCAGCCAGCTGATGCAGATGTGCAGCTTTGAGGATGTAAGGTGCACAGGTACTGCTGGGTTGGTGGCCTGGCAGGAGACACTTGCACTCTGAATAGTCAGGTACCCAGCCAGAGGCACATGCCAGCTCTGCCGCCAGCTGGGCTACCTAAAACACGGCTGCTTCTCAGTCACCTGTAGGCCAAGAGGGAGGAAAGACAAGCTATTTGGAGGTATTTTAATGAGAGCAGGAAAGGAGACCTTTTGTGCGTAGGTAGTTGAATTGCAAACGGAAGAAATACAAATGTCGAGTGAGCTGGGTGCATTCATGCACTGGGTCACGAGACAGGAATGGGAGTTTTGGAGAGACCACTGTTTGGAAGGGCGGATGGGATAGATACCATAGAAGGAAAAGGAGGGGTTATGTAATCAAATGCTGATAAGTTACCCTTTAATAGCCAACTCCCTCATTTAAATTGTTCACTGGTTATTAACTGACTTGTTGCCCAGATGTTGGGTAGCTGCTGAATGAAGACTGGCGTTTGTAAAGTACTGAGTTGCACCATCTGCTTTTCTACAGTGAGGATCTGATTAACTGGTACAAACCTTAGAGTGGTTCCTCTGCATCTTTGCTTGCACTACCAGTGCTGCATGTGCAGAATTAATTTCTGTTCTGTTAGTTTATATTTTTCATGAACACTGAATTTACCTTTTTCATTTTGGTTTAAAAAAAATATACCATCATCACAATTACTGTTACTTTTATCCTTATATTAAAATATCATAAAGGCATACAATTGCATATAATCAAATAAAGGATTTTATCTGTTCCTTAAATAGTTTGCAGGGAGAAAGGTCTCATCTTGGAAAATATTTTTTCGTGGGCATTGCTGCACTTAAGAAATCTAAGATGGTTACTGTTGTAGAACAGTGAGAATTTCTTCAAATGCTATTGTCACTTTGAGAAGATTAGTAATGTCTATGTATACTTCATTCTGTATATTGATTATGTAAGAAACACATGCATTTTATTGTATATGTATACACAGAGAGCGTATACAAGTCTGGATGTCAGCTTAAGTTTGCATAGATTTCTTGTCCCACTTCTAATGCTGCAAATATGTTAAGAATGAATTTTCAACAAAAGATTTAATGGAGCAAACATTCAAAAATTCTAATCATATTTTTATACCTACCAACACAAAGATTTAGAGACCAAGTTTGGACCTCACAGGTGGAAGTAGGTACGCAGTACTGTTTCTTTATGATGTTTCTTGATAATATGTGACACAAAACTGTTGCCTGTCCTGGGCCTTAGGTTTATGCAATTTGGAAAGATAGCTTTTAAACTCAATCTTCTCTAAGCAATATATATAAAATGGCTGTTGTTTAAGACTACTCCAAGTTATGGAATGTAAGTTGCTCTGATCAAAATTAGTAGAGAGCAGGTGAATTAGTCAAAGATGTAGGCAAACTATATTTTTCATGCAACTCTGCAATTACTACTGTATTAGACAGATACTATCATCCAGCACGTAGCTTTTGATTCTGCTATGGTTGGAATTTCTTTGGAATTGGATTAGAATAGCTATTAATTGCTATTTTTTTGCTAAAGATGGTGTAAATTTGTGTTTAGCAATAGTGTTTATTGCCACTCTCTTTTGAACTGTCAGCCACACTGATATTTCCAGAGAATAAAAGCGACATGTTATTTAAAAGTGGTACATAATCTCCTTTCTCTACCCCTTGTCCTACCTCAGTGCGTAGAGGAGGGTAGAAAGAGCATAGGTCATCATTCTTGCTTGCTAATGTACATCAGAAATTATTGCTGTTATCTTAAATAGCAGCTTGTGGTATCCCTTTTCAAGCAGACAGTCCTGCTGTCGCTTGAGTGGCTGCTGTGCTGCTGGCGTTGGCCCCCGGTAGTGATACGGCTATGGCTGGTGATAAAAGCTCTGCTTTTAGGGTTGTGGTAGTGGTGAGGACTTGGGTTGTTTTTAATTGTAGAGATCTCCTTTCATGGAGACCTGCATCAGGGTTCCATTGCTGCTAGAGGGAGAAGCTAGCAGATTCTAGTCTTGATTTGCTTATTACTGCTGTTGTTTATTTATTTGTTTACTTTTAATCAAGTTTTGTAAGTTATTTATATGGCCTTGTGGTTAATCTTCTGTAAAGAAAGGGGTTTTTTGTTTGCCTGCCTTTTAAATTTCTGGAGGCTGCCACTCTTACACAGGGAAGTCCCATTATAGACTAAGCAGGAAAAATATAGAGGGAAGGACTCCACATATTTAGACATGTATTAATTGTATATGGATATATTTTTCACACCTTTTAAACTAGTTTTTACTGTAGTAGATCAAGTCTTGTTGCTTAAGTAACTTTCAGGGCTTAACAGTTTTGTTGTCTCCTTGGAATTTTTTTACAAATGGAGATAAATAGGAGGTTTGGCATCAGTGTAATGAGAATTACACTGATGAATTAGTAATTCATTGATGAGATTGAATTAGTAAAAACTTCAGAAAGCATCAGAGTAGTATGTATGCAGATAGTAATGAGGAAGAGAGAGAAAGATCAGAGTATTTTAGTGAGTTTTAAAATGGAGGTACATGATGATGACAGGTTATTATTTCTCTGGTACTTTCAAGAAAGCTGGGTAGGAATGTTTTGTTGTGACTGGCCCTAGAATAGGAGAGCTTTTGTAGTCACAGGTTGTTATGTAGAGTATTGTGTGTATATAGACTTTATATGCAAAAAGCATAATAATTGAGAGAATATTATGTGTACTGGTGATCAAGGAGACAACAAGAGATTATAGTAGGAAAGTAAAATAGTAGAGTTTATCAAAGAAAGGGTGATGTCAAAAGTTGCAAGTGTGGAGATGGGTAGATTTATGGAGTAGGGTGAGAGAAGAAGAGTGAATTATGCTTGAAAACATTTTCCTTGACCATGAGAAGTTCTTGCATAGTCAAGACACATAATCAAAGAAAATTATTATAGTAGCATGAGGGTATTTGGTAAAAAGAGTACAAATAGCATGGAGTTAGTAATAATTACACCAGAGTTCTGTTGGTCATTATGAGCAATATAAAATATAAAACAGTTAAGGTTGAAAATAGAGTATAAGGAATCAAGTATAAAATGTGGAATTGTTCGGAAATTTTGTAATGTACCATCAGTAAGGGAATAAGAGAATCCTTACTACGGTTTTGGATCTTTTGTCAGAGAGGGAATAGAGAGGCATTTGAAAACAAATACTGTTAAATTAGATGCTGCCAAGGCTCAAATCCTTGATAGGTGGATCTCTCTTACTGTGGGAACTGAAATGTCGAAAAAGATGATAAATTCCAGGAGCCATCTAGCAGGATATTGGAAGCATTACTTATGTAATGCTTTATATTTATTTCCTTATAACCAAGTTAGTTAGATTTCTGGGATTTGTATTGTTGGTTGGTTATTTTGGTGTGTTGAGGTTTTTTTAAGCAGTTCAAATGGTATTTAAAAAAAAAAGAGTCTGTCAGAGAATGGATCAGAGTTTCTGTTCATTCTTTTTGCTTTTTAAGTGTAATGTGTTGCTCTTATGGACCTCTGTTAAGTGCTGATCAGTTCAAAGACCACAGCTGTAGTGCTTGGCAATAATGCAGCTCATGCCATACAAGGTAAGAACATCTTCCCTTAGAGGAAGCGGATGCCATGGAAGTATGTTTGCTACAGGATCATGCCAATGAACAGCAGTATTTACTTGCTGGATGTGGCTGACATTGTGGCTTTACTTTTTTTACCTTTATATCTCAGCTGTCAATGTGTTTTTCTCATGTTCGAGTGTTACTGTGGATGTTAATTGAGGAATCAAAAGATATACAGACTCCAACATAAAAAACGAACTAAAGAGAGAGAAATAAGTGTTGATCTAAGTGTGAAATGAGATCATCTGCAGGACTGATTTTTTCCCTTTACGCCTTTGTCTAAAAAAAATAGATAGGTGTGCTTTTTATCAGTAACACTTAAGTTACTGTGCAAGTGGCATCTTTCTGAGCAAGTGGTTGGTTTTCCACCCCTTTTTCTTGTGTTATGTTAGTGATTTAGAGTTTTAAAATTGCTTCTCAGCTGTCGCCTGCCTTTTGGGATATTCTCTGTAGCACCCAACTTTTCAATGATTGAGGTTTAAGTGCAGTCAATGTGTGGAGTCACAGTATGTTCCTTTTCCAGTTGTGAGTACTATGACGTGTAATTGGGAGGCTGTCGATGGAGAAGCACAGTCACGAGTCTGAACTTAAACACTTACCTAAACAAACATATCTTAATCTTACAATATATTGCATATTCATATTCAATAATGCAATGCAGTAGGTGAAATTGACTTTCCCTACGGTTGGCAAGAGTTTTTGGTAAGAAGACCTTACAAAGAGTGTTTGGTTGAAAGGGTGTTTATTTTCCGGTACTGTAGTTCTCACCCTGAAGGTTGCAAGCTTGTTTTCACTTTAATAAAATGTTACATACAATAAATGTTTGTTGACTCCAAACGGATTGTCAAGAGCTGTATTCTGCAGTTGTATAGAAAGTGTAATATTTAATACCTAAGAAATTTGATTAAGTTAAAGGTTTTTTTGAAAGTTCTGAAAAAGAAATTACGGCAGTGGAAGACTTCTTTCGCAATTGAAGATCTTCACTGTGGACTAGCTGGCACTAGCTTCTACCTTAGAAGTATGTATCCAAAAAAACTTTCTTCACAAAGGAGCATTTTCTCAGCTGGGAATAGGATGGTTTAATATCTCCTGTCTCATTATGTTGAAGTGCTTTGGAAGTTTAGATTATAATTAGGAACTTCCTTTCTTCATGGTCGTAGTTACATCTTTGTGTAGATAAAACTGAAATGTCAGTGTCCTGGTTAGTCAAGGATACAGTTATCTCCAACTTTTAGTAGGCAGTTTTTCTCTAACCTTTCACAAGCTTGTCCTCAATCTCTTTCTTATGCATTTTTATGTATATTTTAGCCAGGTGAATTTTGTGGGGTTTTTTTATATGTTAGTAAGCTTTCCCTAGAGGTACTGGTTTTCACATATTTAGTCCCTTAGTTCAGCACTGGAGTAAGTAGTACTCTCAAAACATTCAAAAAGGCAAGCAAATCTACTTTCTTTTTACTGTTCTAAAAATGAGTGATTTGCTGCAACATTAAGATCAATAATTTTTAGCCTTTACCTTACATAGTGACCTCAAAAATAAGTAAGTTACTTCAGCTGTAGTTAGGGGCCCACTGTTGGGCTGGTTTTCATTTTCTGTTTTGCTCATGGACACGAAGGAATCAGTTGTCCTCTTTCAGAAATAGTGAAGAGACTTTAGTACATTTACTTTTTAATCAGACACTGTAAGGACAGTAGAAGTATCCAATTTAATAGCCAGTATAAAGCTAATGATATCTGCATAGCACTTGTGTGGAAGAATAGGGAGGAATTGCAATTAAGCTACTATGTAATGCTGTTTTACCTGTCATTTAAAGACTGGTAATGTTTGTCTTTTGCCTTAAATAGGTGACTATTTGTCATATTATGCTTCCCATAGATTTTAAAATTGGGGATGTTCTCTGGGTGGGACAATGAATGGTGCCAAGGTTTCCTAATTTCAGGAGAAGTTTCCAATGTTGCATTTTGTGTAAGGTGTATGGTGTAGTAAATGTACCTAATAGTAGTTTGATTAGTCCAAAATGTGCTTCTATTCTTTTGTACATTTGAGAACTATAAAATGCATATTATATAAAACGTTTATATTTAGATTAGATTATATTAGATCTAATTCTGGTAAACAAGTAGTTCTGAATATGAGTTTACTACAAAACCTTAAATATGTGCTAAGATTTTACAACATATGCTTCTTAATTCAAACACTAGTAGTAGAAAGTACAAATATTTTAAAGATAGGCATACTGTTGTGATAATAAAAACATCTCTGAAGTGAATAATATATTATCTGCATTATTATTTGCAGATTATGGCTAGCATAACAGAATTTTACAGTAGTACAATTTTGGTAAGAGTGGCTCTTACTGTGATGTTCTTTGTAAAATGTCGGGAGAAAATATCCTCATTGGCATTTAAAGATAACACTTAAACTCTGGAGGAATTTGGAACAATTCAAAGAATTCCTTTATCTACACTTAAAATAATCTGTTTTAATCAGGAATAATTTTTCTTTGTTTCAAAAATGTCAGAAGCACTCATTTGAGGGACAATTTGTATGATTAAAAATCAAAATTTAAAGGATAAGGATTATTTTTCTGGGTTGGTGCTTTAATTATCTATGGTTGTTGACAGATGTAAGTAGTCTTACACTTAAGCTAGTAGAAAGGCTGCTAGCAGTTCTTTACTTACCTTTTCCATTATGGTAATTTCAGTCTTTTTTTATTTCCAGAACTACTTTTGCTGTAGTAGACTACTGTAGTTTGGCAAGGTCAAGGCCCTGTAGTTAGTGAGGTACCTCCTGCTCATCCCATTGTTACATTATGATTTGTCTGTATTTTAGGTAGTTGAACTGTCTTTCCATTTCCTTCTCCTTTATTTGCATTCTTCATTTTAATTTGACAGCATGTCAGAATGATAACTAAATATGAATGGTACCTCTGCCACTGAAAAGAGCAAGCAGTAACATATGCTGTAGCCAGGATGGTAAGGTCTGTTTTGAGTCTCGGGAGTAGTAATGGGGGGAAGGGGCAGTTTGGGTTTTCTGAAGTTCTTCCTGTTCTGAAATTTTTGCAGTTGTGCCAGTTTCCCCTTTTCCTTTTTAAAAACAGGAAACTGAGCAAGTACAGCGGAAGTTTCCCATCTTTTGACAAGATAGAGGAGGAAGTTGGCTTCTGTCTTCCCTAACTCATCATGGGATACTTAAGAGCTCACGACACTTTTCTGGGATGGTGACTTTCTACCTCTTAGGCTCTACTGGTGTTGGGCTGTTGGAAAAAATAGTAATGCATTGCTTTGCAATTTCCTTACTTCTTTTTAGGAAATGAAGTTTAATACAAGTTTTTGTTTAAAACAAAACAAACAAACAAAACATTGACTACCATGACCCCCAAACCTTCAGAATTTAGGAGATGTCAGAATTATTTAGCTGATTTGACATTTAGATGTTTTCTTAAGATGATTTGTCACAGTTCCTGGACATGCTGTGCATTGATGTAAAGGGTAGAAATAGGGGCCCATTCATCTAATTGCTTAGGAACTTCTATGAGGTACTAAGAACAGTTGGCTTTGCAGCATAATTTTAAGTAGAATATTTTTACCACCTCTTTTTCACTTGATACAAAAATGTAAAATTCTTAATGAGAAGATCTGGAAGGTAAAAAATGGGAGAAGTTAATCTACCTTTTATAAGCTGTTCAGTGATATATTTTCCAAGAACCATATTTACATGCACCAATAAAAGATGAAGTTTTAAATAAAGACAGTACAAAAGACAAGTAATCTTTTTTCTTTACTGTCATCTTGGAAAAAAAAAAAGAAAAAACCTACAGTACATGCTGACACTTGAGCTTTTCGTAGAAATACCATTGTAAGTACTGTGAAATGGAAGAATACATAGTATTTTCTGAGAAAGTTTTGTAAGGGAAAAAAGTGGGGAAAATATAATTTCTAAAATGTGTTTTATAATAAGGAATATGAAATAATGAAATCCTTACTCGGATTTAGTCTGTTGCTTTCTTCTTATCTAATGCTGCAATCCCTAGTGATAGCATCACAAATGGTTCTTCTGCAGAGTATTACAATAAGGTGATTTGGGATTACATTTTCATGTAAGAGTAGGAAAGATAGGCATGTGTAATTTATTTTCACTAAACATTAGTATTGTGAGTTGGTAACTTGTGGTTTAGAAACAGTGTCAAGTTGTAGCCAGTTATGGTGGTTAACTAGGTTAGTCTCAGAAATCAGAACACTAATTATTACTTTTTCATAATGCACTTCATTGAAAAATAGAAATAGACTACTGAAGGGAAATACAGCAGCATCTAGTTCATCTGTGTAGTAGTTTCATACATATGGTACTTTCAAAATATAAGAGTTTCAATGTCTTGGGAAATACTACATAGTATACCCTAGTAAATAATTTTTTCTTATTCTACTTCAGTAAGACAATGAGAATTATTTGATTTAAGGCTTCATAATGAAATTTGCATATGTAAATAGTTATCATTCAGGATCCAGCAAATTAGGTAGGTTAATTGTGATTTAAACTATTTGTTTTTTCCACACTAATGGAAAATGGCAAGGCAGTACTGGAAATTTATGGCAGAGGAAATAAATACAACTAATGTTTTTTTCTTTGAAGACACAGAAATCTGTTCCTGTGGATTTTGGGAAGAATTGTTTCCATCACAATTGCCAATAATGCAACCAAATAGACTCTCTGATTGTGTTGGTGTCAGATTATAGATAACATGACAGATGCTGCTTGTATGTAATTTTTATGCTTCTCTGGTAGTGGGGCCACACCTTTAAGTCAGAGCATCCTTTAAACTTGAAACACCTGTAGAACTAGTTGTTCAATTATATTCAGTTTCCAACACTAAATGAATGTGGTTTTTCAATTACTTCCATTTCTCATTAGGTTTTGTTGTGGTTTTGAATACTGCAGGTGAGGGAAAAATAAGGAAGTTTTACAGTTGTTTGGGTTTTTTTTATAATTTATAGTTGCTTACATGAGATAAAAGATGAAATGAAAGAGGAATAGGCAGATTCCATTTAAATATGGACATTATTGAAAGGGGAAAAATTGATCTGTAGAGAACTGGTTTAATCTAGTGAATGTTACAGTATCGGTGCAGTATCTGCAACTTAGTTTCTTTCAGTGAACTTTATATTATGGTATATGTCAGTTTTAATGGAAGTGTGGACTAGTTACAGTTATATTTTGTAACTACTCTTTAATTCTGATTCTTTAGAGTATCTTAATTCAAAATATTTAATAGGCAAAAATCACTTACTGAAGTTCCAGTTGCAAAAAATGGAATGACGTATTAAGAAAGTGCCTACAGCATTGCTATCATAGCCATTTACCAATGATCACTCTAAGCATTCAAGAAAAAAACCGTATAATGCCTCTGAAAAGTTAACATTTTTTCCTGAGAGTTAAAATGAAAAATTTATTTGTCTCCATAATGTTGTTTCTATAAACATTAGTGACTTTCTTTTCTTTCTTTAAAGTGGAAGTCAGATTTGAAGAACAAACTTTTGAGCATATGGCAGGCAAAGCATTCAGACTGTGAAAACAGTGCTTTGGCATTTGTCCTCTAGATAGATACTTTGGCTGTTCCCTAATCTGGCAGATAATGGGTACGCCGGTTGAAATTTTAGACAGGTGAACTGTAAGACCATTTAGATCCTCTAAGGCATAACCGCTTGTAAACTGAGTGGCATTATTATTTCTGAAGTTTCCATTTATGTTTCAGACAATGGTGTTATGTTTGTATCCATTATTTAAGGTTAGTTTACCTAATTTAATGTTGCATTTTCTCAGAGCGAAAATAATGGCTACATAAATGTCTTGTACTTTCAGTATCAACCGAACTAATAACTGTTATGGCTTATTACTGTATACATACGTAAGTCAGAGTAGTGTAGTTCCATCTGCCTTGGTATGTCTGCCTGTCTTCTGGCTTGTACAGGTTTCTGCTTTAGTACATCAGCAGAGCTTGTAAAACATTTCCTAGCATCTCTTGTCATACGTGTTGTGGTGTCTTTAAAGCAGTCAATCCTTTGCAAGAAGGTCAGTGAAGTTCCTGGGTTTTGAGCTGGGAATACTGGGTGTGCTGGCATTGAAGTACTGTGCCAGTAACAAAAACTTTTACATTTGTCATGTATTTGTAGATGCGAAATACAGCTCTCTTTTGAGTATATCAGCTTGCACAAATGGTAGGATAAATTACTTTGAAAGGATATTATGCAACAAATATTTTCCTTAAAATAAAAAAATATTAGTTCTGTGAAGAAGTGACTGACAGTCTCTTGTCCTATGACATTTATGATTTACAACCATTCAGGCTTTTGCAGCATGTGACTGCCTTTAGTAATTTTTCAGGTTTTAATCAAATACGATTTTAGAAAGCTATTTCATGCTGCATATGAAGTGTATATCCAAATGTGCAATCCCAAAGCGTGTTGCGTTTGACAGTGAATGGGCTGCATACCAACTTAGATGAGATGTTGTTTCAGGAATAAGTCACTCTCTTGATTTACTTTTCTTTTTTGAAACATCTTAAAGTATTACAGGTGAATTCATTATTAATTATGGTGGTTCAGTAGTAGACTATACATGATGAAAGAGTGCTCACTACCTTAATCTCCAAACATTTATAATAAACATTGTTTATTTCTCTTACTAATCCCCACTGCAACTCCTGTGTCCCTTGGGCTCAAGAGACAAGGTATTACCAGATCTGTTGTAGCAGAGTGCTGCATGGCTCTGCTATCTGTATTTTGTTATGGCTTTCAGTATTTGTTACTATATTTGCAGGGGAAGATAGTTACATTGCTTCACTAAGAATGTATGGTAATATAGAGGGGATCAGTTATGCTGTAGTAATTTCTAGAAAATGCAGAACTGTCTCAGCAGTTTCAGGTATCTGCCAATGATCGACAATGGAGAAAATATTTGGAAACAAATCAGGAACGGAACTTCTGTTATTTGACTAGACATTTATTTCAAGAGAATTAGAAAAGTAAAAACAAATTTTACTGCAGTAATAGGCAGAAATGTGTGTGTTTTTCCTAAATCACAGTAAAAAAATAGGCTAATGAATAACTAGCATTTACTTCTATCTGTGGTGCCTTTTTGTATTTTCATTATAGTTATTTCTAACTTTTGTGTGCTTTCTTTTGCCTGGAAAATGTGCTCAAGCATCAAAATGCTCAATCATTTTAAATAAGTAGTGAAGAATGTTACACTCATGTTCGCTGTTGACAGTTTTTTCTTTTTGGACATAAGGCTGAAGGTCTTGGTCTTGTATTCTTGGTTCCATAATTTTCTTGTGAACTAAAGCCAAAGCCAGTTAAAATAAGTTCTGCTAAATTTCATAAGAGTTGGATGAGGCTTTCTGAAAAAATAAAGATTTGAAACCTGATCTGCTGGCAAAATTCTAACCTTTGGCTCTGAGAGTATAATTTGTCTTTCTGAGCAGATACTTAGATATTGCATGGTTTATCTGATGGTTAGTACATGCTATATTTTTAAAAGTAGCCGTTTATAGTAGAACTACTTTGTTATAAAGGCAATGGTACAAGACTTTCCTCTGCATTTGCACATTGACTACTTCACCTTGCTCTGCTCTGCTTTTATTTCAAGTGGGCAGCAATGGCAAGTGGTTGGAGAGGGCCAGATGGCTCCTGTCAGGTCTAGGAAGAAGACACATAGTGGAAGTCAGGATCTTCCTTTTCATCCTTAGGTAGCTGCAGAGGTGACTGAGAGACTTCCCTATGGTTTATTTGTACACATAGACCTGTACTGTTGCTCAGTAACAGTCTTTTAATGTAGAATCTGATGGTTATGACTGTGTAACTACAGCCCTCTTCCTAGAAGTATATAATGCTGGAGATACACCTTCCAGTAATGATCATTTTATCACTTACTTGTAGGGTTCTGAATTAGATCAGGTTCACATTGTACAGAGGATTGTAAAGACAAGCAATAAATTTCTTCCAAAGGAAGAATTAAATAAGCTTGAATTAAATAAGCAAAAACAACAAGACGTGAACCGAGCTGCCATCCTGGAGGTCATTCCAGGGCTGTCTGTATAGCCCTTGTACTTCATGTCTCTGTTCCAAATGCATGGATATTTGAGATGAGCTCTCTAGTGCACACAATTGATTTAATGTATTAAACTGTTTGCTTTTCAAGTTATGTAAGTTAGTGGTAAGCATAGCCCTCAGACAAATAAAAAATGAGTATTCAGGTTGTCAATATGTATTCAAATGTCAATAATTCTTAATACTACAATACTAAAAATAGGCTAACCTAGGATTTTAATATGCTCTGATTTATTTATGTTTCCAGTTGCAGTTTGTACTTCTGTCAAGAAAATAGTGTGTGAATTGTATGTGGTAAGGTTTGGTTTGTTGGGGTTGGTTTATTTGTTTTAAACTCAAATCCTAAGTCTGTAGTTTCTCAACCAGTTGGGTTTTTCCCCCCTAAGAATATATTCACGAAAGCAGAGACTTGCTTCCAGAAGGACTGGGACCAAAAACTCAGTATTTAAAGAGCCCAGAGAGCAAAAAATACTGAATACTATTTTAAGATATTATAGTAGTGGATTTCCTTGATCTATCCTTCTCCTTTCTGTCCAGAAGAACCACAAACAGACAAACTTTCTGGAATGAGGAGTTTCAGTCCCAACGCAGGAAGTGATTATTGTTTTAGTAAGTCATAAACTGAAAGATGGCGGGAAATGGAAGTGTCATTTTTAGTTATAACTAGGCACTCCTGCAAGTGACAACTCATTTTTCATTTGGAACTTCAGTTTATTTTGTTTTCTTCCTTGGTAATTCCATTGACTTCTAGAGCATAACTGAGCAGTTACGCTATTGTGCCCTTCTCTAGCACCAGCCTGCTTAATAGCTGTATGTGCACCTGTTGGTGTGCAAACAAAAGAACAACATATGGAATTCTGTGAACTGCCATCCTGAACTTTCAATCAAAAACAGCAAAAAAGAAGAAGAAAATATTGATTGGGAAGCATTCTATATACCAATAAACAGGTCACTTACAATTTATATGAAATACTTTAGATGATCAGATGGTTACAGAGTTTTATCTGCATAATTTGTATTTGATATATACATCTGCGTGCATGAAATAGCTTTGAGCGGTGAACACATGATGTTCTTCTCCAGACCCAAAGCAGAATACCCCTATAACAGAGAGCCAGATAGTGGGGAAACTCTGAATTTTTTGCTTTCATGAACACCTGTGCATTGGTTTTTGTTTTGCTTTTAATTTGTCTATATCTGAAAGTGATGTAAGCAGCATCTGGTTATTCTTATTTAGTATGCCTATGCTGCCAAAAAATCAACAGATTCTTACTGTACTGCATTTCAGAACTAATGAGGACATAATTATATCCCTGAGCAGGAAGAAGGAATTATGCTTTGTTGGGGACTAGACTAGAATAGCAAGAAAGTAAACGAGGAAAACATTATTTTGAACCAAGTAAGAAAAGTATTCGCTTCTGACAAAGATCTGATATTCTGATTTGTTGGCAGTTGACTAAGAAAACAATGCAGTAGAACTTGCATTTCTTTTGAAAATAGGAGCAGCATAGGTAGAAGTAGAGGATTTTTCCCTTTTAATTTTGCACATCTGTTTTGCTGGTTTTCACCTTCTTCTTGAAACTGATGTACCGATTTGTAGATTCTCATGAAGATTATTAAAAATAAGCTGATAAAAGCAGGTTAGGTTCTTTGTTGACCTGTTGATTTGTTTCAAATACATTTTTGAAAAACTGGTAAGTATTCAAGTCTAATGTGCTTGAAAAGCCATCTAGCAGGTACGTGTTTTTCAAATACGTAGTGGTAGAAACACGTACAACTACCTACTTTTACTTCACTGCTGGTGCTTCGAGTGAGTGGGGAAAGCCGAGAAGCCTCTGTCCTTGGACACTGACAAAACTTGATTGTACAGAGACTGCTGAAGTTAACTCTGCTTTGAGCAGGCAGTGGATGAGGTCACATTCAGAGGTTTCTTCAAAACCTATTATTCTGTACTTAGAAGATTATACCTGGTATTACGTAGAAATATTTGCCAGGTTTGTGTTATCATCATGGTAGTCAACAGTCATGCGTGTGCCACCACTGGGACTTGGATCGTTTTGGTCTTGTGTTTTTCTTCTTCTTTTGACAATATTGTAGAGTGATCATAAGGAGATCACGGAGGTAATTGCTGATAAATGTTTAATTCTCACAATGTGCAAGCTACTACAGTGCAGATCACAGTTTAGCTGTCCCCTAGAAATCTGGTTCCCTTCTGACTTGAAAAGTGTAGTTGTGTTCCTCTGCTAATGGATTCCTGTAACTTCCTATGTTATCACTGGTCATTGGGTACTTAGATTGGGTTGCTGATTGAACTGCAAGATACATAGATAAAAAAGTAGTTTTCAGTCTACTTAGAGGTGGAAGATGCTAGGGTGGATTGTTTAGGGTCATTTTTCACTTAAAACAGTAAAAAACTGAGAGTACAGTTGTATCTTCAGGATGGAAACAGCCATTATGAGAAGGCGGCGTATGGCATCTCTGCGTCATTTTGAAATTCCTGAATAGAATAGCTTGGGTGAAATCAGAGAACTAAGTAGTGGTTTCACAATACAATATCTCTATTACTATGAATTTTTCTCGGTAAATGTTCTTTTAGATCCTCTAGGACCATAAATAACATAATGTAGCACTAATTTTCGTTTGTTTGTCAAGGTTCATCTTCACAACATAGTAACTTACAGGGAAATCAGAGAGTTTGCTCATCCTTTAGTGATAATACATAATGATGGTGATTTTTGCATACTAAATGCAAGATTGGTTAGAGATTTAAGTCTGCTCTTAAGTTTTCAGCTTTAAATTTTGAAGCTGAAGGTTTTTTTCTGAACTCAGTGTAACTTTCTTTTGGAACAGATGACAACATAAGAGGGACATCCTTCAGCCAAATGCCTTCAAACAGTATTCATATATTTTACACAAACTTTCTGCTGTATTTTAAAGAAGAAATCCTTAAAATTACTCTGTAAGTGAGCTAACACAAATAAAATGCAATATACAAAAACGAAAAATAAATGTGTCCTGTTTCTCAGATGCTTCTAAATTCATCATGTTGGAGAACTGGGAATCAGCTCTTTAATTGAATCAAAGACAGTACTGGATCTTATTTATGGTAATTCATGAGATAATGTATCCTAAAATTGCCAACAAAATATTTGAAAAAATAGCAGGTTTTCTACAGTTGCTTGTGGCAATCTGAATGCTTTGTAGGTGTTGGGGGTACATAGCCTGGTTTAGATAAAACTAAAAGTTTGATGGTCTAAATTCATAACCTCAGTGGTAAAGTATTGTCTCAGTGGGAAAGTTCGAGTAGCTTTGCCATTTTCAAGAACTGTTTTACAAGTGACATGCACAAAATCCTTATATTCTGCATTGTGCATCTGTTCTGATGTGTTCAGACTATAAACTCATGATGGGGATGTTCTTTTAGTCCGTAAAGTGTTGGACACACTTGTGGTGCTGTACAAGTTAACGTTTTAATTTTAAATTTAAACTGATTGTGAGTCCCTGTTTTTATAGGAAGATATAATTTAGCAATGTGAGGTGATCTGTTATTCGGCTAATGATTAACACAACAGTGGTAAATAAAAGTCTGGTAAAATCTGTAGGGCAGAGGGAGCAGAGAAGAGCAGCCAGGTGGTCGGTCACCAGGTTGCAGGACCTGTGCTAGCCAGCTCAGAAGAGGATTGACAACTCTGCCTGGCAGAAGTGCAGCCGGAAGAAGTTAAGCACTAAAGGAATCTAGGTGAGGGATTTAAGGGTAACCTGTAACGATGGAAAATGCAGGATGAGACTTGTACATGGGTTTAAAAACCACAGAAATACTACCCCCTGCTGTTTCTTATGGGGCATTGGAATACCTAATGCTACAAAAAACCAGTTTATATATCAACTTTTTTTAATGCCGTTTCCTTTTTAGCATGACATAAAAAGTAAAACCCTGAAGTATAACCAGCCTCAGAAGTAGCTGTCCTTGATTATGACTCAGAAGCACAAGTTCTGTTTAGCTTTGCACTGAAAGCAGGATTTCTGCGTTTGTTTTGAGTGGTGAATGCTGCCTGTCCTCTGCAGAATACAGTGCTTTCTGATTGTATAATGAAACTGCTGAGATTTTTGTAAGTAAACGCATTAATTATTTTGAGTTGAAATGAATGAAGAATTGAATTGAGAAATGTAGTCTTCTGTTTCAGCATCTTTCTAACCTGAATTAATTTAATAATGGATGAGATAAATTATTCAAACTTCAGATACACCCAAAACACATTGAAATCTTTTGTATAGTACCTTGAAGAATTTAGCTTGTGGTTATCCTGAACTGCTTGCTACTATACATGATACTAAAAAATACACAGCAAAGATTAGAGCTAGGGTTGTGTGAACTGTGACATTCTGTGACATCAGAAGTAATTTTACATGTTGCTTTTGCTGTTCCCTTTTGTGTAATTCCAGCGGCTGTAGGAAGTCTGTCCTCCTTCACAGATGAAGTCATATTTCCTGTTCATCTTTAGATTTGGTATATGTATGCTGTCTCAGCAGGTATCTCATAGCATGACTGCTATGATTCTTCTGACCACTGGTGTTTGGTAGGGTTGTTGTCTAGTAAATGCAGATACATGGGCTTACGAAGTAGAAATATTCCCTTTATGCTACAGGAGAAAAGGAAGTTACCTTTTTAAAGCATGGATTGGGCCGCAAATGTTAAAAACCATGCTTCAAAATGTTCATCTTTTGTTGCATTTAAAAGAGCTTGGTAGGGCAGAG
This sequence comes from Dicrurus megarhynchus, assembly GCA_013399195.1. Taxonomy (NCBI): domain Eukaryota; kingdom Metazoa; phylum Chordata; class Aves; order Passeriformes; family Dicruridae; genus Dicrurus; species Dicrurus megarhynchus. Next base: position 692,881 of record VXAD01005101.1, on the reverse strand, counting down.
CTAATGTTCTCTTAGTATTTTATATCTCAGTTTCTGTGTCTGAAAATGTATGTATTTCTTTTGAGACAGTTCCTGGTATTTAGAGTATCTGCAACATGCCTAAACAAACCCCTTAATTCTATTCAGTTATCTCTAACTTTTTGAACAGAGCTTAGCTTCTTTGCATATGATACGTGAAACAGAATAATACAAAAAAAAGTATTGCTTTCAGATTCTAAATGTTTTCTGAAGCGTAAATGAAACTTTACAAGAACTATTTAGATGACTACTTTATCCCATTTTGTAGTCAGGGAAGTATATCTGATTCTTTGTATCTATTACTTTTGTAAACACAATGTGTAATGTCAATATACAACTTGAAATAAAAGGGACAATAAGTGATTTCCTAAAGCATTTGAAGGAATCCATATGTAAACTGGGATTAGATGTTATTCTTACTGATTTTTTTTCCTCATCTCACTTACTTTATCAGCGTGGCCTTGACTACAGAGGGATTGCTGCAAGAATGCAGCAAGAAGAATCAGAAGTAAAATTCATGCTAACTTTGGACATTTTAAAAAAACCCCTGAATTCTACAGTTTTCATCCTGTTTCTTGACATCTTGTACCACATTTTCATTAATAGTATGAAATCCTCTATAATCATTTACCAGAAGAGTGTGGTCTTACAAGGGTTTTGGGAGTTCATAGAAAACAAGAGGAAGATAGTATGTCTTTTTTAGGCTGTCTTGCTTGCTTAACAGTATAGTATTATGAAATGTGTATATTGATACCAGTCCATCTTGATACCAATATTTTTCCAATGCATGTCTTTTTTTTTTTATAATCTTTATCTCATAATTTTTAGAAAGCTGTTGTTTGGTTTAGTGGTGGGTTTTGTTGTCTGTTTCATTTGTTTGGTATGGTTTGTCCTCCCTTAGTGCAAATGTTGCTAAGATGTTTCTAATGTGGTTTTGAGTGATGGAAGTATTTTTCCTTTTTTTTACCTTATGCCTCCTATTCATCTGCACTCATTTACTGTTAAGTTATCAGAAGGCTTGAAAGTGTAATTTGAGGAAAGACTGGAAGAAAAATGTTTTGTTTGGTCTACAGAAGAGAAGACAAAAGAGACCTGATAAGAGTTCTTTAGTATGTGAAAGGACCGACTATAACACTAAAACTTCTTTTGTGTCTGTTGGAGGTAGGACAAGGACCAGTAGAGGAGGGTAGTTGGAGCAAGTGAGGTTTAGATTGAAGGTTGTTAAAAGTTTCCTAACATAAGCAGTGGGCAGTCATATCCGTGCAGAGAATTGGTGGAATCTCCATCAATGGCATTTTTAAAACAGGTTAGAATAACCTTTTCCAGGAAGGGATTGATTCAGAGCAGTACCTGCAAGCAATACTGGGATGATGGACAAGATAGCCTTTTGAAAGGTATTTCTAGCCCTGGTTTCTAGATGTCTTGGGTTCTTTTGGCTCACATCTCAGCACATTCATTGGGAGCCAACTACTTTCAGGAGATATTAAAAGCTCTCCCCCTCCCCACCCCTGACAGTCTCTGGAATGTTATCATATTTCATAGAAAATAATTACTTTAATCTCTATAGTATATATATTGATTTGTATTTTTTGTTGTCAGAATATTCTATGATTTCTCAATCAAGATAACTGTGCAAGTAATAAATATTCTTGTATGATAGCACTATCTGATTGCAGTGCTTCCTTTACAATGAAAGGTATGACAGTATTAACTTATCCATAATATGTTACCATAATCCACTATTGGTTGTTTAGTTCATAGGTGTTACGTCCTCAGAATTTTGAGGGGAAAAAAAAGATTATTCATTATATTGAACTCAGATCAGTATTGAAAGAACTACTGGGTTGCATTTAACAGAACTGTTAATGCGTTAATTGGCTTGCAGTATGAATATGAAGTAGAAGGCTGGCTGCATGGGACACCCTGAGCTGAGGCAAGAGACTACTACTTCTTGCCTTCTTTGTGTTTGGATACCACATGGTTATTTATACTTGGAACTTACCAAAGGAGATGCTTCAAATGTTAGAGTTGCCATTCCAGTAAAGTTCTGAGAGTAAATATGGTCTGTATCTGCATTATCTGCATTAACATGCAATGGTATTAACTGCTTTTAATTCTCTTTCACTACCATTAATGCAACTCCTTCATGATGCTAAATTTCCTATGTCTTGTTTGACGTGTCAGCAGAATTTTTAAGTGATCTCACATGTAAGACCAGTGATACCTGAATTAAATGAGAGTTTTGCTGTTACTGTCACAAATAATGATCCATGACTGCATTGGTAAATCTGAAAGGTGCAAGAATAGACAAGGCTAAGAAAAGCCTTTCATAATTAGTAAGCAAGAAGTTGGAAGTGCAGACTTGATCTATTTTATATGTACTTCCTTTTTTTAAAGTTAGTGTACTCTTCAGAACAAATTTATAGATGCTTATACCTTGAATTCAGGAGTAAATTTTTTTTTTTAATTGCCAGATATGGTTGCAAGACAAATGGTAAGTGTACCACTGCTCTTTGAGTGTGCTGTTTTGCATATAAAAATATGGCTGTTAAACTGAAACAGTATCTTGCACATGATGATCTCATTCTACTCTTCCCGTTATTGCCTGCTGACAGTGCAGAATATGGAGTGGTATATTGTGTGTGTGTGTGTGTGTATAAAACTGTTACCTTAGAAAAGATACTTTATTTTAATTTAGGGCAGCCTGCAGTTAAATGAATTCTAGCCTGCTGCTCTATGAATGTTGTTTTCTTCTTCAGCTCTGTGTCATGGTAGCTCATATATGTGTTCACCCCAGATTCAGAATTGGTCATCCCACTTGTCTGTTCCATCAGTCATAAATGCATTTCTTTTGTTAACACTACATGCAGGGCCAGTAAACTACTAGTTCAAGCAGAAAGTGCAGGTATTTATTTGCCTGTTTTCATATGTGATGTGTGGATATGGGTCTCTTACTGTTAGTTCCTAGGTATTTTTGGTAGAATAATATTAGTTTTATGAAGAATGCTTTCATGTGATTTTACTGTATGTCTGTCTTCTCCGAGGCTTTTGGAACCTGTTAACCAAGTTCAGCCATGTTTGATAGAAAGAAATAACTTCTTTCTAGATTTCCAATAACCAATTTGAAAATTAGCAGATACATAAAGAAAAGAGACATTAGAAATGTTGGCAGTGAGGGAGGGTTGGGGACAGCTTGGACTGTATGTATTCCAGGTGGAATGGCTTTCAGCAGCCTGCATGTACCGACTTGCACATTTTTGTGAACCAGTTGTAGCATGTGCTGCTCCTTGCCCGGTTAGTTGGAGAGATGGGTCTGTGGGAGCTGCAGGTACTTTGCAGATCTCTAGTAGGCACAGAAGGGAGAAAGCAGTGCCTGGTAAGTGGGGAAATAAAACTTGAGGAAAACCTGGGGTATGTTGAACTCTTGCGATAAAGATTTTTGCTTGGGCCAAAGGGAGAAGTCAACATGTTAAGAGAATAAGAGGAATATAAAGCACAAATCCACAATTCATTATTTGCATTCCTCACGGAGATTTTAAAAGCATGTTTTCTGTTGTGACTCCCCTTGGTATGCTACTTGGTTTTATTCTTTTATTTGTTGTTGTTGTTGTTGTTTGGTTGATTGGTTTGATTGGGAGTTTTCATGTTTACTAACCTGCTGTGGCTAAGGAACAGAATTACAGAAAATTATCCCTCCTACTCTTTGTGTCCACAGGATGTGAATATGGAAAGGTATATAGGTATATAAAAATACTTCTAAATATTTGGCTTAGTTTTTTTAAATGTCATGAATAATTGGCAGCAAAGAACTCTAAGAACTGAAGTAAGTGATGCTTGAAGGGCTTTTCATTTTGTGTAGCAAATAATTTCTTACTACAAAACCTAAATTTTAAATAAAAACTTAAACCCCATGGCTTTACCAAGTAGCTATTACAGCTAGTTAACAAGTCTTCCACCAGGGTGCAGTCTTTTCTAAGAATTTCTAACACCTTCAGCTAAGTATCTGCATTTTGCATGTAAATATTATTTTTCTGCTGCAACTATTACAGGCACACAGTTAACTTTATTTTTCAGTGTGCATTTGGCTCTTTAATTGTTTTACCTCATTGTGTTTAACAGCTGAGACAAAATTAGGTAAGGTCAGTTAAATGATAAAGTAATGTAGTCATCAGATTCCAATTCGAAAAAAATGTCACTCTGTCTCACTTTTTTTTTTAAATTCTCTAGAATGAAATACCTTCCCCCACTTTTTCTCATTCACTAAATAAATTCACTGTTGCCTTGAGTAAATAGCTAAATTCAAGCAGCAGTACTGTAGGACTGAACTTTTTCCATGTGAGTTAATAGGGGGTTAATGTCAAAGCCTAATTGTGAGTATTTAAATTCTCTACGCATCTGAAGGATGAGCCAAAATACAGCTGCCCAGCTGACGGCATGCTTTAAATTGTAAGTATGAGTTGCAAGTCATAGGATGAAACCTGATCCATTTGCCTTGTCTGCAGCGAAAATACTTTAAGCTGTTATGTTTGTCTTGTTTAGATACATATTAGGCAATCGTCACCTTATTATTGTCATCCTAATTCTGTTCCCTGGGAGCTGTAGTCATTCTATGCACTATTCAGTGTAATAGGAAAATGATCATAATTTGACTTGACTATAGAGATTGTTGGCAACAACTGCTATAACCAAAGAGTATTTGATCAATGGATTAGATACTTTGTTAGGTATTTGTTGTATAGATAATTCTACTGTGATTTGTTAAGAGAAAGATACTTGTGCACAGGTCAGACTTGGTATATATCCCAGGCCACTTCAGTTTTCTTTTGGTACAAAATCAGTGTATTGTCAAGGGTATTTCTGTGTTTTGGTGTTACATCTACTATTTTAAAGTGTGTCATGTTACTGTCCATATAAAGAAGTGCTGTAATTTCTAGTTTTGATTGCACTGTGCTGTTTTCAGCACTTAATACTGGAGTCTGAAATAATGCTTGTACCCAGCATATCATATCACAAAGGATTTTCAGTACTGCTTGAAAACCAGTAACAAACTTCCTATCATTGACATTGGCATGATGAGAGGGAAGAGTAGAATTTCCTAGATAAGTAATCTTTCATGCTTAATTTGAGGATATCTTTTAGATAATTGAAAGTAAAATAATAGTCTTATCTAGGCAAGAGTTGCACAAATCAACTCAAGTAATCTAATGGATCACTGGTAGTGAAAAAATGAGCTTCGTCTTCTTTCTGTGCATAGCTGTGAACTCCCACCACTTACTTTTTCTATGGCCTTGGCATTTTTTTTACACTACCCCACGTCCTGCCCCCCAAGATTTGGTGTTTATTAATCAGTTTTGATGTGGGGAAAAAAACTAATCCAGGGATGAAATAAAAGGTAGGGTATTGCTAGAGTTTTCAGTGAGTGGGGTTGATTGGAGAATAGTTGTCATGTTAGAGTATTTACAAAATAGTGTATCAGTAGTAGGGTGGTATAGCACATCTGGGAGTGAGGGTGAAAGATGGCAATGGTCTAATTATTAGGCTGGACAGTCTGGGAAGTGTAACCTACTGTAACATGAGCTGCTCTTGTGGGGCAGCATAACATGATGTAACTTCTGGCTCTTACAGTCACATCCTCCTCTGTGCCAGCTTCAGTGCCCTCCTGACCCCATACTCAGCTGCTTCAGTCACTGTACTGAAAAGAAATGTCTCTATATGCACGTTCACATGTCATTCTGCGTATGTATACACAGCTGTGCACTTTTAAAGAAATTGTCTTCTGCCACCATGATGTGTGGAAAGAGCTTGGCACAGGGTCAGATGGACACCAGAGGGAGCAGTAATGCTTTGCCAGGGGAAAGTATCAGTATAGCAGCTGCAGTTAGATCTGCTTCATTTGCTATCAACCACATTCGTCAGGCTTAGCAAGTTAAAAAAAAAAAAAAGTGAGGGGAAAAAGAAATGTTGGTCTTCCATACGAATATCTGCACACAGGATTTTTATTTATGCTTGAACTCCAAAGATTATCAAGACTGTTTTTTAACACTGAACAGCTACTTAAGGAAATGTGTGCTTGTTGATTGTTCAATCAAATAACTTGGCTGTGTTTGTAATGAATTATTTGTTTGAAACTATGGTTGTGGGCATTTTGGATTTTTATAAGCGTAGTACATGACAGCCTTTAACAACTACTGATATCTTAAATACCTTTTCATTAGGGAAAATACTGCATTTCTGGCTATCAGTAATAAATGAGCCAAGGTAACACTGTATTGATGATAAAACAGTGGGGTTTATTTGGGTTTTTCTAAAGACTAGTTAATAAATTGAGTTACAGCTTTATTTTAACTCTGTCTGCAAATTCCTGTGATGGATATAGTTTCCTAGTCTGTGTTAGGGTTTTTGTTTTGGTTTGGTTTTAATTAAGGAAACCAAGCTATGTATGGGATGTATCTTAAAATAGTGAGACATTAGAAAATCTGATTAAAGGTTTCCATGTCATTAAAGGAAAGTCTAAGGTCTAAATCATTTACTTGAATCCAAATAGAGTATTTTTAGAGCAATTTAAAGATAACGTGTAACTAAATTGACTTCTATTCAAATAATATTTAAATTTCTGCCATCTTTCAGTTGTGTGTTTGCTGGTTGTATTGTAATAAAACAGTTAATGGAATCGTTATAAGGCCCCAAGAAGTGAGGGTCAATGGGAATAAATATGTGGTTATAAATTTTTTTTTAAGCATCATCTCTTTGGTGAATCTGTTACAGTGGCTGTGGCAATTAAAAAGAAAAACAAAGTAGTTAAAACCAAAACCAAAACACCTCTCCATCCCTCAGTAACAACAAAAGCCAGTGTAAGTGTGTGTTACCTAATGTTATTTGACAAAGTTAGGGGTGAAATCTAGATTGGAGCCTAATGGTGCTTATTATAAGCCGGATGGCTTGTCTTCCTACTCCTCCCTCTCTTGCCAGTGCCATAGTCCAGGGCAAATTACTCTGTAAGTTGCTGATGCAACTCTTTGCATAGATTTGCAGACACGGTAAGGTGGAAAATATAAGCTCCTACCCTGCCCCCTCCTGAATTTGTCGATACAGAAGAGGTCTGTGCTGAATTAGCTCAGGCTTTGCCTCCACATCTGTGTAGTTTAATTACTGTGTGGGTAGCCTGGCTGATCGTATGAAGGTTGTGGCTGCAGCAGGAGTACAGACATCCCTGCAGGGCTGTGGAACCCCCTGTTTGGAAAAACCTCTGGCTCAAGGAAGGAACTATGTAAGAAACTACGGCTGTATCTATTGTTTCCTGACTCCATAGGCTAAAACTGCAGTAGAAATTGTAGGTAATGGAGCTGGAGAAGGCAAGCTGGCTGGCTGCACTCTCTCCGAAGTTGGTATTTCCTGAATTAGTTTTATGCTTGTTCAGATAATTTTTAAAGTTAGACTAAGTAGTCCACAAGGTCACATGAGAGGTGTGTGGTGTAATCTGCATAAACGCAAACTGTGTCACTTGCACAGTGTTCGAATTAGTACTGGTAGGGCCTGTTCTAAGCCGATAGGGGAGGCTATTGGTTTTGGCAGCCACATAGTAATAGAAATCATCTGGCTCAAGCTGTTACTGTTATGAGGTATTATGTTACGTTTGCCCCACTTCCCAAATGGTGATGTCAGATGTGCATATAAATAAGCTCTTGTGCCATCTAACTGTTTTCAGGTAAAATTGTCCCTGCTTCCTTGAATACACAATGGAAAGCATCAGTGATTCATGAGCTGACTCAGGGGCGCATCAGATGCCTTCATTTGACAGAAGCCACATTTGTCAGCAGGGAGGGGCAAGTGGCTGGGTGGTGATGGCTTCAGTTGTCTGATTTTTATCTGCAGCTACAAGTCTGTCAGCACCTTATGTTAGTTTGCTCAGTCTAAGGATAAAACTCAGGTCAGTGTCTGACAAATGCACTTTTGTTTGTTTTAAGTGCAATGTGCCTAACACTGTAGCACACCTTGATGCCTGCTAAACATCACAGTTTAAAACCCTAATTAAGAAAGGGCTAATATGGTTGTAGCATAGACAAGTCTGAAGTTGTTGGATTTCTAAGACAGGAATGTTACTGTTATGGTACAGATAGATCTTCCTATTTTTTCCATGGATTTCTAGGGATAGTGATCTGGTAGTAAAAAGAAGTTTGATGCTTCGGAGAAATGTGGATGATACTGAAATTACATCTTCAGTTTACCTTCGTGGTGGGGACTGAATTCTGTGGCATGCTTGTAATTAAAACTTTTTACAGAATTCAAGTTGTTCCTTTATCTTTTTGTTTGTGAAAGGGCTAATTAGCTAGCCATAGTCCCTTGTTACTAGATTAGCCACAGGCTATTAATCATAGGCTTTTTTTTATCCTACCCAGTGTGAGGTCAGACAAATTTGAAGCACTCTTGTAATTGCATTTAACTGTGTGTTACAATAGCATACTGTATTTTACATCTTTTTTTCATTTCTAGCCAAAAGTGTCGTTATTCTTTGTGCTGACTTTTAACATGATTTTTCCTCACAAAATAAAAGTTGTTTCACTGACGTCTTCATAAAATAACAACTGAAATTTGCTTTTCTTATGTTCACTGTTTGTTCTTTTAATGGATATCAATATTGCATAATATTACCTCATTTTGATGTATATGTAGCTAAAAATAACTGCACCTTTAGGGCTTTTCATGTATGTTTTGTACTGCTCATGCTCATCCCATAGGCAGCAACAGTGAAGGGACAGGACAGTGCAGTGCTATAACAGGGGTTTTTGTTGCATCATGAAATTACTGAAGTTGTCTTTAATCATTTCCTATTTTGGTCAGCAGTTGCAAAGCTGAAATGATATGATATCTTTTCATTGTCTTTACACTTCTAATTTCTCAGTTATTTTACTTAAAAAACATCTCAAGGGTAATCCAAACTTGAAATCATAGACAGGAAGCTGAAGAAAGGTTTCCAGAAATCCTTTTGCCCTCCTCCTGCCTTTTATGGGGCAGGAGGAAGTATAGAGGAAATATCCTGGCAGATGTTCTATTGCTCCCTAGTAATTATTTTAAACAACTGAGAAATTTCTTAGCTTTATAACGTTCACTGCATAAATTCTTATGCTGCTGTGTGCATGACAGAACACTGTGCTGGGGGAATGCAGGACTGGGCAGAAATCCTGGGAAAGATGCTTACGAGGATACTGGTGCTGAAAAGATACTTGTAAAGCTATATGCCTTTGATTTTACAAAATTTGATAGTTAAGTAGGGCATGAGATTTGATAAAAGCTACTTGGAATCATTGTAAACTTCAGTTTTTGCCATCAGTCTTTTTAGTAGCTTTCCAAACTTGAAAAGATATGGAGGTTCATTTGATGAGATGTTTTTATCATGTAGATTTATGTCCTATAAGCTGTTCCAGTGGAGCAGTATCTAGCTCTTCTAGGCCCTATGTACATTACTTCATATCATTGTCCTCTTTTTACAGATGTCACTTAAAAGCAGAATCACCTCTACAAAATTGGTTGGCCTATGGCAAAGCATGGTTTTAATATTACTGCTGGTTTATTGTTTTTATTTTCTTTTCCCTCTCTTCACAGTTTTGATAGTGAAATGGAATTAGTTCTTAATATTTAGAGAGCAGTCATTAACAGGGCTGGGGAAGGAAGCCAGGAATGTTGTGCTCACCCTCACCTGACTATTCTATTATGCCGTTATAGTAACTTTAAGCAGCTGGGAGGGAAATTCGCAGGCTTTTTCTTCAGCCTCCTCTCCATCATCAGTTAAAATTTATAATCTTCCCTTGTTTCCCTTGAAAGTAAATGTCATTTCACTTTCTCCTTCATCTCCTCTTAATCTGTACCATACAAAAAGTTCTGTCTGTGCTTTCTGAGAGGGTCAGCTACTGCAGGCACATTGCAGCCGACCATACAGGAGCTTTGACAGCCAGTGCAGCCTCCCTTCCCTGCCACTGTGCGTGCTGCCAGCAGCTTCTTCCCAAAGCCTTCCTTGTCCTCTGCTCTTTGGCTGGCATGTGCTTTATGCTCATGTAGGATCTGATTTGCTATATTTTTAAAATTTATCTTCTAACTTTAGGAAATGTAATTTTGATTTGTTTTCTGGATGTTCTTTTCCCCTTGTTATAAGCCTAGTGCATTAGAGTATAGCGTTCTCCAAGTCTCCTCTTTAGCTCCTAAATCAGTGTCCTCCTTCCACGATATCTCACTGGTTTTTACAATCTTAAATCCCTTTCTTCAATTCTTTACCTCTTCTCACATTCTTTTTATGTCTTCCTATAGCATGACAAAATACTTGTGAGATTATGTTGATAGGATGCAACTTGATACACACACAGTTCTAAAGGTACTTATATTTTCTTTTTAAAAACAATCTCTTTCCTGTAGTGGCCACAGTATGTTTGTTTTTAAATCATGTAATGATTTGGTATGCCCCTGCTCCCAGGAGCTTAAAACTTTAAAAAGTATTTAATAATGCTTTCCATATCTTTCCCAAAGAAAGCTACCCAGAAGAAACGTTCAGATTATCTGGGGCATAAATTAGAGCCTCCGGTCCATTAAAATAAAAACAACAAACAAACGAAACAACACCCTCCAAACTACCAGCCAAAGCCAGTTGCATATTTGGTGGTGAAGACAGAAGGCAGCTTGCACATGTGATGCGAAAACTGGATATGGGCTCTATTCTGTATTCATATTGGGCAAGCTCAGTGCAGCACAGCTTGTGTACAACATGGATTTTAGACTGTTAAGAGAAATGACTGTTAAACTACTTTGGGACCTGACATCAGCAGTTCAGTGTGTCCTGGATCACCATTGTCTCTCATCAGCTGGCAGGTACTGCTCTCTCTACAGCCTGCTAACTCGAGGAATCTTGTAAATACATTGTTGATGACAGTACATCAGCCAGTTTATTTCAAGTGTTAGATAACTTCATAAAACAGTAGATAACAATTTAAAACTTAACTGTTCACTGATCATCTTAAGGTGGTTCTTAAAGAAAGTGTTTTGTGTGGTTTGTTCTTGTGTCGTGGTCTTTCCAGGGGATTGGATGTTGTCACTGGCTTAAAGCTTTCTATGCTACTTAAGGATTTACTCTTTTCCCCATCTGTTGCAAAGCATGGCTGTTACATGTGAGCAGAAAATACTGAAGATTTATTTTTAATTTCTTGTTTGAAATTTATTTCTGAGAAGGTTTGTTCTTTTGTAGAAACAAACTCTGCTTCTTGGTGGAAGATTTCATTAGTCTAAAGAAGAATCTTCAAAATGTGTCCAGAGCTTATGTGACACTGAGGTAGCCTGGTTTCAGAATATTGAGTACTTAAAGAAAGGGATTAGCACCATATGCTGGTCTTAGCTGGAAACTTAAGTAGTGTCTTTTTCTGTGGAAGTACACTGTTGTGAATTTATAGCTAGGGTTTAAAAAAACTGGTTGTTTTAACCAGATTTTATACACTGTAGAAGTCAAACAAAAGGGTGAAGGAAATGTAAGTAGCAAATCCAGTCATTATATGCTGTAATAATGCAGAATCATAGAATGCTTTGGGTTTAAAGACCATATAGTCCACAGCACACACACTCTACACACACACCCCCTTGCCATGGTTAGGGGACATCTTTTACTAAATCAAGTTGCTCAAAGCCAACCTGAAGGTAGCCTTTAGAACTATTCAAATTTATGTACAGCATAGAAAGCTCTGAGGTAAGAAAGAATAACATCTGGATGATTATTTAGGAAAATGTTGGTTTACTTGCCTGTATATTGCTTAATATGGATACCATGTGACTTTGTTGCTTTCCATAATGAACTTTCTTCAGTCTTAGAAGTCCCTACCCTCTGTCTCTTGAAAAGGGACACAGTATGTTAATTGCAGAGCACTTACCTTCCAACAAGTTATTTCCATTCAAAATACTAGAAATGCAATAAGCCTTACTGGGTTTATGCAGGATTTGAAAAGGCTGGTCAATCCACAGTGGAGGATCAGGTTTTATCTCCTCTAAACCCCAGATCACCAGCAGGGACTATATATACTCCGGGCATTTTCTGATACTTAATACCTGAATGCTGTTGATACTGAGGTGGTTTTTTTTAGCCTTCCTATGAAAGAATAATTTCTCTTCCAGTATGCTCTACACATTTTTAGTATCTGTATCTCAATTTTATATAAGATTAGAGTTTGAGTGGTTTTATTGTGTATTTCAGAACAGCATTCTCGTTGAGTAATTTGTTAGATTTGTAATTTGTTAAAAGTAGAGCTCTTGGTTTATTTTTTTTCATTCTAATACTCCAAAATTCTCTTCCTTCTGCCTTTAAAGCAATTCACAGTGATTATCTTCAGTGACTGAGATGGATATTTTCCAACAGGAAATCTGATCTTTGGGCTTTATCTGTATTCATTATGCCCATTTGTTGTCTCTCTTTTATCTTTGTATATGTTCTAATGGCTTTACATTATAGTTATAAAAAGCAAAAAGAAAATGCTTGTAAATTCTTCATGATTATTGTGTTGTTGGTATTTCTAAAATATTTCTGAGGGAGCGACACTTCATCTGTCGTTCTGCTTTCCTCGTGCTTTATCAGAATTAGTGTTACACCAGAGGCCATCTGTATAGCATTCAGTGATTCTCTGGCTGTATCTGTATTAGTGAATTAAGTGTGTCTGAGGCTAATTGACATAACACAGCTCACGTCCAAAGTCCTAGCCCCAAAGCTGGGTAGTGATATCAAAGTTACTTCTGGGAATGGTCCCCTTACGAAGGATGGCTTTCTGCATGGTGCCTTTAAATTGCTTGAAAGAATGCTAATTGGCCTGGACAGAAGTTGTTTCAGGCACTTTTCTAACAGTTTAGTTGTACAGGCAGTTCATTTCCATGCAGTGCAGTTGATTTTACTGGTATAGATGTGTAGCCTCTACAACTTCAGACAGCTAAATCAATATGTTACCTCTTTATCATCATTTCTCAATTTGCACTTGGCTGCATTCTCAGAATGCACTGGGATACTTTAAACCATATAACTGTGTATTGTTAGGTGATCAAAAAATGTAAAATTAGTCATTATTATTACTTTACTTTCATTCTGGGTAGGTTTGTATTTCCAGTTGCATTCCTTTTTACAAACTGGTATCTGGGAAGATTTTGAGACAAAGAAAGTACTCACTCCCAAGGCAGCTTTTTTGTCTCCACTTGGACCTTAAAGAATTTATGTTCCTGGTGTGCATAATCCCAGCAGAATCTTCTCATTGGGATTGTTTTTTATTATATTATTATTTTTTTCATGAATATTTGATCCATCTGGTAGAGTGTTCAAGAATTAATTAATGTTCATATTTTTGTTTGATTTACCACATAAATAAGGACACATAAACTAGTACATGTACTTTGATTATGTGGTCAGAGTGTGGAATACAGTTTGACAGAGAAATTGTAAATAAATTTAATAGCAGGAGAAGACTGATTTGTGATGAAGGCAGAAAAGTGCAACTGTTGAAGTTGCCAAATCTATGCAGAAAGTAATGATGAAATTACAGATAGCTATGTGAGGTGAAAAAATGGCATGGCAATAAGTTTTTAATAAATGCTTGTAGATTCAATAAATTTAAGAAACAGACTACAAACATTAGGAATCAGTAAATTCTATCTTTTTATTCTGTGTTTTATGTTTTTGGGGTTTTTTTAGTAAATGTTGAATAACACTGAAAGAGGTATTGTGGAAATGTTTACCATGGTGGCTAGAGCAATTGCCAAAATCTAGAAAAGCTATTTCTAGGCTGCTGTTTTCATGAGATTTAAATCTACAATTATTGTGCTCTTGTATAATGTCCTTCTAATTAGCAGGCTTGCTACAGGAACCTATTGGCTCTTCTTGTCAAAGTACTGCCAGAATGTGGCAAAGAGATGAATAATAGGCCAGGGGGAAAGGGCCATTTTCCAATAATTAAGATAGTACTTTGACTGTGTATAGTCTGGACTTCCACACCTCGTTCTAGAAACAGCTGACATGTTTTTTGTCAGTGGTGTTTGATTAAGATCCATAAGCAGCATTTCTGTTGGCATACTTAAAATGAAATACACAAATGTGACATGTTAAAAAATTTTAATATTTTCAATTATTTTTTTATAATTTAAATATATTTTAATATTTTTAAATATAAGGTGTTACAAAATTTTAGTATATTTAATTATTTTAAGTTAAAAGAGTATTTTTCTCTTATTACTGCATTCTGAAAAGTGTGTAATATTCCTAAATTTCAAAAAGTGCAAGATAAGTACTTGCAGTTGAAAAGGAGTATGCAAGACTTTGCAGATAAGACAGATTACAGTTTTTAGCAAAGTTTTTTGAATAAGTGTGTAATTGTAATTGTATGTGATGTGTGACCATTCACATGTTGTGGTATTTTGTTGGATTATGCCTTTATAGGATAAATTTATTCTGCATAGCCAAGACAAGGTAAGTGGCTGTTACCGTCTGTGATAATATAGCGAGCTGTGTTATTTGTAATGGTTTGAGAGAAAGTCAAAGAACTGGGAATTCGTGGTGGGATAAATTCAGGGCATTATTGTTGTGAAAATAACTTTGGTGTAATGCTTAGCAGGCACAAAATGAAAGAATTTACTCCTTGCATACAAAACCCCCTAGTCAGGTTTCTCTGAAAACAGTAATGAAGTCCATGAAAGTTTGAAAGTAAAGTATTCTTGTGAAAAAATACTAGCTCTGTCTTTTTGCATGTTTGATAATGGAACTGTGAACTAAAAAAACCAGGAAATCGCTTCCTTAATTGTATGTACTACAAGGCAAGCTTGCATCTTGAATTTGGGAAAATACCTAAGACTGAACTGCCACAGAAATTTTCTCTTTAGTGAGAACAACTCTTCAGTTTATGCTCTGATGGAGAGTTGTTTTGCTCTAACAAGTGTTTCTTTCTCTACTTTCTTTTGTGCTACCTGGACGCACGCACACACACACACACATCAGGAAAAAAAAATTTTTTTCTCCAATTAAAATTTCATAGTAGTTAAATTATATGAGAAGTAATAGTCAAATGAAGCTATACTTGCTTATAGTATGTGTAGTTTTCTTCACAGAGTTAATGAAATATTTGTAGGTTACTTATAAAGGCCAGTTAAACATCTATTCATGTTCACCATTCTGAAAGTTACCCAACTTCATACACAATATACATTAAATGTGTACTTGTATTTTGCATAAAAATGTCTTCATATTTGTAGTTGCTTGTCTCAGGAAATACTTTTGGAACACCTGGTCATTAATCTCTGGTGTTCAAAGTCTATAATGTGTTTAATATGCTTTTGCTTGATTCTAATTCTTTTTCTTGGGAGTATCTAATAGATTTTTAGCTTTGATACTTGACAAAATATAAGCCACTATTTCTTAATGGAAGCTTCCATCTTTAAAACATGCTCTAAGTTATCACGTTGTATAGGAATGATAACTTTGTTCTGATTTTTGTTTAAAGTAAGTATATATATATATACATACACACACACACACACACACACATATATATGTAAGTATATTTTAAAGTATTTTCTTGTTAAATACACTTACTAGATAAATACATCTGTTGGCAGAACACCACCCAGTCCTAGGATATGGTTGTGAAGGAATTCACATAAACAAATTATTTTTGTTTTGTATTTACCTTGATACTTTACTTAGTGACCTAAATAATGTTCACTGAATGCAAGTTTTTGCATTCTGTGCAGACTCTGTTTTACAAGACATGCTGTTTATAACTAATGCTGTGTCAGAAGCTGTATTTAGTTGAAAATTTTATTATTACTATGTCACAATACATATTACAGTGTAGAGACGTTCATTTGTATTGCTGCCAGCTTTGCAGTGGACACATGAATACTTGAAATTGTTGTAGTGGCTTTCATAATGTGTTGGTGTTGGGGATTTCGGTGGTGGTCTGAAATAAGGTGGCTGGTGTGGGCAGTAGTATGTTGTGACTGTGCTATGGGCACACCACACAATGCTTAGTTAAAATTTCCTTCATGTGCCTACGGGGTTCCTAACTTGTGGTACCATTTGTATTAGTGCATCTTTGCCATTCAGATACTCTTGTGTACAGGCACTGTGGAGAAATCTAGGCAGTACTGTGGATTATTTCTCAAAATAGAGAAACTTTGGGGGTTTTTCAAGAATTTGTGAAAATGTGATGGAGATAATAACAAATCTAGGGGGTTCTGATGTTTTGCTTGAAGAGCTAAAGTCAGACTGCAATTATACTTGAGACTTGATGAGCTGTCATCCTAGATGGAAACAGAGTGACTGTAGTATTAGTAAGAGGAATACGTCTGGGAATTGCCTTTGTTGAAAAGATAAAGACTGGAGAATTAATACTGTTAGTAATTGCACAGCTCAGATATTCCTGGATGTGAAGCCCATCATGTCTGCTGAAGCAGCCACTGAAAGCAGTAAGAGGGCATGCTGGATTTGAATTGTTTTTGGCAAGCAGTGAGAATGCAGTAGGAGAGTTAGTCCTGTAAAAGAAGTTTGGACCACAGCTGTGGATCAGTGTAAAGTAGATTCAGTGTAAATAAAATTAAAACATGAATGAAGGCAAGCTTATATAGCAGTGTATTTATCTAGGATCTTTTGGAGTTGCTGGTAGTGCAGTTTCTTCAGACACTGATGTCATCCTCCAGCCACCTCAGTCTTTTGAAACTGCACTTCAGCATAAGCACTTTAGTTTTTAGTTTTTTAGTTGGATGTCATATATCTTTTATTGTTTCCCTTCTAAGCTGGAACATTATTAGTATGAAAACATAAAATAGTATCTTAATTTCTTTCCTCTTGGTATTCCTATAGATATTAAGAAAGTGTTTTCGTTGACTTGAATGATTTTTTTTTTTTCTTGGAAGCATTGAATCTTTTTCTTCTTGTAATGTCTAACAAAGTGAAATTTGCAGGGTTGCTGGTGCTCATAACTTTTACACTTCTTCCAAAAAAGATTAACAAAGATTACCTTAGAAAAGATTCAGAACTTCATGAAGGCATATATTTGAGTTTCCTCTGTTTGCAAAGGTTTCTTGGCAGGATAAGAATTTTTAAACCAAATTTCAAGCAAACTACAAATTGGACCATCTATCATGTAGTCTCATGCATTACAAAATGTGTTACGAAATGTTAACATATTTAAATTCCATTTAAACGCAGTTATGGTTTTTATGTGGTTATGCATAAAGGGCTTGGGCTGTTTAATCTTCACAGGGCCTTTAGAGTTTGCTCACAATTCTCCTAAAGTGTGACAGAATCTTGTCAGGGTGGGGGCTGGATGGTAGAACCCCTGGTATGGTATGTATGGTCTGATGGGCCCACATGGGACCTCATTCCAAACAGGCCAGCTCAGGCTGGTTGGGATAGTGTCCTGCATGCACGTCGTGGGACACTCCGCCAGGTGTTTGAAAAGCACAGCTATTGGGGTTTTGTACTCATCTGGCAGGCTGGCCAAGTACAGCATCAAGAGTCTTGATTTGTCAGCCTGTCCTATTAGGTGGTCACAATAAACCAGAAATCAAACAATGAATGTGGAGAATCACGTGTGGAGTGTTTCACTGGAAGCCTTATGTGAGACAGTCAGTTTCTGAGTTAGACAAGGTGAAGATGGAAAACGCAAGTGTTGTTTTTGAAGGATTTGGCTGCAAGCATCAGTTCTGACAGTAATTGGGTTTAACTGTTGAATTGCAATTCATGGTGCCCTCAGGGCCAGGGAAAAAAAACAACCAACCTGAAAAGATTGCTGATGACACTGGCAGATCACTCAGACGTGAAATAAAATTTGAGGCAGTTTGTTGGTGTACACTAAAAGTTTGAGCAGAGCCTTGGAGCAGGTTGTTGTGTTTGCCATTTCCAGAAACTACTTAGGTTAATTCTTGGGACAGGAATTTAGTAAGTGGACATCTATGAGATGAGTAAATCAGTTGTACATTACTTTGGGCAGCTGCAGCAGCAGCTTTGTCAAGTTCTAAGCAGGAGTTTCATTGCACTGTGTGGCACCAGTCTCCACTGTGTGTGCCAGCAGCAGCAGAGTCAAGCGTAAATGCTTTGGCCCTGCTGAGAAACTATGGGATTAAAATACTGCCTGCTGTTAGGCTTCCTAAATGGATTGGATTTTCAAGTAACTGTATCAGGCATAGATTCAAGCTATAGGACTGCAATGGATTTTCTAATAAAGATGGTATCTTTTTAAAAAGGTTGCAGCTTTTGATTGGCACCGTAAGTTCGTGAGTTGCCATGAGTTCCGTAGTCCTTCAGAGCAAGAGTCATGTAAAATTAGGGGGCAAAGAGAGACTTTATGCAATGATTCTCACTTAAGGTAACACAAACTGGAATATTCAGTAGTGTGAAATCCTTATTACAGTCAGAATTTTGTCTCATGATTATCTAGGATGTTGTTGTTAACAATAATGCAAAGAGGGAGAGGGAGTACAAGACAGTGAGTGGGAAGTGCATGTCTGTCTTGCATCATAATGGAAGGTGTTCAGGCCAACAGAAATGGTGCAAGGTCACGTTGTCAGTCTCCCACTAGTAATGCTATTAGAAAGATAGTTTCAAGAAAGGTGAAGTGGAGAGCTGTGGTAGAAATGGTACCTGCATGTTCTTCAGCTGAATACAAAGATGAAGAGGGAACTGATAGTTGGACTGTGACGGTTCATGTCTGCACGTCATGTTTTGCCAGACGTTGGCTAGTAAATATTCAACGAATTTACTGTGTCCTGGTAAAGGGAGCCAAAATATCCAAATGAGCCAGATGTTTTATACTGTTACTTGAAACAGTTTCTAGTATACTCCAAGCCCATTCAAGGCTACTGTTTATAGTAAATTCTACATGCCCCTAGATGTACCTAGTTTAGACTTCTTTTTGTTAGTATTTTTTCCCAAATACCTGAAAACAAGCCTAAAAATCACTGGGCTGAATAAAAACCCGTATTGTTACTAAATAAGTATTTTTCGTGGATAAAAACATTACTCGTCTTCATAGAATTTCTTTCTCACAGACTTGAATGGAACAAAGTGACTTACTGAAGTTCTGTCAGAGGAACAGAATGTGTAATCTGTTAATTTGATTTTCAGAGAGATGATCTTTTGATTTCCAAATAGGGTGATCCTTAAAGTAACCAAGGTTTCAGAAAACATTGAAATAATTTGCTCTTCAAAAAGTAGCCAGTCTGCACATGTCTGTCTCTGGTTGCCCATGTATTTTCCTATTTCTAAGGACTTTGCATATCCTGTTGTTCTAGCTATTCACCACAGATGTGTGTGTTTTGTTGGTTTTTGGGAGTGTCGGTGGTGGTGTTTTTCTTTGGGGTGTGTAGCTTTTTAAAAATTCATTTGTTGTTCCATTTATTCCTTTATTTAAGTTAAGCTAAACCTCTCAGAACAGAGGAGTGATCCAAGCTGAAAGGCCAGGAGTGGCTGTAAATGGGTTTCATTGCATTTCAATTTCTTGAATATTTTGGTTCATGTGTGCACTGGGTAACACCAGTTCAGGGGGCCATGCTAACAGTGTGGAGCACCTTTCCACATGTGTACAGAAGGCAGTTTTACTTATTACTCCATCTTCACCAAGGCTTCAACATAGTACTTAAGTGAGCTTTTTTAAAGACATCTTTTCAACTTTTCTATCCCGTACACGTTGTTTGTTTCATTCTGGTCTTTCATTTAGTTAGTTGCTTTAATTCTTGTTTGTACATACTAACTGCATCTTTCTCTGTCAGTACCTAATTGTTCAGTTGGTATTGAAACTAAAAGAGAAGATTAGAAGATTGAGACCTGTGTTGTTGATGTTTACTACCTGTGAATTTGTGGAATTAAGGAAGCATTTTGAATTCCTGAAAACCTTTTTCTGTGATCAAAGTATACCTTTGTAGCCTATAACTACAGATTTGACTTGTTTTGAAACATGAAATTAACCTTTTGCAACTGATTATAATGTGTGAGCATTTGCACAACTGTTTTTCAGTAATAGAAAAGCTCCATTTATTATTTTTAAATTTCTTGTATATTTAGAGCAAGACTTGTGTTTATGCTAAACTGTTCAGCTGTTTGCATAGTAGCTGTATGCCAGACTGTCGAGATTAGAATTTAAGACTAGTAAAGCTCATGTACAAGCTAATTTGCAAAGCTTCTCTACACTGAAATTCCAGGTTGTGCATTCTCTCTGCAGGAAACAAAAGGAATGTTTGGAGGATTGAGGTCTGTACAGCTGTCTGTAAACAGTTGGTACTTACGTAGCATAAAGGAATCATACAGAAGAGTCTATTACAGTCTGGTTATTGTAGTTGAAATTTAGTATTACAGTGCTGTTAAACTCAATGGATTGAAAAATAGTGCAATGTCCTCCCTCAATGCTAGGAGTATCTTAAAGAGAATAAAGCATTTGTGTTAGAGGTGGGGAAGGTATTTCTGTCACTTGGTTTGGGGTTTGGGTTTTTCTTGGGGTGGGAGGAAGGCAGGGTTTAGCCTTTGTAACTGATGCTTTAGGATTATTGAGGGCTTTATTTTGTTTTGTTTTTGACTTTTTCTTGGCAAACTTGATAGTTTGGGGTGATATAAGAAAAGAGGATTGTTCTTCGAAGAGGTGGAACCTCGGTAAATTGAATAACAACAAAAAGAGCTCAGAATTTAGTAAAGTGAAGTTGGCCCTTGCATTGGCATAGCGAAAAACTAGATCATGACTTAAAGTTAATTTGAATCCTGGTTTCCTGTGAAATGCTTAATAAGACATTGTGAAAACTTTGTGACAGTTGTCAACACTGAACAAATGATGATTATTTTAGTTTGCAAAGCTCTTTTAAGGTATACCTAAATTTTTTTCAGAGAGGGCAGAAAGGAAGTAGGTTCTTGAACTTTGAGATTTTCTGTGTTCAGTGGAACTGTTTTAACACATTTTAATAAAGTAGGTATTAACAGAGGAGAACATCTAGGGTATTCATTTTGTTCAGCTTGGCTGGGACATGGCTTTAATAAAAAGCATAAGGTTAAGTATATATGTTCCTTATAAAACTATGGAACAACATGAATTGTTTTATGATATATACAGCTTTTTTTTTTTAAATGCTCAAGTAGCTATTTGGTCTTGGCAGAATGGACAAGTCCAGAATAATTTGCAGACTGTATTTTGAGTACCATATGTGTTTCTGTGTAGGGATTTTGACTTCATCTTTTTAAATGGTTTTATGAAATTTTATTTCAGTAGTGAAACTGTTTTAAGCTCAAGCTTTGACTCAGACCAACAAAAATGAGGAAATTACCTCTAGCCTCAGTATTTATTAGACAAGCTACGGCAGCATAGCTTCTGCCAGTGTAGAAATGGTACACGTGCCATCCTTGGCTATGTACACCTGCTGTTTTCCCCTGCACCAGATCTAGTATTCATCTGACCCCTGTTCAGTTTGAAAAATTACTGGAAAGCCAATGTAGAATCCTCCTGCTTCCCTGAATGAGCTCTCTGAAGAGTGAGTGATGGGCTGAAGAAGGGAAGGTCAAGCTGTCTTTGAACTGTTCCTTTTGGTCTTTACCATAAATGCAAAGGCTCTGTTAATTAAAATTGATTGGATTACAGATTTGCTTCATCAGGATATAGGTTGTAAGCTAAAGGAAAGAAGTGGGATAAAAGGGTAAGGAAATGCAGGGGAAGAGAAAACTTAGGATTTAGGTTTTAGGACAGTTGAGCTGTGACTTTAAAAACGTTATAAACAATTTTAGAAGGTTTTAATTTCTTTGCACATATTCAGTTGGAACTTCACTCACATAAATGAGGATTTATAGTTTAAAGATAAAAGCAACCATATTTAAATGTAGTGTTTAGTCTTTTAAAATCCCTAAAAGCAAATAATTGTGCAGGGAAGATTTTTGCTGACTCCTTAACTCACTCAAGAGTTCATGTAATAAGGAGCGGGCTATGGCAGTGGTTCATGTCATACTTGATCTCTAGTCAGACATGAGTCATATTTCCATGTGATACAATACAACATGATATGCTTTATTAGCTCTGGTATCTTTCCTTTCTTCTGAAATGCACCCTTAAGAAAAAATGTATTTGCTAACATGTTAAAGGTATGGTTCTGTCATTGATCTCTCACTTCATGAAATAATTACTAATTTAATGAATGTGAAATGTTCCTCAGAGGTCATTGGGAATACTGTTTTCTTAAAGTCTTTCTGATTTACCATGAGTTAATTACTTCAGTGTCTACTGACAAAAATTACACCAAAAACTTACTCATATAGTAAATATTTTAGCATATACAAAGAGAAAGATAAACATTTTAAATTATTTTCTGATTATACAGTATTTTTATTTTGATTTCATTGACTTGGTATTGTCATTTCTTAGCACAATTAAAATCTGTAAGGCAGCTTTGATCTTGACTTAATTTCATGAAGGGTTTTGCAACTACATATCACTGTGAAGTTAAGACTGCAGTGGGCATTTTAAGTTGACTTTATATTTTGGAGTGTAGAAAGTTATGAAAGTTACATTTTTAATGCTAAATTAGCTGTTAATTGAGATAATTAATTTACCAAGCTGCTTGACTGTTTACTTTTGATATATGTAACTTCTGTGCTTGAAGTCCATTTTTGTCCAGTATATCAGCTTTTTTTTTTTTTCTTAAGGGGTTCAAAGGGATTTCCGGTAGTTATTAGCTGCAGCTATGGCTCTCAAGTTCTGATCCTGAATTGCTGCCCTTGGTATTCCTTGGTATTCCTGAAATCTCTTACTCTTGTGTATTTGTTAGGACCCAGTGTACAGTTTCTCTTTAAACGAGGCAAAAAGAATTAAGTATTTTTCTGGGCTTGACCTCAGTTATATGTATTGGTAACCTACAGAGAGTAGTTTTTATGATGCTTTCACCTGCCGAGTTATTTTGGGTAGCAAAAGCTGGTTTGGGAAAAATAGACTTAGTCACAAAAGGGCTCAATTGGTTGCAATTTAGCTAAGTATCATTGTTGAGAAATCTGAAAAATTTGGTATCTAAAGCAGTTAAACATATCTTCATTTTCTCTGTCACCTATTGTCAGTCTGACTCAGGTTTTGTTTTTTACCACTTTGATTATTGTTTCCAGTAAATAAATCTCCATGTTGCTACAGATTGCTTCCTTTGGCAGTTCAGCTTTTGGAATGAAAGAGTTAGCTGTATTAAAAACTTTTTTTTTATAATTTTATTTCAGTTATCTAGAAAAGTATGAAAAAGTCCATCATTTTGGAGAGGAGGATGATGAGGTACAACCAGGCAATCCAAAGCCACAACTTCCTATTGGTGCAATTCCAACATCCTATAACTACCAGCAACACAGCGTTTCAGGTAAATTCTAGAGGGTGAAAGTCCTATTTTCTTCATGTTTGTATGGTTTGTTTTTGGTTTTTTTTTTTGACAGACTGCAGAAATAGTGCGTAGATAAATTTGGAATATTATTAAAACTGTCGAATCTGTAGAACACTCAAATGGTTAGTTTAATACACTCAAAAACCTTTCCACTGTGAACCACATCAAAAGAAATATTAAAATCCGTAAGCTATTTCTTTTCTTTAGAAATATTATCCTTTCTAATTAGTAGAGCTGTGTAGTTACTTGTCTTGAAAAAAACGACCTTGAAAATTTGCAATGTGTTTCTTTCAATTCGTCATTTCTCCACAGAGTCAAATAACTGAATTGAGCCTACAATTAGTTAAGCTTTAAATCAGAAGCTAGTGGGCTTTGTGGAATGGACATGTAATTTGTTGTGTAGAAATTGACTTCAAATTGTATTACAATTCCATTCTGCTTTAATTAAAGCTTGTGTTTTCTAAGCTTTTCTTTGGAAGAACATGCTGCAGTGTTGCATTCTAGAGGTGGCAAAGGAACTAATATGTAACTAGAAGGGTACACAGCAAAGTGGAATGTGTTCAACATTTTTGTCAGACAAAAAATACATTGAATACTGTAAAACTGCAGTAATTTTTAAACAAACCTTTTCAAAATTCTTTCTTACGGTAATACTGCTTAATGTATCGCCTCAAGTTTAATTAGTTTAGCTGTGAAAATGTTGTTGTTTTTTGTTTTTTTTTATTTAGATTATCTTCGTCAAAGCTATGGGCTGTCTATGGACTTAAACTCACCAAATGACTATAATAAGTTGGTGCTTTCACTGTTATCTGGACTCCCAAATGAAGTGGACTTTGCAATTAATGTGTGTACTCTTCTTTCAAATGAAAGCAAGCATGTTATGCAGCTTGAAAAGGACCCTAAAATCATCACTTTACTGCTTGCAAATGCTGGGGTGTTTGATGACAGTAAGTATATAACAACATTTTCGCGACAAAAAGAATCCATACTTCTTGTAGCATCTTTCACAACTCATGATGATTAAAATGTTAATAACTTACTTCATGGTAATATACTTATATCTAGTTTTTCTCTTCAACTTGTCCCCAATTAACAGGTTTTATCAGATGTTAAAAATGCCTTTTAAGTTAGGTAATTAAAAAATTTATTTAATGGGTTAGTGAAATGTAAGTATTAGTTTTTTGATAGAAAAGGTCAGTTGTTCAGGATGCTGAATTTACAGCATAGGATTTTCATCTGCTTGTAGTGTACTACTGTTTCATTTTTAATTTGTAGGACCATGCTGACTTTTCATAATTCTTTTATAATGGCAGTTGCAGATTTAAAAATTAAGAAAAGGTGGTCTGGAAACAATGACTCGCTAACATTTTTGTCCTGATACTTCACTACACATTCAACTGTAGTGAAATCCAGAATATAAAACTCAAGGGAT
This sequence comes from Dicrurus megarhynchus, assembly GCA_013399195.1. Taxonomy (NCBI): domain Eukaryota; kingdom Metazoa; phylum Chordata; class Aves; order Passeriformes; family Dicruridae; genus Dicrurus; species Dicrurus megarhynchus. The sequence continues at coordinate 668,055 of VXAD01005101.1, read as the reverse complement.
GAAAATCTTAATCTGATTTTCAGAATTACTTAATGTGTTAGCACATAATTTCAAAAGAGAGTTAGTTGATTCCATCAAAATACTAAAGTATGTGAAATAAATTCTTCAGATTTTTTTCAGTGTGACCTCCATGCCTAATTATTCCTTGTTAATTGCTTCCTGTCAAGAGAGGAGCAAAACATAAGTTAACCTAAACCATTAAAAAATCATAACAGCATAGCTTTTATCTTGGGGTGGGGAGGAGAAAGTCTTTACTTAGTTTATGTGCTGGGTTTTTTTGGTTGAGGTTTTTTTTGTTGTTTTTTGTTTGCTTGTTTGTGGTTGGGTTTTTTTGTTTAGTGGTTTTTGGTGGGTTTTTTTGGGTTTTTTTTGGGGGGGGTTTTGGGGGGTGAGTTTTGGTTTTGGTTTCTTTTGGGTTTTGGGTTTTTTTTGTTTTGTTTTGGGGGGGTTGTTGGTTTTTTTTGCTTTTGTGGGATTTTCTTGTTTAGTTGATTGTTGGTTGGTTTTTTTATACTGATTTTCAGAAATTACCTTCATAAGAATTTGTTCAAATGAGCCTTTTCAGCCAAGCAAAATTAAGTCTGATAGTATAGATGATCTTATCTGTTTGAGTATAAATCTGCTTTGCATGTGTAAGCATAAACATAATATAGTATGTCAAAGATTCTCTTTTAAAATTCTGGGGAAGAACCAGTGCTAGCCATTGTATATGGTTTAGTTGTTTTTTTTAATCATTGGCATTTTTACATAACAATTTGTAGCTTCCCCCTTCTCCTCCCAGTATTGCATTAGTGTCCTCCAGCTGCTCTCTTGCTCTCCCAATTTGTGCTTCTTTCAGTGTCCTTCAGATATGGTCAGACCTTAGTCATTTAGTGTTTGCATCCAGTCCAATCACAAGAAATTTCAATGGAAAATATTTAAAAGGAAGCTAAAGGGAAACTTAATCCTGCATATGATTCTAGATTCTTGAGGTTACCATCACTCCCTTCTTCTGCTGATGGAACTTCTATGGATTTAGGAATTTGCAAATAATTTGATCAAGTTTTATATTGCTATTTAGTGATTTTTTTGAATATTGTAGAGGTAGACGGTGTTTTCTGGAGTTCTTAACTTGAAGAACAGATTTATTCCATAGCTTGTCTGTATTAGTGTTTTTTGAAAAATATTTGAGGTAAAGCCTAGAGGAATGATGAGCATGTAATGAACTCACTCTTTTCATTCCCTGGGAAAAACTTCATTTTTATCTCACCTGATTGTCTTCTTCTGGATAAATCTAGGGAAATATCCTAGCAGCATTAGGAGGACTAATTGGGACAAATGGGGGAAAGAAACGACAGGGGTATGTTTACTTAATTTTGAAGCCTGAAGCTTCAGTTTGAAATACTTACATTCTTTTATAGTATGAGTAATTACGGTAAATCTGCCAGGTTTCATGATTAAATGAATTCTTTAATTAGTAAATTCAGGCATTATGAAAATACTGTCACAATAATTTCAGATGGCAGTAAAAAAATAGCTGATTCTTCATTTAATTCGGGTTTTAGATTTTTCTTGTCCATAATTAAGGTTTTATAATTGTTATTATTTATAATGTAATGTTTTTAGATAAAATATGTCATCAGCTTCCCTCCTGTCCCCTCCTAAACTTCAAGATGACAGTTGGATTGCAGGTCATGGGACAGCCCCAGGGGTTAGGGGGTTATATAGTATATTTAGCTTGGAGAGCTGCATAAGGCCTTGGTTTGGATTCTATGAATTGAAAGCTGATGTAGTCTTGGAATTTAAATTTGTAGCATTTTTTTCAAAACAAGGAAACACAATGAACCACAGTGTTTAAGTGTAACTTAAATGTGTCAGTAGTTCATGACAGAACTATTGCAAGACAGAATTCATTTTTGGATTGACTCAGCATTTGAATCGGATTGACTGAGTCCTAGCTGCTTTCGAGGAGTGATGATTACAAAAGCTGTGGTAGTGGCTCCGTCAAACACCCAAGAACATCCATTACTGGTCTTGGGTAAATATTGAGTTTGAATTGAATGCTGTCAAAATCTTACTACTGTTCAAGTTTTTTAGAAGACATAAGTGGGAATTTGTTTAATTACTGCAGTAGTGTTTGTGCTTACACAGTGCACATAGAAAACAGTTGTTAATGTGAGGGTGAAAACAGAGGAGTCATCTTGACTCCTGGAAAAGAGCTCTGGAAAAGTTTCCCCTGTGTTTTTTTTACAGGGTTCACAAACTAGCCCCTTCCTTATGAACTCCTTACTCTCAACTTAAACTGTAAAACTGCAATAGCTGTTAATTAAATGACAACAGACATTTCAGTTGGTTTATGCGGTATTTTTTCAGATCAAAAGGAAACACTGGAAGAGTCTACAGTATTCTTTAATCTTTGTTTAGTTTATGGATTAGTAAAAAATGACAGTTTTTGAATTTTACTAAATTATGCTTTTTTGTGCTTAAAGCTTTAGGATCATTTTCTGCTGTGTTTGGAGAAGAGTGGAAGGAGAAAACTGATAGAGATTTTGTTAAGGTAATTCAAAAATTATTAAAATAATTTTGTACTGCATATGGTGGGTATAAAATCCTTTAAAAAGATTGAAAATTCTAAGATACACTAGCACATGTCTTTAAAATTACTCTCAACTTCATTCCTTTGATTTAAATGTAATAGAACACTATGTCACACTTGTCTTACAATGTTTGGATAAGCAGGAAGAAGTGTATTAAGAAAAAAATAGGTATAGGCAAATGAACAAAGGTTTCCATGTTTCTTTTTATAAGGAACCTAATATGTGTGAAGAAAAGGAATATTGGGCAACATATTTAACAAGGAGCAATAATGCCATTTGGGGTTTTTTTTTTAAACTGCAATGATCAGTAAAGAAACATTCTGAATTATGAAAATGAAGATCATAGCATAAGAAGTATAGGAGAAATACTGTGATAGGTTAACAATGTTGCAGGTTTGTTTCAGTTAACTATTTTTGCGCAAGGCTTTTTTAATCTTTCCACTAGAGGGCATAAGCTACTGTACAAGCAGTGAAATGAGGTAAAAATAGTACTAAAGTTTCTTTGTACAAATGGTTATTTATTCTAGATGAACTTTTTTTGGTGGATGAATTATAGCTGGAAGAGATTTGATATTTCAGCCTATTTACTATGATACACAATTTCTTTGAATTGAATTACAGGTGATGATTTATGTGGCTAAAATAGAAGAAAGCTAGATTAAAATATATTTGGATACCTTATGCTTTTTATTAAGTAAAAATGTGAAGAGCTTCTCAGTTCCTTATGAAACCAGGTTTCTGCTCAACTCTGTAGTAGTTTCATATACTGAAATATCTTACCAGTATTACAGAACAATATTTGTTGGGAGCTTTCTCCATTTATCTTTTGGTTTATCTTTATGTAACTGTTTGGGAACAAGCTGGACCATAGTAGTTTTAGTTAATTGATAAGTGTTGTTGAAATACCAGTGAATAGATTCCCTAATGGAAATTTCCTAAGTAAACTTAAAACCAAGAAAGCTAAGCTCTCATATTTGTGAGTATATGGACTTGAAAATGTGATACAAATGTGCCAAACTTAAGTGTAAAAATAAATGTTTCATAATTTTCATTTCCCTTTTCCATTGAAAAAATATGTCCAGAAGTACTGTAAGTTGTGATTTGGTTGGTTGGTTTGTTTGTTTGTTTTAAGCACTCAGCTCTTCTTTGTTGACTTCACCCTAAGCTGTCACAGACTGTTGCTGATCTAGAGCAGCAACAAGCGCCATGTCTAGATCTGTAAACATTTAAAATTATACACTATTCTAATTTATTGCATATTCATTGATTATGTAAACTTAAGTAATTGTTATAAGGGCGGGTGGTTCTTATAAATGTTTTAACAAAGTTTTAAGTAGAACCACTGTAACTGAAGTAAGGCTTACTAATAAAAAACTTGGATGCTCTCCAAGATCTATTTTTGGACATTGCAACATATATAGTACCACTCTGTAGTGAAATACTACTGACAGCATGTCAGAAATACTCGGAAAGCATGTGAAAAACTAACATCAGATCTAAAAGTATCTCTAATGCCAAGAATTCAGATTTTTCAGAGCATCTCACTGCAAGCATTTGTTTGACCCTACTACTGGAAGTAATTTATTTTGTATTGCAGCTGTGGCTGTGTCAAAACAGGAATCATGGGGAAGCATGGGAGCTTCCTCATGTAGGAGAGGGATACTTGGTTGTCAGCACAGAGGTTGTGTATCTGTTTCTAGTGTTTGTTTTTGGGGTTTTTTAAATGTGCTTTTACAGTTTCAAGAAAAAAGAACAGCTATTAAATAAGTTCCTCCTTCCACCGTTCATATTACCATTTTAAAAAAAATCTTTATTTTTTTTGTTTTTTCATTTTGCTGCTAGTTGCGTCCTCCAGTATCATTGCTGTGTCAGTTGAAGGTGAAGATGAAAAACAACATGTTTCTTTATGCTAAACTTCAAGGGAATCAATTACCTTTCTTTTCTTTTTTCTTTCCCTTTCACCAATCCTTACTGCATTATATAAAACTGTTTGAAAAATTTGTATTTTTCATTATCTTACCTGCAGCAGGACATACTTAGTCGCTTTCTACAGAGCTTGCTTCTAAACTGAATCAGATGTTTTTACTAGTCAGTGAATCTGTTCCATTAATTGTCCAAATCTGAGTATTATTTAAGTTGAACCTGCTGTTACCTCTTACAGCTATGTTAATTTGTTGCAATATCCCCTCTTGATTTTTCCTGGTGCTGTCAATAAGCTTAAATCTCTAGTTAGTTGACTGTCTGCATGTCCTTACGTAAGGATTGGAACAACTGGCATTTAGCCAGTCATCTTGTATCTTTCCTTGTTTGCTTTGTTGTCCCCATCCACAAGCTCTGATGGCATCCTGTTCAGATGTTTTCTCCTGTACTCTGGAAACTTTCCCATTTTTAGCTGTTTCACTTAGCTTTGAATATCCTCATGTTACCAAGATTCACTTGTGAGTATAGTTTGCTTTCAAGAGTGATTTGTTTATGTAGTATGTTTATAATCTGATAAATTTAGCTGTTTTTCCAGGTATTTCTTTCATGTCTCCAGCAGCTGCTTAGTGTCTGATGTGTAGTGTATGAAAAATTGCATTACATTTCTTCATGCACCATTCATCTTTGTTTACTTCAATCAAATTATTTGGATTTCATATTCTTGGACTTCCTGAGGCCACCTCTAGCAGTAGAGTTCCAAAATCCACATATATGCAGTTTTTGTGCCTTACTTACTTACTTCTCTGGTTTTCTTCTTTATTCTGTGATTTTTTTATTTTATTGCCCAACTCTTTCTTCTTTGTATAAATTTAAAAATTCTTTCCTTTACTGGGCATTTGTCCTCTGAGTCTTTCTCAGTTAGTATGCAGAGAGAGGTCCTTATCCACTTAAATACCTGAAATACTTTTCAAACATCACTTTTCTTGTCTCTCACAGTAATTTGTCAAACTGACTTGACTCCAATTGCTCTCATATTTTTCTTGGACAGTAAGTAGTTATACCATTGCTACATTATGTTTTGTGGACTCAAATGGCCATTGTTTTTATGGACAGTAATTTGGTTGATGTGATTTGCAGTGAATTCTGTATAATCCTTTATCTCTTAGCATTATTTGGTTGCTTCCAAGTTTTAGCTTTATGTTTCTATTAGCAGTGTGTTACCATCATCTAAATATATATATATATAGGAATAATTATTGATTAAGAGCTTTAGTTTTGCACCCTGCCTTGTTTATTTCTATTAATATGCAGTATTAGATTGCAGCTGTCATTCATAGTAGGGAATAAATAGCTGCTTGTGATGCTAAACTGATTTTTTATTGCCGTTGTGCTATGTGTTTTTCAAATGAATGCCCAGAAAGCTTATCTTTTTCCATTTTTGCTGTTCCTTTGGGCAAAAAAAAAAAAAAAATTGTCATGTTTCACCTGTTCCCTTGTAACACAATTTTGCCTCCATGCCTTCGTCTTCTGCGGCTCTTGGTGATAGCTTCAGTATTAATTAGAAAAATCTGTTTGTCACAAACAGTAAGAAGTTAAGGCTTTTTTCTAGCTGTTTTTGTCTTTGCTAAAATGAGATAATAATCCTTTCTGTGCAAGTAATCCTCTTTACTAAACAGTACTTGGACGCCATTTAGCAACATGGCAGTGAAAATAACATCTTTTCCTTCCAATTTAGAAAATTTGTAGTATTGTATTTGTCAAGAAAGTAGTAGTGTCAAGCTTGGTATGAATGCTGTAATTTAGTAATTACATTTGCATAGCAAAATTTCTCCTGCTGTTCAGCTGGTTGTACTTCCCATCCTTCCCTTTTTATCCAGATTTATTGGTGGTTTTATTCTGTGATTAAAGTCAAAAGAGGAGCTGTATTTCATTAGTGAGTCAGAGAAATGTACAAATTTTTATTAGTCAAAGGAAGGTTTATATCTTTGTTCAGACACACACATTAGAATGCGCGTATTATTATATGTTTTTATATTATTATATATCACAATATGTATTTTTATTAGCCTGCAAACCTTAATTCCTTGATTAATTCTTGAATTTCAACAGGACTAGCAACAAAACAACCTTTTACAGACCAGGCCATAAATTTGAAAAGTAATTTGAATTCCTGTCTGCTGAAGCATTCAGCTTTGGTTATATTTATAAAGACTTTCTGTGATGGTGGTGGTTGTTTCGCTCTTTTTATTGTGCTATGATGAAGTAGGAAACACAGCAGCAGCTTTAAAAAGTCTTTCCAAATAGCAACTTCTTGCAGGAGTCTAAGATCTACTGGGATTGGGAAGAGTCACCTTATTTTGCCTTAGGTCATCACTAAGGAGGAGATGAAGGAGGATGAACTGTACTTTTTTCCCATTTGTAATTGCTGTATTTCTAACAGTGCATGGAAAACTGCCCTATAGTTTCAGTATGTGCTTCAGCAAAGCACTTCTGTGGTAGTGTTGATTGTTCGTGAGTGCCTACTTCTGGTGCTTGAAGGGAAGAGTTTCTTAATGTAAAGTACTGAACATCTTGCATATCATCACTTCTGGTTACTATCAGATGAATCAAGGTACTAGGAAATTTTAAAAGAACAATTTTAATATTATTTCAATATTTTAGCATAATAGAAATAAAAGTAATTAATATTTAAAGAAATATCCCCTAGAAATTAAGTATTTTTAATTCTTTCTTCAGTTTTGGAAGGATATTGTTGAGGATATTGAAGTTCGTGATCTAATTTCTGACAGAAGCAAATCTCAAGGTGAGACATCTTGACTAATCTTAGTACATACATGTTGGTAAATACAGCAAAGGAAGGACTAAAATTTATTTATTTACTTCGTAGATATTCCATCAGAAGAATGGATTTGGGAATCCTTATTTCATCCACCTCGCAAATTGGGCATTAATGATATTGAAGGGCAGCGGGTACTTCAGATAGCAGTGATTTTACGAAATCTTTCTTTTGAAGAGGGAAATGTTAAACTTCTGGCAGCTAATCGTACTTGTCTTCGGTTCCTGCTACTCTCTGCTCACAGTCACTTTATTTCTCTACGGCAATTGGGGCTTGACACACTGGGAAATATTGCAGCAGAGGTAATGTTCTTCCAAACAGAACAATTCAAATATAAATTGATAAAAGCATTAGTGTTAATGAAATTATTCTTTTTTCCTTTATCATTGGATGGAGAAGGAAATAAATTATTCTCTGAATTTGTAATTAGCAATTTGAAAACAAGTGTTCAGAGCCAAAACTAAAATATGACTGTATGTGTCAGTTTGCTAAAATAGAATCACATGAAGAAGACTGATGATGTAGGAAGATACAAGATATTCATAGTGTATAATTTTCAGTTTAGTTTCCCAGAGAGAAGAAAGGAATTTGTTAAGTTCTGCAGTCTGTATGCTACCTTCTTTACTTTATTTATAATTATAACCTTCAGTCATATCTTCAAAATAATATGTTTAAGAAAGATGGTTGTAGAAGGTTTTATGTTCTGTGTACTGTACTCTCTGTGTAAACTAGTCCTATGCCACTGGGTATGCTGCCAGAATCATGTAAGGCTTTTTTTTTGTTTGTTTTTTTGGTAGAGGTTGAATGTTATAAAATATACTGTTTCAGTATGTCATACTATCGTGCAGATAAATTGTATGGATTTTATAGGTAGTATGTTCAGATAGTCCTTATATTTTAAAATATAGCATATAAATTTAAGTAAAATGGGTACTATCAGAGAATTAGACAGGAAGTATTGGTCCACTACTACATACTGAAAAAGATGGTGTTTTTCATTTACCATGTACCCAGCTGCTTCTGAATGAGAAAGAATGTTACTTATGACTGAGTCCTCTAATTGAGAAGCAGAAGTAGAAACAAGATGAATGACTGGGATAGCATTTGGGAAGGAGCACTTGTTAATCAAGTTCTGGTCTTTGTTGGATATTAAAATCCATTTGTGTATACTGTTGGCTGCCTGAGAATAAAGTTATTTTTGTTATTCTGAGCGCTGGAAAGTATAAATTAGATTGCTGCTTCAGAGCAGAAAAGGAGGAGGGGGCTCAAAATGCTAGCTACAATCAAAAGCTCACAGGGTTCAGTTTTTATGAAGTATAATTTGTGTGTACTGCGCTTAAATACTTCTAAATGTTATATTTTTATAAGCAAATTTAAGGATTTGAGCCATTAGCACTATGTGGATAGTGTTAGTAATTTTTTTTTCTTTCTCATCAGCTTCTTTTGGATCCTGTTGATTTCAAAACTACTCATCTAATGTTCCACACTGTTACAAAATGCCTCATGTCAAGGGATAGATTTTTAAAAATGAGAGGTGAGATCTCTAGCTATTCCTGTTGTTGTATCAGAATTGTAATTATTGCTGTTTAAAACTTATTTTGCATTTGTTCTTCAGGCATGGAAATCTTGGCAAATCTTTGTAAGGCTGAAGATAATGGTGTCTTAATTTGTGAATATGTGGATCAAGAATCCTATAAAGAGATCATATGTCATCTCACACTACCAGATGTGCTGCTTGTAATCTCAGCACTTGAGGTGCTATACATGCTCACAGAAATGGGAGAAGTGGCCTGCTCAAAGATTGCTAAAGTGGAGAAGAGCATAGGTAAGGGAGAAGCAAAATCTATTACTACTCTCCCTTACACGGGAAAAAAGACTTAACCACTGACCATGACATATTCTTGAAACGTGGTTTGCTTGTATGTGAGAACACAGCATGGGGCATGGGGATGGAATTTACTAAATTTATTCATTGTGTCCTCAAGGAATTGATGACGCTAAAAATTCTGAAGTTTTTTTTTTTAATGCCACGAAGTGTGTTTAAAAAAACCCAAATGTACAGAAGCATGCAAAGACTTGTTTCCTTTCAGCACATGGCAATTTTAAAGCAAATCATTATGTTTCTACAGCATTCATTTGGCTTGTCCTAATGTCATTGTTGGTTTTACATTCAATACTTTAGATACATTAGTATGTCTGGTTTCTATGGACATCCAGATGTTTGGACCTGATGCTCTTACTGCTGTAAAGCTCATTGAACATCAGTGTGTTAGCCAGCAAGGAATACTTGATGTCAGACCACAGGTAATGGATCATGGTTCTTCACAGGCCCATGCAACAGGTGTCCCAGGTGAGTATCACTGCAAGAGAACACACTCTTCTATAAAATTTCCCGTATGATCTATGATTTTTATCTTCTCTAGATTTCTGATTAGTTTACATAAGTAAGTGTAGCATTATGCATAACATATGTATCTTTTTCAAACACTTGCTCATGAAGCAAATACACTATGTTAGCCAAAGCTATGTTAGCCAAAACTGTTGTGAAACGAACTTTGAAAGAATTCTAATGTTATTCGGTTGCCAATCTGAAAATTCTCTGAAAGTTACATACCTTGCTTATTTTAACTTGTTCAGTGGAAAGAAAAAGTATCCATTCTAGATTGTTCCCACAATTTGCAGAGAATTAAAGGTCTATTTTATATTGTGTTTTACACCAGGTATTATTTGGCAGTAACATGTAGTGTTTGATAGAATTGCAGAGATGAGATGACAGACTCACTCTTGAAGGTTCTAAACAGTTTCTTGTTATGTGAACCAAATCTTGATTATTCTTAGGAAGTTACTGAGAAAGAATTATTGCAAGAAACACTGGCTTGCATGTCTAAGTGTGCTGCTTCTGGAATGGGTGCAGATACCACAGCAAAAATGATGGGAAGAGAATGTAACCAAGGGGGTGATTAAGAGTGAATAGGATGAACTGATGTGACATTGCCACAAAATCCTTTGCATTATATTTGCATCCACTTAAGAATTGGAAAAATAATTGCTGTGTATTTGTGCCTGTTTTGGTGGAATATTGTGCCACTTTAAAATCATGCTTAGTACTGTAAAGTACTGAGATCGTGATCATGAATCTGGAAGCAGCCGCTCACTAGGTGCACACCTCATGATTGCACTTCAGTCGTGACTCTGGTCCTGGCAAGCCCTGCTTCACTTTGGTAAACTGCTGCAGATCTTTAGTCTGCATAGGGCACCTTTGTGACTTGCCTTAGCTGAATACATCCTTACTGACAAACATAGGAGGAACTGTACCAGTGGATGTCGTAAGTGCTCCATTCAGGAGGATAAAAAACATTTCAGCAAGTTTTGGTTTGTTTTTCCTTCCCCACATTCTCTACAGCCTCTAGGACAGCACCACATGTTGCTCCACCTCCAGGAATAGTAGAAATAGACAGCGAGAAATTTGCATGTCAGTGGTAAGTGTATACAGTTCTATTCAAATACACTAATGAAGAAGAAAAACAAAGAAAAATACAGAATTTTCTAGTTTGCTTCTCTTTACTGTTAGACTCATTTTTCTGAAAAATGTAAACCAAATCCATTCTGTCATTGCTTTGAAGAAGTATGAAAGCAAAAACTCGACCAGAATATTCATTCTTCGCCTGTTGGTCCATTAAATTAGTTGTTTTGTCTCTTAGGACAGAATTTGAATTGATTTTTAACTCTGATCTTGATTTAATTTATTTTTTAAATTGTCAAGCAGTGTTACCTGTTTCACAGGTATTTTCATCTGGTAATGTGTTGCTATATTACTGAATCAGTGTAAATGTAATTATCAAATTACGAAGCTAGGCCCTGCAAAACTCGTACAGAAAATCATTGTGAACCTCAAGTTAAGGAATATCAGAGTCTTTTCCATCCAAATTCTCTTGCTTTCAACTAGTATTATTGTCAGATATGTAGAGAGAAACTCTCTCTCCTGCGGTTCTCATGTAGATTGCGTGTGAGTTTTCTGAGCTATTTGTCTTATATAAATCAACTCACATTCCAAGTACTGACTCACAATAAAAATTTGTGATGAAGAATTAGCTAGCTTTCAGCTCATCTTTTGCTAAAGTAGAATCATTAAGGAATAAGAATAGAGCTGTGGGGAGGAGATGCCAACAAACCATGCATTCTAATTTGTTTTTGCAGAATATACAATAAAAAGGCATATGTAGAGGCTGTTCTGCATAAATAATATGTATATAAGTATGTAAATAAAATACTGCATGTAAAACTGACCGCAAGTGTTAGAGGTCCAATGTTTTGATTCATAAGCAGTGGGAAGGGAAAGTGTGAAACAGACATCTGACAAAACAGTATACTAAAATGCTATTTTCCGTGTTGTTGGCATATCTCAAAAGTGTCTGTGATACGGTATTTTGCTTCATAGTTTATTTTATCATCCTCAGGTTGAATGCCCATTTTGAAGTGAACCTTGATTGCTCAGTCTCTCGAGCAGAAATGTACTCTGAATACCTCTCTACTTGTAGTAAATTAGCTCGAGGTGGAATCCTAACATCAACTGGATTTTATAAATGCTTGCGGTAAGACAAGAATTTATGCAGCAATAAAGAAGCAATTGTATGTTCTCAATACTAACTGATAGCTTTAGGTTTCTTTGAGAGAAGATCTACTGAGTGGGTTCCTTCTCTGCCTCTAGTCCTTCTAATTATTTTTGAAGTAGTTTTTTGAGATTTTGTAATTTTCACTTAGGTTCTGTTATACCTCGGCCATCTGGGGGACCTGCTAGTCCTCAATGATGAACTCGCATGCTATTGGAAAATCCTTCTGTATTGTAAAGATGCAGGTATTCCTGCTATTACTCTGCACACAGGAGCAGTTAGGTAAAAGAAAAAGATTGGAAGAGAGTTGAGTTATTGTGTTTATTAACATAGATTTATCTTATGTTTGGCAGAACTGTCTTTCCAAATCATACAGTGAAGAGAGTGGAAGATCCAAGTAACAATGGTCAAGCACATATACATGTGGTAGGAGTGAAAAGGAGAGCTATACCACTTCCCATTCAGATGTACTATCAGCAGCCGCCAGCTTCGTCTACCCCAGTTGTCCGGGTTGATTCAATTCCTGATGTGTCTTCGTCTCCTTTGCCAGCAGGTTTTTAAATTAATTATGTATAAAGTATTTTGCATTGATCCTGAAACCATAATAAAAGCCCGAAGTTTTTGAACATAGCTTGAAAGTGTTGGAAGTTGAGGCCACATGTTTTGATTGAGTTTATTCAGTAATGCTGGGAATAGTATTGCAGTATTTCTTTGCATGCCATTCTAGTCTTTGATGTGTCACTCATAAGCTTGCCAGCCAGCAGACAAGCCATTGTTGCTGCATCATTAATTCAGATTCTGTAGAGCTGAGAATAGAAACTGCTTCATGTAGAATTGCAATTTCAAATCTTGGTTTTTTAAAAATTTGTTAGTTAATGTGTTCGAAATAATCTCTGCTTCCAAACTTTTACTGTGTTTATTTCAACAGGAATCCCGCATGGGCTACCAGGTGTAGGAAATCACTATCAGAGGACCCCTATTAACCAGTCTTCAACTTTGACAGCAACACAGATGTCTTTTCCAATTCAAGGTGTTCACACTGTGGCACAGACTGTTTCTAGAATTCCGCAAAATCCTATTCATACACAACAAAATGCTCCAATGACTGTTATACAGAATAAAGGTCCAATATCCTGTGAAGTAGTGAAGGCTGCAGTAATACAGAGCTCTGTTCCTCAGTCTGCAGTTCCTGTTCCTATTGCTTTAGGGGGAGCTTCTAATCAAAATCACAGCACTACAGGCCAGCAGCCGTCTGTTACAGTTGTGAGTTCTCAGATGCTTCACCACCAACCTGTAATTCAACAACAGTCTCCACTGCATGCAGTGGTACCAGGACAGATACCTTCAGGCACTCCTGTTACAGTAATTCAGCAAGCTGTACCTCAGGGTCATATATTTGGCAGAGTACAAAACCTACCAGCATGCAGTTCAGCAGTTTCACAGGGTCAACAGCTAATCAGCACATCGTCACAACCTGGGCAGACATCATCTCAGCAGTCCTCTGCGGGTAACCAGCAACAAGATACAGTCATCATAGCACCACAGCAGTATGTCGCAACCTCTGCATCTAACATTGTTTCTGCCACCACAGTACAAAATTTCCAAGTAGCAGCTGGGCAGGTGGTTACAATTGCAGGTGTTCAGAACCCACCAACATCTAGAGTAGGGTTTCAGAATATTGCACCAAAGCCTCTGCCGTCTCAGCAAGGTTCATCTGCTGTGGGGCAGCAGCCACAGCAGCAGCCTCCACCGCCATCCCAGCAAAGTGTAGTGATCGTAAGCCAGCCAGCTCAGCAAGGTCAGACGTATGCACCAGCCATTCATCAAATTGTGCTTGCTAACCCAGCTTCTCTTCCTGCTGGCCAAACTGTACAGTTGGCTGGACAGCCGAGCATTACTCCATCATCTTCACCGTCCCCAGGTCCAGTTACAAATAATCAAGTCCCTACAGTTATGTCATCTTCATCTACCACTCCTCAGTCACAAGGACCCCCTCCTACTGTTAGCCAGATGCTTTCTGTAAAGAGGCAGCAGCAGCAGCAACATTCACCAGCATCATCACAGCAGCAGGTACAGGTACAACAACCGATGCAAATGCAAGTCCAGTCACAGCAAGCTAATACAGGGGTTGGCCAGCCCAACTCTGGTGAGTCTAGCCTGATAAAACAACTGCTTCTTCCAAAAAGAGGCCCCTCAACTCCAGGGGGGAAGCTTATACTCCCAGCTCCACAGATTCCTCCACCTAACAATGCAAGAGCTCCTAGCCCTCAGGTGGTTTATCAGATGGCCAATAACCAGACACCAGGTTTTGGAGTTCAAGGACAGTCTCCAGCTCAGCAGCTGCTAGTTGGACAGCAAAATGTTCAGCTGGTCCCGGGTGCAATCCCGCCCCAAGGGGCAGTGCAAACAGTACCCATTTCTAATTTACAGATACTGCCAGGCCAGTTGATCTCAAACAGCCCAGCAACCATTTTCCAAGGGACTACTGGCAACCAGGTTACGATAACAGTTGTGCCAAATACGAGTTTTGCTACTGCAACTGTGAGTCAGGGAAATGCAACTCAGATCATTGCTCCAGCAGGAATTGCAGTGAGTGGAGCACAGACAGGAGTTGGGCTACAGGTGCAAACCCTTCCAGCTACTCAAGCACCTTCAGCTGGACAATCACCGTGTACTGCTGCTCCCCCATTCAAAGGTGATAAAATAATTTGCCAAAAGGAGGAAGAAGCAAAGGAAGCAACAGGTTTACACATTCATGAACGTAAAATTGAAGTCATGGAGAACCCTTCCTGCCGAAGAGGAGCTGCAAACACCAGCAATGGGGATGCAAAAGAAAATGAAATGCAGGTGGGAAGTCTTTTAAATGGGAGAAAGTATAGTGACTCCAGTCTACCTCCTTCTAACTCAGGGAAAACACAGAATGAGGCCAATCAGTGCTCACAAGTCAGTAATGGGCCATCATTAGAAATGGGTGAGAACGGAGCTCCTGGAAAGCAGAACTTTGAACAAACGGACACACAGGAAATTAAAAGTGATTTGAAGAAGCCCCTAGTTAATGGAATCTGTGATTTTGATAAAGGAGATTGTTCTCATTTGAGCAAAAACATTCCAAATCACAAAACTTCCAATCACGTAGGAAATGGTGAGATATCTTCAGTGGAACAACAAGGGAATTTGGATGCCACGCAGCAAGATACTGCCAAAGGTGATCAAGGGGAAAGAATTTCTAATGGGCCTGTATTAACTTTGAGTAGTTCACCTGTTGTAAGCGGTACACAGGAGGCTGCAAAACTGTTAACCCAGCAACTTAGTGGTACCAACACTGATTTACCTAATGGACCTCTAGCTTCAAGTTTGAATTCAGATGTGCCTCAGCAACGCCCAAGTGTAGTTGTCTCACCACAATCTACAGCCTCTGTTATACAGGGGCATCAAATCATAGCAGTTCCACACTCAGGACCTAGAGTGTCCCAGTCTACCCTGTCCTCCGAAGTTCGGTCTACTAATGGCACAGCAGAATGCAAAACTGCAAAGAGGCCAGCAGAGGATAATGACAGGGAAACTGTTCCAGGAATTCCAAATAAAGTAGGAGTTAGAATTGTTACAATCAGTGACCCCAACAATGCTGGTTGCAGTGCAACTATGGTTGCTGTGCCAGCTGGAGCGGATCCAAGCACTGTAGCGAAAGTAGCAATAGAAAGTGCTGTTCAACAAAAGCAGCAGCATCCAACCACGTATATACAAAGCATGGTCACACAGGTATGTTGCAGTGTTCTTTTTATGTTTATTCTGTGATTCTGACTAATACTGTGAAATAACATGGCTGAAAATGTGAGCTTGGTCGGTATCTCTTGCATAGTATTTAAAACATTCAGAAAATTATGCTTTCTGTTCTTCCACAGACTAAAGTTTTAACAGTTTACATACTTCTTCAATATCTGTGACAATAGTGGAATTCAAAATTTGTAGCTTGATAATACGCAGTGAGGAAAGAACTTCTGCTCACTATTTTCTTCCTTTAAGGATTAACTGTTCTGAAAACAACAATGATTTGCTGGATGGTCTTGTATAAACATCTGTATTTTTCTGCATTTTATTCTTGGTCACTGTGGAGGGGTGAATATGTTTTTTTGAAAAAAACCACATCTGCATCTGGATGGCTGAAATGAGTTGAAGCTTTTGCATTTAAAGTTGGTCTCCAGAGTCTTGCTTTGTGGGTTCACTACAGTTAGGAAAAAGTATTATTTTGTAAATTTGTTGAAATATTTACATTTCTTCATTACAAAATATTGATAATGTTTATCGAGAAAACAAGTATTGTTTTGGGTTTTTTTTTTCTGTTTGCTAAGCTTTGAAGAGGGTTTGTTGGTTTTTTTTAATTCACTTAATTGAATTCATTTAACCTTTTGAAAGTGGTTACTCCCTAACACTTTACTAGAAATGGGGTATGGACATCAGGAGTATTACTAAGTAAAATAATAATGTTTGAGATTATTCCATTCTCTAGAATTTATTTTAGTTTTGTACATAGAAAATCCCTCTCCAAAAAAATGCATTCCTAACATGAATAAGAGCAAAGAGAATAGAATGATAGTCTGGCAGTTAGAGTTCCGATAGACCAGAGAGAGGAAATGAAGTCCTGAGTGTACGTTAGTACATTTTGACCTTGAAGTAACAGGTCTTCTATTTCTTACCTTTCTTTTTTTTAATTTGGTTGGGGGTTTGTTTGCCTTTGATGAAGTAGAAGGTATAGACCTGATGTACAGACCTAGAACTCAAAATGTGACAAGTGCTGGCTGGGGCTACTTCATTTTCTGTGACAAGTTAGGTTGCTCTAAAAACTCTTTTGACTTTCCTAGTTGTCAAAAGTCAGGGTTAACAATTAACAAGTTACCTTTTTTACTTTCTCTACTTTTTGCTTTTAACTGCAACAGTGCACAGAGTTAATTCTTAAAATGTCTTTGAACTCACTCCTAAATTTTCATTTAGGTTTTGTTGGAGGGAGGTCTGTATTTTTTTGATATTTATCTTTGTTCTTACTAGAAATAATTTGAGCAAAATTAATAGTTTCTGTTAGCACCATAGGGACAACATGCTAGATTTTCTGTAGTGTGGATGTATTAGCTATGCCTTGCTTTTTACACCGAGTGTCTTTAGCTGTAACACAGTTTGAATTTCCATTGTAGCTTTGCAAAGGATTTGGCTGAAATACAAAATGGTGTGGCTGTGTCTGTTGAATGGTATATGTTTATTTATTCCCTCAATATGTACCTGAAAAGAATTTGCAGTTTTATCTCAAGCAGCTACTAAATGATCAGATTTTAAGAATTCTGAGGAGGGAGTATTGCATTTAACTATTTCATTTGATTTCAGTAATGTGTATCATGATACACTAGAGAGGGAGGATAGAAAAAAATATTTTCTGTGCTGATAGTTTCTTTTTTACACTATCTCTAGTATCACTATCATTAATAGTTACTACATTTTTCATTACCTGTACAAACAGAAATGCTGCCAGCTGGGTTTGCCGTTCAGTAGAAATTTGCAGATCAGAAGAACTTGGTTTAATGTCTCCTTACCCGAAAGTTTGCTCATTCTGCATTCTGTAGGATGCCCTTCCTTTCTTCAAAATTACAGAAATGTGGAAGAAATTAGTTAATTAGTTTTGATCTTGGTGAGAAATTTATTCTTTAGCTATTTGCCTTAACCATTTGTCTGTATATTTATGAATCATGTCTATCATAATATTGCAATTACTGACTTACAGTTGAACCCATTTTAGAGTACTCTGTTCAGACGTAGTGATCATCATAGTTTGGCTTAAGATTTGCAGAGATCTTTACCACTTTTTTAAAATTAACGTGTTGGATTAAAAACAGTACCAAAATCACCCTGGCCAGCTCTTTTTCTTTCTCCAAAGCTGCTGAGCAGCTGCAATTGCCATTGCTTTTCTGGAAAAGGAGATGCTAAGTATTTCCAATATTAAGTCTGCTTTTAGGAGTATCTTTAAATATCCAGAAATGTAACCAAATTCTCATGAACTTGGTGTGAATTTTAGTGATGATTTCATTTAAGATTAAACCTTGTGTAATCTTCTACTTTCTCCCTCACATTTTGAGTCTTCCTCATCTGATAAGCAGCTTCCTTGTCCCTGACTTTTTTGAAAGGCAGCAGCTGAGGAACACTTTTTTTCACTTGAGCCATGTGCATTATTTTATCCTCTCTGAAGCACCTAAGTATATATTGGCTGTCTTGCAGAAGAAAAAGGAGAGCATGGTTCTTACTGCAAACATTGTGAAATTTATTAGAAATACAATCCAGTGGAGAAAAATGGTGAGGGACAGAGAATAAAGGGATGTTAGCTATGGCAAAATTACATGGCTGCTGAAGCTTTTACTGTGTGATTTCCTGTTTGCTTGTTAGCTTAAAATTTTATTTTAAGCTACAGCTTGTATTTCAGGGAAATATGAAAGGGATAGAAGTAAAAAAAAAAAAAAAAAGTGAAACCAAACAGGAAGACTGAAAAAAGAGGTTCAGAGGACAGAAAAGGAAGGAGAGTATTGGTTATGCAACTACAGTAGGATTAGCTGTCATGAACTACAGAGAGGAGAAAGGGAAGATGGTTGAAGATAAGGAAGGATGACCAAATAGGGCAGGAGTGGAACAACAGTCTGAAAACTAAGGAAAGCAAGAAAGAATTAAATAATCATTAAGGGAATGTAGAAGTTAAGAGAAGTTTGTTTCATTATATGAATAGTAGTTTGAAATGGGATGGTACTTGGGGAAAAATGTTACTTTAAATGGCCTATTAAAATAATGAAAATTGTATACTTGCTGTTCATGGGACAGCCCATGTAAGTGCCACCGAAATCCAATTAGAGAAATACAGGTATCTTGTGTATATAACCTGAGATTATTCACTGTTAATTGTATACCTCAGCAAAGCTTGTTGAAAAATAGCTGTATGTATACTGAATTTTAAAAATATCTTTTCATATTTTGCATTATGATAAAAAAGGGGGATATATTAGTTATGTCAGAATAGATACATGTGATACACAGAGTGTTGCAATTTTGTTCTTATATCTCCATCTATATTTTGTAAGTTCATGAAATGTACTCTTGAGAGAAGACAGAACTGGCACTGTACTTTCTTGGCTTCCTTTTGTTTTGGTGTTCCCTGTTGTGGTTCATTGCTTTCCTGAGGCATTGTGCTAGACTGGTGGTTGGAAAAGAAATGAGCAATTACCTATCTGTATGCTTTTCTTTGCCACATTTTCTTATTCCTCTTCAAACGCCTCCAAAACATCTGTTGAACATAACCATGTTGGTTAGTCCCAATTGGTGTGTGTTTTAAAGGAATGCCCTGATATCACTCCAAGTTCTTAGAATTGAGCATATCTGATTTAAATTGCCTCATCTGGCTTTTAAAGTAATGACTTTCTTGCTCATCACTGTCATCCCCTCACAAACAGTGCACGCCCTTTTCTCTTAAGGCTGGCCACTTGAAACATGCTTGTGTTGAAATTTAGGTAGCAAAATCTGTGTGGCCTTGATTGTTTGCTGCTGCTCTCTGTTGATTGGAAAGCTGAGAATTAGCATGCACCAGAAAGCAGGTGTGCAGCTCCAGGAGGTGTAATTCATTCCTAGCCACAGAGCAAATGAGTTTCTCAGCTGGAAGTAGTGAAATACAGAATCTCTGTTCTTTTATTGCCCTTCACTTGTGAAGCATGCTGTTGCAAGGAGACATAAACTTCAGTAATCTAACAAGAAAAGTACATTTATTTTGGTGCCTAGTCATCCACTTGAGCCTTTCTCATACTCAAATTCTGCTCTATTTGTTTTCAGCTTATGTGTTACCTTTTTATAGATATGTTCATTATCGTGAATAAGCTAAACAAAATTTTGTCATACCAAGCTGTAAATCCTATTATACTTTAAAAATATTCTTACTAATAATTAACTGTTTCTTTTTAAATTACATTTATTTACAGTGCGTGTACACATATTAATAGTGGGGAAAAAATGCAGCTTAATGCTTTTAAACTGCATATGGCTCTACACATCAACAGAATCCCCAAGACACTGGGATGCACAGTGTTCTCTTGCTGGTGGCACAGTAGGCCTTTTAAATAAAATGGGCCGGTATCGTGATAAAATAGTTATCTGTTCATGCATAAAGGGAATAGCATCGTTGGTTCTGTGAAATGTAAGTGGAGGCCACTTCTGGCCCCAGCTCATAGGATTTGTTATTCCTACCACACAGGGGGCTCATGTGCCCAAATGTAGGAGCTCTTGTGCATAAAATTAAATTAACATCTTTGTAAACAGTCCACTGTAGTTAGCAGAAAGCTCTTAGTTGTACTGTTGGTTTTCATGACCAGGCAAGACTTCCTCCCCCTCTCCAATACCTCAGTCTAAAGTCAACCCAGTCTAGATTTAAAATTGCTACCTGCTTATTAAAAGTAGGCTGTAGTATCTGCTCTGTAAGTAGACTGTACAGGCATTAAGGGTTTGTATTTGTGTACTTTAGAGTTGAATGCAAACCCTACTGAGATAGGTGATGCTGCTCTAGAGGTACCTTTCAGTCCCAAGATCCTGTGAGAAAAGGGCTATAAGTGGTGGCAGTTGCAAATTGTATCATGGAGAGGTCTAATTTGATTATAAAAGGATGTCATGAAGTGCTTTCAAGTGTACTGGAGTACTAGGCATTTCTTGGGAAACTTGGATTCATTAAATGTTTTTGCTAGAGGAGGAAATTTTCTGAAATCTTTATACCTCAAGGAAAGACTTTTCAATGTTACTTTTCTCAGAAAGACTTCATTAGGAAAAAATTAATGTCTGTTATCGTTCTGTATGTTAAAGAAATAGATGAATTTACATAATCATTACATATGAGTACTGTAAAGTAGGTAGCACATAGCAAGTATTTCTAGGTATATTTCTGGGAGAAAAAGGAATTTATTTTTGAAAAACAAAGGCTATACCTAATTTCAGTGATATCCCATGTGTCATGCATTACTAAACTGATACATGACAGTAGGGGGAAAAGGAAACCAAAAATTAGCAGTCTTTCTGATCTCGTGAATGAAGAGGAGAAAGCTTTGTGATGTTTGAATGTAAAACTTTCATTTCTAAAATAAAATAGAAAATGCTAGGAAAACAAATGTAACTTTGCTTTATGTGTTGATTTAAAAATATAATCACCAAAGCTGATAGGCAAGCAATGGATTTGTCTTAAAAAATACATGGAAGTTCTGTCCTCCAAGTTTGAGTGAAACTACTCTACTTCATAGTAGAGCAGTAAGAAGAGAATTTTAAACAACAGCAACTATTTTACATGTTTTTTTTCAATTTATCAGCTTTTTTTCTCACTGGGGAAAAAAAAGTGGAAAAAAATGGGTGGGGAAACTGAACGTTAACTTTTCGTCCTGAAAATTTGTTTCTCTTTCTGAGCTCTTTCATTTTCAGCATGTAACATTTTGTGTTGTATATCTCAGATCAACTTATTTAAAATAAACAATTTTTCAATGAGATGATATTAAAACCTTTGAATACCACTAGGAGAGCTTGCCAGAGAAACCCTTGAGAAAATTCATAATTCCAGATTAATTGCAGGGTTTGCTCTGAATGGAGTAAATAATACATGAACCACACATTGAATGATGAGAATTAAATGAAATACTGAATTCATTCAGTAAGCTCATTTTTCTCTTAAGCACATTGAATGAGACAGAAGTTCTACAGGGATAAAAAGTCACATAAAAGACCATCGTAATGTGTTGATACTGGGATGCCAAGTCAAGGTTGCAAAACAAGCTGTACTGCTGACACTCCATTATTTTACTTTCAGCTTCATTTTAAAAATGCCTTTTTAAGGGGATGTTGATATTAAAAGGCTGCACTTGTGTTTACCTTTTATTAAAAGATATTTCGTGAAGGATTCATTACCCATTCTGTGAAACAGCTTAAAGGTCTTTCGGTGAAAATCATTGCTGAGTTCAAAATAGTTTGTAGTTATGACTAATGGACTCAAGTCCTTTCTTACAACTTTTCATATATGTGGATGGATCACAGGCGTCATAAGTAGTTGTGCAGAGTTTTGCCTTATTTTTATTATGTTTTGTGCTTGGATATGGGAACAGTTCTGCTTTTGATTAGGCTTTTTGCTGTCCCTTCGGTCATGTTACTGGTACTATAATCTGTGGTAGTTATTAACCCGCTACCTTGTGTAGCTGTTGTCCACAATGCGAATAGAGAGCAACAGGATGAAAATGTAAATCAACATGCAAATGAAATGTTAGAAATTGCAGTTAGCTATTTGTTTCTTTGTAGTGAAAGTCTAAAGTTACTCAGTAACAGAGCTGTAATAAAGATCTAAGCACACTATTTTGTATGCACCATTTGAAAGTGTTTCCTTATAATATTCTTAAACAGACATGAAAGTAATTTTATTTGGTCTCTTTAGAGTGTGAACATTTTCAAACAGTGGGGAAGAAAAGGATGTTAGGTCTTCATCTCTAAATAATATTCAAAAGCTTAATTTTTCTATTGTCATCATCCTTATAAACATCTTGCTGACCAGACCCTTCCAGGAAAAAAAGAAAGAAGAGAAACAATATTCTGACCCAGACACTGTTTTGAAATGTAAAGTTCAGCATTCAGTATATATTATTCAGAAAAGAAATAAAATTGGTTTGGGTTTATGTATTTTTAGGTAATTTCAAAGATAATTTTAGTTGAGTGTTAAGTGTCTTGTTATATTGCAGGGAAGCAAGGGGAACGTCATTTTCCTTTCTGAAATGTTTCTCTTTTCATTGTATACAAGTTGTACAGGCATTCTTCAGGCATTCTGAGTATGTGGTGCTATTCACTATGCTGATGATATTGCAATGCCTTGAGTTTGCATGGTTTTTTTTCTTTTCTTAAATAACAACAAAGTGTTTGAAAAATAATGTTAACCTTTGCTCCACTAGTGCCCTTGAGAAATTTCTTTGCAGTCATAATTCTGTATTTGAATTTGAGCATGTTTATTATTTTAATATTAGAAAGTTCTGCATAAGTACTGCAGTGTAAAAGTTGTATGTTCCTCTTGTTACTGTGTCTTACTAATGCTTATTCAGAGTTCAAAGTATTGAAAATTGAACACCTGTGGTGGATTAAGGTGTAAAACAAAAAGTCTTTCAACAAACAGTAAACTGTATGTCAAGTCTAGAAGTAAGCCCTGTTTTAAATTGTTTTAACTTTTTCTACAGAGCACACCTGCAACGTCGATACCAACAGTTCAAGTACAGGGCCAGCAGATGAATTTGCAGCCACCTTCGTACACTGCAGCAAGTCAACATGCAGAGCAAATGAAAAAACCTGGACAGAACTTCATGTGTCTGTGGCAATCTTGTAAAAAGTAAATGGCTCCTTTATTTACCTTTTACTGATATGTAGCAGATGCTTGTATATAGAAGGTGATTCTTCAAGTTCCATCCATTCTGTTTCCATAAGTTACCTTGTACTTTGTCAGTGGGGAAAAGAGAAAGGGAAAAGTGTTGAGGAAACTGAATGAGATGGGGGAAGGCAAGACACTTAACTGCTCTCAATTATACTTCAGAGCATAAAATGAGTATTATGTGGCTTTCCTGTAGTATATTGATTCTTCAGTAACAAATTAAATAGTTGTGTAGTTAAGTTTAAAAAAATTCTGAGCTCCGAAGCTTGTTCTCTGTGTTGCAAATATAAAAATAGTTCCTGTACTGCAGTTACAAATCATGTCTTGACATTTTCTTGTGTTTCCAGTTTTGCAAGAGCAGGGTGTTGCACTTCAGTGTCCTGGTCACAATCTTATTTAGCTTATGACTAATTTTGGTAGTTATACCATTTGTGTGCCAGAGGACACCATTGTCATGAAAGGAAGCAAATAGGAACTGGGCCTTAAGACTAGACAGCCATGATTTATTTTTTTTTTAATTTGCTGCTGTTGTTCGTAGAGAGGAGTGAACTAGCAGACTTTTAGATGTAGGCTTGATACAACTCCTGTTAAAAATATGTATACCTTGACACCGATTTTTCAAATAACTTAGGTTTGTGAATATGCTTAGTTCCTGGCTAAGGGCAGAGATCGGTGAACAAAAGGTAGTTGTCAAATGGCCACTTTGAAAACTGGAGACAAATTGTGAGTGAGAAAAATTGCATAACATATAGGATGAAAAAGAGTGAGAGGCCTCATTGCTATAGGATGACAAAGGGAGCATAAAGCTGATTTGACAGAAAGCCGGTGGGAAATCCAGAAAATTGGGATGAAAAGATGGAGAAGTTTGAATGTTTGGAACTGATAGTAAAAATAAGGCAGTTGAGCAGAATTATAGGAATACTGAATGCCAGTTAGTATGAAACCCCTGAAGGTGTAATTTCTGTTTCTTTTCATTCCTTGCAAACATAATTCTAAGATCATTCAGTCAATGCAAGACATAGAGACCTGGCACTCTTTGAATCATTGCACTATTTTCACCTTAAAAGTAATTTTTCTTTCTTTGATAGGTGACACTTCTCTATGTAAGAAATATATGTAAGGCTTTACGTACTTTGTAGTTTCCTCCCTTACTGCTAATAATTGGAACCATAGAGCCTGGTCTACTGGCTGCACAACAGATGCATTAACCTCTGCGTAGGTGCAGGTGGGTTGCATTGAGGCTGAAATGAAAGGCTGGGGCAGTTTCACAGCAGAAGCCTTGCCACCTTATAACTTGTCGAAGAGTTTGCTGAACTAGTTTCAAAGCATAAGTCACCAACTTCATTCCATGTCTAAAGTTACGTAGGATGAGCTGTGTTGGGGCAGGAGGAGGAGCAATACTATTAAATTACTTTACGTTATCGGTCTTTTTGTAGTCAAGACTGTCTTAAAATACTACTGCAGAAAGTTTACCTGAGACTAAAGTTAAGGACTACAAGGCCATTGATCTCTGTATTTTATTCCAAGCATAGTGTATAATTTCTGTTGCTTTTGTTTATCTGGCTGTTCCTTCCTGTACTGCTTTTTGTTCATGGTTAAATTTAATTCTTTTCAAAAGCTTTCAGAGATTTTTGCATTAATAGATCTAGTTCACATTACACACAGCTCTTGTTTTTATGCTGTCACCTTTAAAATAGTTATTTCAGTCCCAGACTAAAACCAGTTTAGATAAACATTACACTCGACATTCTCTGTGGTGAAGAGAGAACCAAAATGTTAAGTTAGCATTTTCCTCAAATATATATGTTGTTTATTCATATTCCTTGAACAGCCTGATTAAAAACAGATGTATCAAATCTCTTGTAGGCTTCCTGCTTCTGTTAGACATAAAGAAAATTCTGTAATTGCTGCCTGGTCTTTTTTTTTATTTATAGCTCTCAATCTTAGCTGTTTTTATTGAGTAGTTTAAGAGGGAAACAAGAAGATTCTTTTGAGTGGGTCATTAGTCTGTGTGAACTTCCATTCACTTACTGGTTTCATTCTCGATTGCTTAGCATTTTTTTTTCCTAGGATTAAGCAGGCAGTTTCATCACAGTAGAATGATAGAATACTGGGGTTTTTTGTGATATTCATAGCTAACTGGAAAGATATGACAGGAGGCACATTTGAAACAGTAATTTTCACCTGTTTCTCTATGCGTGTTCTTTAGTTTAATTCTCAGAAAATATTAGCATTATGTTTCCCTTCAAAGATACAATGCAGTAGTCAGTGAAGGCCTTAAACATTTTATTGAGAAGCAGAATAAATACGAATAAATAAAATAGTATGTTCTTTTCCTACTGACTAATTTGGCTGCTCCAGTCAGCAACATTCCAGTGGTGTGTGTTGGTGTTTTGGTTTGGGTTTTTTTAGAGCTGAATTAGGAAACATTAGACCAAGATTTGAAATGCCACAGATGTAGTAGTGTCTAAAGACTACAATGAAATGAGGCTGAATTATGCAAATAGTTGAAATGATTGGCCTCTGGCAGATGTGTTCAGATTTAGTATCTGAGGTGGAAGTAAAATTCTAAAAGGTGTCAGTCAGCACATTACTTTGCATTAAGGATGTAACAGAAAGTAGGTGTTTTTCTTTGAACTTCAGCTGTCTGCAAGTACTGCTAATTGTATGCAGCTTAATTTAAAAGCTGCTGTTTTGTTTCACAGGTAGGCAGATGTCTACTCTTGAATTGCTTTGTATTTAAAAAGTAAATTGAAAATGCTGTTGAATCTCCAGTGCTTGTCAAGTCAGCTATTAGTGTTCTGTTCAGCAGCTGAACAGAACTATGGGTGAATTAAGTGTGGAAACAAGAGTCTAGACTGAACTGACCGTATTGTCAGTATGTAAGCTTTTATTTTATTACTATAGTTAGGTGTTTCTTTAAAGGAAAATAGTTTTTCTTCTGCAAAATGGTAGTAAGTTTGACTCTTTTTACATCAGTGATTCAAGTGTATAACACTGAATATATTAAACAGTGAATGAGCCAACATAGCTAAAATAGCTTTATTTTTCTGAATCCTTGCCATGTTGAATGAAATGTTTTGCACTGTATTTTGGATTTCACTTAGGCCGTGAAATTTGTTTCAGCTGTGCCAGAAATTATTCATAAAATGATTAGTGCCAGGCTTAAGTCCCCTTTATTGTGGAAAGACATCTTTCTGTCCTCTGAAACACCCGCTGTTGAGCCAGCGTAGATGTAAAACATTTTATTTTCATTTCCTACTATGGGTTATCTGGACCAACAGCAAGAGGCAGGTATTTCTCCTTCTCAGCTTCCCTTCAGTAAGAGGTGACTGGCATGTAAAAGATGAGTGCTTTTAAAGAGAGTAGCATTTATTGCCTGGGCAGAAGGTAATTGTATTACAGGTGGTTATTGCAGTACCATTCAATTTATAACTAAGACTTGTCTGTGAGTGAAATTAGCTCTTTACCTTTATAGTGCTCGGGTATCAGTATCTGTAACTTAAACCTAGGTATCAGTTGCAAATATGTTTGCATAGTGGACACTACTGAAATGAGTCATGGGATGTGGAAGGAGGTGGCTGGATCAAAGCACTGACTGATCTGCTATTCATAAGCTGAGAGTCCTGAGTCCTGACTTGGACTTGTCCATAAATGACTGCTGTGGGTTGTAGATGTTGCTTCATCCTTGGCTGCTTGGAGTAGGTCTCTGATGGGAGGTCATCTCCTCTTGGCACTGTTCAGCCCAGTTCAGTCAAACATCTTTTCTTACAACTGGTTAGTTCAGTCACGCATACTTTTCTTACAACTGAAACTCAAGTCCTGGCATGTGAACCAGAGTGGCTGAGGTGGGTGCATGTGTTTCCTCTTTGGTAAGACTGTGGCGCCTGTCCACCAATTGTGTGAGGACAGCTGGTGGCAGTGACTTCCCAAATGGCAGCAGCTAGGTTTCTAGATCTCTTTGGTCCAAGCATTAAGTGGGTGTTGATGAGCTGGGTTAGTTGTATTGAAGTAATTTTGAGCAGCTAAATCTTTTGGCCATTTTTTCTCTGTTGGAGTAAGGGGCTTGATTTGTAACATCTGAGATACTTTTTAAGGTGTATATATAGGCTAAAAAAACCTCAATGCTTTGAGTCATTCACTGTTTTCATGTAATGTTTTTTGAAATACAGTGATTCTCCTTTACCATCTTACATATGTTATAACAGCACATCCTTTGTCTACATGAGATTGGAGGTAGCCTAGGTTGCAACAGTCATGCATTGGTGGAGTTTGCAGTCTTGAGAAATATAGGTCACGTAAGGAGTAAAGTCGGGCTCTTGAGCTTTTAGAAGGCAGACTTCCAGCTGTTAAGGGAGATTGTCAGTGGGATCCGTGGGGAGAAGGGAGTGGAACAGAGCTGGCAAAACTGGAACTGAACCTGGCAAGGTATGTAAAGAATGACAGGAAGGGCTTGCACAGGTACATTAATCAGAAAAGGAGGGTCAAAGGAGGTGTACCCTTGCTGGTGAACAGGTAACAACAAACAAAGCCAGCATGGCTTCACCAAGGGAAAATCCTGTTTGACCAACCTAGTGGCTTTCTGTGATGGAGTAACTATATCAGAGGATAAGGGGAGGGCTACAGATATCATTTATCTAGACTTCTGAAAGCCTTTGACATGGTCCCCCACAACATCCTTCTTTCTAATTTGGAGGGAGATGTATTTGATAAATGGACTGTTAGATGAATTAGGAATTGGTTGGACAGTCACATGCAGAGGATGGTGATCAATGGCTTAGAGTCTCAATGGACATCAGTGACACATGCTGTCCCTAAGGGATCTGCACTGGGACCAGTGTTACTTAGTATCTCCATTAATGACAGGGATGAAGGGATCGAGTGCACCCTCAGCAAGTTTGCAGATGACACTGAGCTGAGTGGTGCAGTTGACACATCTGAAGCACAGGATGCCATCCAGAGGGACCTGGACAAGCTGGAGCAGTGGGCCCATGGGAATCTCGTGATGTTTAACAAGGCCAAGTGCAAGGTGCTGCACCTGGGTCAGAGCAGCCCCCGGTATCAACACAGGCTGGGGATGAACAGATCAGAGCAGCCCTACTCAGAAGGACTCTGGGGTGGAGAAGAGGCTGGACATGACCCAGCAATGTGTGCTTGCAGCACAGAATGTCAGCTGTGTCCGGGGCTGCATCAAAAGAGATGTGATCAGATGGTCAAGGGAGGTGATTCTGCCCCAGTGAGACCCCACCTGCAGAGCTGCATCCAGCTCTGGGGTCCCCAACACAGGAAGGACATTGACCTGCTGGAATGAGTGCAGAGGAGGGCCACCAAGTTCATCAGATTGAAATAAGGTCTGAGTGTGACTGCCAGCAAAGAAGAAAAATGGGAAAAGGAATACAAGAAACTCACCTGGTTTAGGTGTTCATAGTGTGTTGCTATATTTTGCTTGTATTGCAGAGAACGGGTCTATTGGAATTAACATTAGCATTATTTCTTTGGTGAAGTGTAAGTACAATATTTCAATCAGATTTGGAAAAATCATACTGGCATTAATTGGTAGCTCACTGGTAGTATGTGTACATGTTTTTCCCTTTAAACTTTCACAACTTTTCATTTATCAATGCATGTCTCAGTTCAGGAAAAAAAAAAGGTTAACCATTATGAGTTGATGCTTGTTATATTTGTATCTCACCATTAACTGGGGAAAAAAAATTAAATTCCCCTCCCTCTTTTTGTAGGTGGTTTCAGACACCATCACAGGTTTTCTATCATGCAGCAACCGAACATGGAGGAAAAGATGTCTACCCAGGGCAGTGCTTATGGGAGGGATGTGAACCTTTCCAACGGCAGAGGTTTTCCTTCATTACCCATTTACAGGTGAAGATCTTCTTTCACATGTTACTTCAGAAAACAGTAGGAATTTCATGGTAAATTTCCACACACCTTTCCTACTGTCTTTCTCTTTTCTCCAAACAGGATAAGCACTGTTCCAGAGATGCTTTGCTTGCAGGATTAAAGCAAGATGAACATGGACAAGCAGGAAATCAGAAGCCTTCCAATAAGTAAGAGACTTGAGCCTTATTAACAATAGAGAAAATAAGAGAATTAGAAATTATTGAATGAATTTGTTTATAACTTGGCTTATCAGGTGAAACTCTGCATATGAAAGAATCTGTAATCAAATTTGAGGTCTGTTCCAGTAAGACAAAAAGGGCAGTAGATTCTGATGTAGTTGCAGTTATCTTAAAAAGGAACAGGTAATTCTTTAAGGTATATGGGTCAAAGCTCTGCGATGAACATTGTTCTCAACATGTTCTCCTATTTTTTCCCCGACTGAACAGCATTTTTATAACTTTCCTTATAACAGGGAAGTGTTTGTAATACAAATGGAAAGTTACTTGTTGTATACAGTTCATGTGTGACACAGCTGAGATGGATTGTCTTGTAACTTGCTGTATTCCTTACAGTTTTGTGGTGTAAATTTGGGCTGATTTGATCCAGGGACTGTTGTAATAAACTTTCCTTTAAAAAAGCAAGCAAGATAAAGGAGAAAGACTCTGCTCAGAGTTCTGATTTTGTGTTGCTATCTGAAATCAGGTTTGGCTCTTCTCTTTCCCAGAATGATTTCAGCCATCTGGAATTAATATTGGAGAGTGCAACCCCATTGGTGTGAGGTTTTGGGGCTGACAGTGTTATTAGTGGAGTTGTTCAGGGTTCAGTTATGTGTGTAAGCGTATTAAGACCTGGCCTTTGTTAGTAACTGACTGGAACCACTTTGTTGCAAGCTAAAGATGTAATTACGTGGTCCCAGGCAGATTTTTGCAGTCTGTTCTGTGGCTTGTAAAATCGTTACCAAGCTGCTGGAAGCAGCAGAGAAAGTCAAGTTACGAAAATTGAGAAATTTAGTTAGAGAGTCCTTTTATTTATTTATATAAAAAAACATTGTAACACAGACTTATAGTTGCTTTATGGTGCCTTGTTTCATTAAATTGAACAACACTCAGACCTTGGAAAACCACAAAAAGAAAGAGTTATGGTAATGTAGTCTTGAATACTCGGTAAGTGGGAAGTGTAGGGCTGACACCATCGACTAGCATGATGTGTTCTTAACTTTGCCTTTTCATAATGTTCCATCACACAGATAACACATTCCAGTAGCTCTGTGTCCTCACAAGCGTCTTTTAAATTGGCACAGGTACTCATAGGAGAAAAACTGTTCATACATCCCCTCTTCTGAAGCAGAATTCCCTAATTAGGTCAGATTCAGAAAGCAGGAATTTACATGCATAACCAGTTCTTGCTAAAATACTGAGACTGTAATATCACAAGATACTAAGGATGTGATTTCAGAACACAAATTGAAATGAGAACATTCCTCTGCTCAAAATAGGATGTTTTATGTCTTCAAAAGATGTGCAGATGTGGTGCCTAGGGACATGGTTTAGTGGTGGATGTGGCAGTGGTTAATAGTTAGACTTGGTGATCCTAGAAGTGTTTTCCAGCCTAAATGATTCTATTTTGACCCTCCATGACATCCCTTGTTGCTTCTCATGGCTGTGCATTGCTTACGGTGAGAGAACTAGCTTTAGTTTTTGTTAGATTGCATGGTAAATCAATTTGTTTAAAAAAAAATGCTCACAGAACAAGAGAGTGGGCTTGCCACATGAGTGGAATCTGTTTGCCTTACTGTCAGTTGAACACCAGTACAGGAGGTGGGCTGGAACAAAAGGAAGGGATGAGACCTTTCTCTGTCAGCACTCACAGCAGTTAATACACTTCCCTCTCTTGTGAAAACATAAAGATTCCCTTTCTGTTACTTTTACTCTCCTCCCTTAACAAACAGGAAGATTTTAGTGAAGTGTAGCATGTCCCCCACGTTACCTTGCAGCGCTGCCCCAGAGTTCTGTTCGCACAGCTGAAAAGAGCATCTGGCAGCTACGTGAGGGAGACAAGACTTGATAATTTGCTTTCTAGAATCAATGACCTGTCAAATGAAACCCTAAGCTCACTCCAACAGCTCGCCTCAAGCTGCCTTACAGGTTCATGTTTGAAAGCTGTCTTTCAGGGTTTTGGCTTAATATACTTTTTGCTGAGTCCTAGAAGTTTGTCAGATACATCAGCTCACGACTGATAGTCCATATGATTAAACTCTTTTATGGAGCTCTGAAGCAGCTTAAAAAAACCTGGAACTGAGACAAAGCGTGTTTAAGTCATCAACTTTTAGGTATTTATTAGGTGAACTGTCTTCACTTAATCCCTCACCATTTAGTATAACTTACAACTACCACAGAGACTGCAAATCATGAGTGTTACCAGTGCTGGAAGTAAAACGTGGAACACAGTGTAACAAATGAGGCCCCATTCCCTAATCATCCTTTCTGTCTGTCATAACCATACACACTTGAAAAAATCTGTAATGGCTTTTGGTAGAACCAGTTAGGCAGCATAAAGCTACATTACAGAGGTGGTTTTATACCTTAATTCTGTATTTCTTTGCTTTTGAAGTTTTATTATTTTAATTCTTCCTCTTCTGGTTTTCAGAGGTAGCTGAATATTGCATTCTGGAAGGTCAGGTAGCACTAGAAATTTAACTCTATGTTGACTGTAGCTTTATGCATTGGAATCCTTTTGGATTCATGGTAATTTTTTTTTTCTTGTTGCCACTGAAGCAAAGGTGATTATTCTTCATGATCTGTGGGAGTGGGGCAGGAGATAACTTCAAACCATACCACCTACAGTTGTGATTTAAAGTTAAGTTGATAATACAATTAAAGAAATTCAAGAAATCTAGGTGTTTCGAGAGAGAGGTACTTGCCCACAAACACGAGTCAGTCCACTTGATGTCTCAGTAACTTTTTATCAGTTTCTTTTTTCTTCAAACTTAAAAAAGAGAAGATAATTTTTTAATATCTTCCTAATTTATTGCAGTTGTCCCTTTTTCAATATTTCTAGAATCAAGGCAATAGTACTTCAGCTTTCTAAAATATGGCATGATAACTGTTGAAAAGAGACATTTGGAACAGCCTCCACTGATGAATCCTTGTGCTTTCTCAATACAAGGAAAAGAAAAATGTTACAGAAATTACAAATGAACACAATAATTCTTTTACTGTGGTACTTGGTCTTCTATAAACATGTCATTGCCCACCAGTTTCTTAATTCAGCCCCTGCCATTCTCCTTTAACTTCATAAAGCTTTTTATTTATTTCATATATAATATATTTTATATATTTTCACATTACATATATTATTTTATTTCCATTTGGGGAGGATGACAGAGTGTTTATGAGTTAAGATTTTAAGGAGGGGTCTGCCTGTTACTACAGCTTAATTTTTAGCTGGGCTTCCTTGCTGTTAGAACCTCAGATTACTAAGAAAGTCTCTCTAAATAGAGAATTCAAGTTTTATTCTTAGAATGTTTCAGTGTAAGATACCTAAATAAAACTCTTACAGGCTTTCATTCAAAAAATAGAATATTTACATTTGATTTTTGCTACATTTACAAGTAAGCACTACTTGAACTTCTTAACCGGGTTCTAAGGTATTAAGAGACTTCATAGTAATATTGTTCAAAATATTGAAGTGTGGTGATGTTTCTCACCACTAATACTGCAAATTTTTTTTTAGAATGGCATTATGAGTCTAACTCATTAAGTGAAGTTGCATATTTATGCATTCTGAACTCTGATGGTATGAGCAATTTCCAAGTTTTTACATGAAATAGAGCTTTGACTTCAGTGTTAATACTGAAAATGGAGAAATTGCTTCTGCTGTGTTTGTTATACCCTGCTTAATTTATTAATCTCAGTCTAAAAGCTGCAGTAACAGGTAATTGGTTTTATAGATGTTTGATCTGATTTAACAATTACTTGTTTTACGTCCTAGAGCATAACTTACGTTATTTTATATTACTCCTCACTAATCACAGTTAATATATATTTTATATTGTCTTAGTGTCTAATGGTCCCAATGAGCTGTGTCAAGTTTTGAGAGGCTCTGCTTTAAGGACGTTCTCTGGCCAAATCTCAGATGGCATTTGCATAGCTGCTATGACAGTTCCTGTCTGATAAAACATTCCTTTAAATTGACATGCTTCAGGAAGTGGCTGTGTCACTAGTACAATATATTACTTCTCCATCACAAATGTCATGGATGATGAGCAGTACTTCTTCAAGAGAAGTGTTTTTTCACATAAAATAAAGTGCATGACTCTTCCGAAGGCTTTACAGTAAGGCTTATCTCTGTGAAAGCAGTCCTGTATCAGCACCAAGTATTAATGGATCTTTGTGTCTCTGTTCAGATAGGTTAAAAACTGTAAAATAAATTTTCCAAGTTGTTAATCATCTAGAAAGTAGCACAAAGCTTATTTTTATTTATTCTTTCTTTACTAATGTAGGCAGCCAACTGCAGGGGGTACTACCTCTACTCCCAGAGCACAGAAGGCCATTGTGAATCATCCGAGTGCTGCCCTAATGGCATTAAGGAGAGGATCAAGAAACCTTGTCTTCAGAGATTTCACAGTTAGTATTGTTTGAATCAAGTGTTAGATAGTAATTATTGCCTGCTACTAACTGCAGGGCTTTTACATTTTTTTTGTCTTTACCTCTGTAGGATGAAAAAGAGGGACCAATAACTAAACACATCCGATTAACAGCTGCCTTAATATTAAAAAATATTGGTAAATATTCAGAATGTGGTCGCAGGTAAGCATTGTATAATTTTTCTGTTATCAGTGAGCACTGTTGTTTCTGTTTTTTCCAGTACCAAACAATAGGTAGGTTTTACCTATCTTTAAAACCCTAAAAATCTGTATATTTATTGACAGTACAATTTCTCTGTCACTTCTGTCCTGCATACTTCCCCACACAAATGCTCTGTGTCATCTTACCTAAAGACGGTATTTGTGATCCAGACTTTTGAAAAGTGGCTGGCAAATTTGGCAGGTTAAATTGCCTGGTTAAACTGCCAAGGACAGATGATGTCCCTTTTCCTCCAGAGCAGTACTGCATGACTCTGAAAATTAATTATTGTGTAAGCAATTTCCTACTGGCAATACCTTTTAAATTCAGTTGAGAAAGGGGAAAACAAGCTCTTAAAAACATTGTCTTAAGTTGTGCAGGGACGCAGTTGTGTTTCATACTTGCTACCTCTGTTGCTTTCCTCTCCAAACTTGGATTAATGCTAATAAATGACCCAGCTTTCCATTTACTTGTAGATGATCCTTCACTAAGCAAATAGTCCAATACTGACTAGTGGTTCTAAGCAGGAAATGTTCTTTTTGATAAAAATGTAGTAGTTAGTTACTGTGCCAGTGATCACCATGCATGCTGCTTCTTGTTTTTTCCAAGAACTTACAAGCTGAGTGTTTTCTTAGTTTTATTTTGCATAAGTTCAGCTTCGTGATAGCAGAAGTAATGATTTTTAATGAGAAGGTATTAATTTTGCCTGTTATTCAAAAACCTATCAATAGGGAGAAATTTCCTCGTTGTAGCTCTAAACAAAAGAGTTCTGATACTGGCTGTAGAAATCCTCCTGCTGTCTTCAGGTACCTAACTGGGGGTTGTAGTGAAGGCAAAACTCTTCTTGGAGAGCGTGGTGAAAGGATGAGGGGAAATGAGCAGAGGAAATTTGTCCCACAGCTGTCAGTGACATTGAGGGACAATGCCCATCTCTGAGCCAGGGTTTTCCATTCTGCCAGTCTGCTGGGGAGCTGGGAATCTGTACCAGAGCAACAG
Organism: Dicrurus megarhynchus; assembly: GCA_013399195.1. NCBI lineage: Eukaryota > Metazoa > Chordata > Aves > Passeriformes > Dicruridae > Dicrurus > Dicrurus megarhynchus. The sequence continues at coordinate 632,935 of VXAD01005101.1, read as the reverse complement.
TCAGTAGTTGCGGGCAGAAGCTTCTTAGTTACTGGACCAGCATTTGTCAGAGTCATCTTGTAATTTGTTACATCCACACTTGAGTTATTTTTGCTTCAAGCTGGCAAATTCAGGTGCTGCTGGCCAGGTAGCCAAACCTGCTTCAATATTGACCTAATTTCTCATGTGATTATCACTTCATTCTGAACTCCTTGCTCTGCCAGCCACACCAGTGGCAGTGACGGTGTTGATCAGCCCAGTCACAGCAGATTGGGGAAATCTTTCATCTGGATACTTGGGCTTACTTCATCTGTGTACATGTCCCATTTCTTACCCCCCGCCACGCATTTGTAACATTGCAGAACTTTGAACCCTGGTAACCTCTAACACTGAGTGAAAAGGAATAAGACCTGAGTGTGTGTGTGTGCTTTACAGTGTTCTCACAGAGCTTCCTTTTCAGCTAAGCACCTCTTGAAATGGTTTCAATACTGGAAATGTAAATGCAATATAAAAGATACAG
>VXAD01005101.1:564936-629936 GCA_013399195.1 Dicrurus megarhynchus | reverse complement strand
TTTTTCAAAATGCCAATACTAGACGTCTTTCAGCAAAAAATAATAATTTGGTAGGGAGGAAAGATGGACTGAAAAACACAGGAATTTTTTGCATCCTAGTTTTGCTAACTATGTTCTGCCGTTTGAGATTTCCCCGTGATGCTTAGTTTAAAATACTGTTTGTGTGGCACTTTGTAAATGTTTGCACCCAGAACATAACAACCTTCTCACCCTGTGTCAGAATGTAGAATTCAGGGCTGTTGCTTTGGTTCAGGCAAGGTCCGTGTGGCTGACCTGTGCAGGGCAGCAGTTTGTAGGTAGGTGTCAGATGAGCAGATGTCGTGTTTGTGGTGTTGTCTTCGGTGCAAATACCTCTCTGACGCATCTCCAGATAAACAGCCACTTCCCTGCCTTCTGTAAAGTCACAGCCTGACTGCTGACTGAGGTGAGAAGCAAACCTGGCCTGAAAGAGACTGCACTAAATATGGAACTAATTAAGGGTTCTCTGGAAAACACACAGGCATTTAAAGCTCTGTTGCGTTTGCTGTTATCTAATGGATTTATGGACTGAATAATTTTCCATGATGACTGAGAGGGCAAAATATTTACTGGTTTGCAAAATGTGATCTTACAGATACAGAAAATAATTGATTTCAATAGTTTAGGAAATACAGTATGGAATAATGGAATTAAAAATGGAGAAATGAGGTAGAGAGCACTCTTTGGAAGCTGTGGAAATCCCTTTACGTGGAATGGCTATCTTGCAGGCAGAGTAATTATCCACGTGAGCAGCCTAACATTGTGAGGATGTGGGGTGCAGAGCAGGGGTTGGACCTTTCCCTGCCAGCACGTTTCTGTTGCAGGCCCTTTCCAGAGCTCAGCACAGCTCAGGCTGCAGCCACCAGCTGCAAACATGCCCTGGGAGCCAGGGGTGTTTCAGTGCCAGTGACTGACTGACAGCATGAGGTGGAGAGCCATGGTCTGTACTATGGATTTGTGTGCAGGCACTGCTTTACTGGCAAGTACTTCCCGGCCCACTGCTCCAGGGGAATGGCCCAGTTCAGAACATAGATGCCAAAAAGCTGCAGGATGCACAGAGGCACCTTGGTGAGGTGTAACTGCACTTAACTGCAGTATGATGGCTTGGCTCCAAGTCATCTGTATTTCTGTGCTTGTTAGTTTAACAGTGATATGGGGGAGTTTGATGCAGAGTTGTTGTCACTTAACTCTTCACAGCTCCAAATTTGTGACAAATCCAATTTTTGAAAGCTCGTTGAGGGGAGAGAGCAACTGGAAGCGTGCGTTTCGTATTACATGACACACAGCGTTCGACCCTTACAGATATTTTGGAAACAGGTAATTGCAAAATTTCTCTTATATGTATTTTCTTTATTATAGATGACTTCAGTGTTACCACTGCTCGTTACAACTGATGGAAAATGTCCTGTGCTCTCCAGTGAGCATCATTTCACTGGAGCAGAGTCATAAAGAATCTTTGTTGCAGCTTGGCTCTACAGCTTGTTCTTGAAGAAGAGTATAAATTTCTTGGGGGGAAAAAAACCAAAGCAAAACTGTATTATACTGATTCCAGGTTAGCTATATTTTTAAAATGAGAAATTCTCTTTTATCTACAGTTACATTTCTTCTTTAAAAGTGTTTTGCAGCGTAGTAAGGATGCTAAAAGCATCTCTTGTCGAAGTAAACATTGTTTCTCAATCATCAGTGTGAGTCCTCTAGAGGTTGTGAAATTGTCAGCACAGTAGCACAGTGCTTTGTTGGCCCGTGGTCTGACTCCAGTGAAAGCTATTGCAGCGCCCTTGCCTGGAAAGAGGAAATGTGCTGCACTTGATCACCTCTAACTCAGGTCCTTTTTCCATTACTTTATGCTCAGCTTTGCTTGATGATGCAGCTCCCAGTGTAGAGCGTGATGGCAGGGCTGAGCAGCACAGCCATTAGTGTTAATTACTGCCTCCCTGCCTGCAGTTTGGAGCAAAGCACATCCTGCATTCGAATCATTTTATTACTACTAAAAATATATTATTCTCATTTTTTCTTGCTAATTTCAAACTTCAGAGGGGGGTAACCTGGAAGGAGAAGCCCCAGAGCGTATAGTGAGGTATGAGTTCAATTCCCATCACTGCCCAAGATCTGCTGACATGTGACAGCTGGGGACACCTGTGCCCTTCCCGTTGTGCTGCGTCCCTCCTCTGCCTTTTCTGCCAGGTAGCTGCTGGGCTGTTGGACATTCCTTGCATGAGTGGCCACAGAGGGCTCCGTGGCTGATGTCCCTTGGCTTGCTGGATTGGGGGATGTGTGTGCAGGCTGCAGAGCCTGGCAGGGGCAGCGAGCTGAGGGAGCCAAAGGTTGCTGTGTGTCCTGCGTGGCAGAGGGTGCACCTGCAGCACGTGGGGCTGCAGGGGCAGGGCAGCTGCCTGGAGCTGGAATGAGTGAGGGGGATTTCACAGAGGGGTTTGAATTCATGAATCATTTTCAAGTGGCAGAGAATTCAAGGCTGATTCTATTGAGTAAAGTTATCACTAATTGGTGGTGAGATGGCAGTATCTTCTTAAATTACCACAACTTCAAAACCATCTTGGTTTTAGAAGCCTGCTGCTTTTCACCTGTATCAGAATCATCATTTGGGTCATGGCTTCTCCCTGTCTGTGGTAAGATGACGAGAGAGCAATCTGAGCCCATACCTTTGAAAAGTGATTTACTGCAGGTGAATAGAAACGCAATATGAGAGTAAGAAGAATCTCATAAAAGTGAACATGATGAAGTGAGCATGGTAAAGTCTGTCTTGTGCTGTGGTGTTGGGTGGCTGTTGGACAGCTGTTCTAAGGTGGCTTTCCTGCAAACTGCAATCTGAGTGGCTGTGTAGGTTTTGTTCTTTGGGGCTTTTGAACCTGCATGTCCACAGGAAAGTTGCTGTCCTGGCGAAGAGTAAATTTTTCTTTTACACCAATGTCTGCTTGTCCTGACCTTTGGGCAGGACACTGTTTCTACTGTTTACAACAGAGTTACACAAGGTAATCGCAAGGTATGAAACACATTCTCTAGGACAGGAGGTTGCACCCTAATTCCAGTTTTCCTGCTGGCCTTAGTGGGCTCCTGTGATGTTTTAGGCAACTGACCTACAACTAAACTCATAGTTGACCCACAGCACATCAGAAATTGAATCCCTCACCCTGACCCACATAACCACGTATTTCCCCAGTAGCAAGTATCGCTCTATGCTTATTAGAAGTATTTATGTTTAGATAGTCCTCTAGGAAAATCCACGCAATTCCAGGCTTAGGGCTTGACAAAAGACCACGTGTAAGCTACATTTCTAGTCCTCAAGAACCCTGAATTTTTGTAAAAGGCTCTGGAATTTACAGTGAACTCTGACTTGCATTAGTTATTTTCTATCATTACGCTTGCTACTGCACCAAAGCATCAAGAAATGCCTGGCTATTTTTGATTGATGTTCCTTATAATAAACTCAGTGGGTGTTAATTTAAATTTCTTCAAAACTTTAGGACTAATTATAAGACAACCTGCTGCCAAAATTTCTTGTGTTTGGCTCCTGCAGTAATTTGTGTTGGATTACACTCTGGGTTTGATGAAATTGGTGATCTACTTTATTGTCCTTATTGTTGTCTCTACTATTTATCAAGTATTGATCAATGTGAACATTGTAATGTGTACTAATACTGAAATATGTTGCCAGCATAGCTCCTTAACTGTAACTCTCACACCCATGCCAGCCTTACCTATGAGCGAAGTGATGCCTGGAATTCGTTCCCAAGGAAGGCCGGCTCTCCTGCACTTAACTGCCCCGAGGGTATTTCAGTGAAGCTGCTCCCTGCTTTGGTCGGTGCTAGTCCTGTGTAGGGCAGGCCCAGGGGTGTGAGTCCTGCCCTGTTTGCTTCCCACGGCAGTGTTCCACTCACGCCCTGAACCCCTCGATGTTTTGCAAGTCACGGGGTGAATGGACCCTTTGCCACCTGCATTTGTGTTTTTCCAGCTTGGAGCACCTGCAGACTGGCACGGCAGGGTGAAGGAAACTTAAATGGGATGTAAAGGAGGGGGCACCCAGACAACACAGGACAGGATAAATACACGTGCACAGAAGGAACAGGAGCTACCTTGCTTTCCAAATCAAACCCCTTGAGCCAGAGTCATTTAAAACCAAACACTGCCAGCTTAGAGAAAAGAATTTATTAGAAACTGTTAAGCACTACACAAAACTAAATTTTAGAGTATTTTTTTCAGTAGACAGCACTCCAGCCTCCATACACAGTACTGTGGACTTTGGGCAGCCACTGTGCTCATAAGATTTATCTTTAGGATGAGACATTCAAGCAGCATGCACAGTGAGACAGGGGAAGGAGTGCAAGGAAAACCCTTTTGATTTGCATAAGTTCACAGAAGGTACAGTTTTGTAATTGTTTCCCACAAGGCAAGTTGGATTGAAGGAATCACCACTACCTTGAAGGCTCAGCTCCCCCCCTCTGCCCTCAGTGCTGGTGCACCTTGGGACTTTTCAGGAGAAGGTGTTTCAGTAAATAGAAATACAGCTTTCATCCTACTGGAACACAGCCAGGACTCCGAGGTTGCTGTACTCCCCTTTCAGGCAGCCGCACCAGCAGAGACCTCACTGCTTTTCAGGAGAAACAGGAGCAGAGGCTACAGGTTAAGGCAACGCATTTCTTTAATTCAACATAGAAATTGTAACAAACTGTGTATTTCTGATAAATTCTGAAGTATTTAATTGTAAAAAATAAAGTTACTGATCACATGCTACTCTATCTGCTATTCTTCATTAGGTTTTGAAATACAGTGGAGCATCGCTATAGTCACTGCCCCAACAATGTGGCAGCCAGTGACAGCTTCTCTTCCACCCAGGAGCTGCAAACCAGGAAACTAATGACCCCTGCCTTCTTCCCAGTTCAAATCCTCCCTTGTTTCTTCCCATCTCCCCCAATTTCCACCTCTCTTCCAAAAGAGGAAAAAACCCCCATGAAACACCTATCTGACTCCTGAAAGGAGCTTTATAGCAAGGCTCAACTGTATAGACTAGAAAAAGATATAAAAAGTGATTCAAATCCAAAAATTCAGAAAAGGAAAATGTAATAAAGTACGCATGGCGTGATAAACCAGGATACACATAGCAATTTGCTACATTTTTCAAAAGTGCTAACCAATTTTAGCTTAAAATAGTTCAAGAGCTCTTACAAATTGCTACCATAGTGTAAAACTGAGTATTTTGAAAAATCTAAAACCTGACCTGACTGTAGAAAATGTATTATATCTGTTTCTAATTTACACAGCATTTGTATTTAGGCACACAAAAATAAATATAGACAGAAAAATGCTTCATTAAGTGTGCAGAAAGTTATAGTTAAAACCAAGCTATCAACTGTTGTGACAAACATCACGTTTTTACACTTCTCTCTCTACACCACACATGTGTGTACAGGGGTGGATATCCCTTATTTCATCCTCAGGCTTCTGCAAAACTTACTTAGAGGGCGAGACTGTGTTTTCTGCCCAAACCAGGTAATTTGGCTGGCTGCAAAGAGATACTTTCTGTTAAAATGTTTTATTCCTGCTTCTGGGCCAGGCTGAGCTGTTATGGCACAACAGGACTGGAGGGTTAGTGACAAGATTTTAATAGCACTGTGTAAGAGTAAGGGAACAAATCAGAGTAAGACTCCTTTGAGAAGGAGCTCAATCTGTTCTTTCCCTAAGGAGCACACAGTGATCCCAGTATTCCAGCAACCCTCCCTGCTGCTGCCTCCTTAAAACTGGTTTTACCTTGGGTGTAAGCATTCCCCAGGCACCTTCAGTGACCCCACATCTGTTTTTACAATGCTTGTGGTACCTCTAATAACCTCTCTCTAGTGCTCAGGGAAGCAGGAGGACATTTGGCTTCCAATGGAACGGGCTCACCAGTACCAGTCTGGTGATCCATGCCACAGTCCCTAATTAATGGAGAAAAGTATTATGCAGCTGAGACTGGCGCAACTGGCAGTCTCTGGTCAACTGGGAACCTAGCAATAAATTCCAGCTTTCTTGATTTTACTTGAAGAAGAAACTTTTCTGTTTCTGAACATCCAGCTCTAGAACACTAATTCCCCACTAGCCTGAGGGCACAACCTGAACTCTGGTTATCAGTTGTGTGGTGACTGAGGGCTTTCAACACATAAAAGTTATTCAAGTTATCCCACTATCTTGAAACAAATTGAAAAACATCACAAACAATACCAAGCAGCATAATTTTTATTTGGTGTTACAACAGCTGTGCAGCACCCATGCTTTTGGGCACCACATTTTACTGTTTATGACTTTTCTTTTTGAAATCTAAACAGCTGTGTTCAGACAAGTCCATGTGCTTTTTTAATATACATATTGTGACCCCTGCATTGAGCCTGTCCAGTTAACACTAGAAATATTTGTCAAGGCAATTAATTATTTTATCTTTGCTATAATTAGGGAGCAATCAAAAGAAAAATTTTACTTTAATCTGACTGATCACATGTACTGTACATACCTGTTCCAAACCCAGCGTACTCAGAAGTTTCTAATTTAATGCACTCTCTTATTCAAGTCAAAATGCTGTACATCTAAGTATCCACACAATCGTACATTCCTAATGATTCTTCTTTACACCTTTAATCTTTTTAGACATCTGTTTTGAAAAAGGAATAAAGAAGTTGCCCTGCAGATCTATATTTCTTTAGAACAAAACATTATACACTACCTTGAAAAATAATTTTATCAAAACCAAATTCAAATCACTGTCATGTACAATTTTCAGTTAACAGTTCACATTGAAATTGCACTTTGCAGATAGAATAAAACTAAAAAATGAAAACATATTCTATTTCCTTTCACAGGAGACTGCCTCTTCAGGATTTTTCTTCCGTGAATGCTTGTATTTGTCTACATATGCTTTCACTAGATTTGCCACTTTTGCAGAATTCACTTCTCCGCTCTTGCTACGACAAACCTACAACAGTTTAAAGAACAAAAACATTTGAAATGTTCCCATTGATTTGCCAGTCCCACATTATTCATTTATTTTCCCCACACTCCTGATTCTTTCATCCCAGGCAAAACATATTTTAAAACTCCTAATACTTTCTGATTGCTTCCCAAATACTTCTGAATTCCCATTCAATTCTTCCACACAATAACCAGGTTCTGTTCTGAGAAGCCAAGGAAAGCTCTGGTGGATGGAGAAAGAAGAAAGCTATTTTTGCTTCTCCCTCTTCCCCCTTTCCAGCAACTCTGAGCTGTTCCCACAAGAATGAGAAATGCTCCCCAAAGCCTGCCCCAGGTGAAACGTGTGCAGCCCGGATTACTGGACCAACTTACTTTATCTACAGCTTTCCGCACAATCTCTTTGTATTCCTCCTTCGTGATATCTTTGTTTTGGTAGAAAGGTTTAATCGCGAGCTTGACCTCTTGTGCTGCTTTTTCTTGAATTAACAATTTCTGAAGAGAAAACAAACCTGAGCGTTATTTTTCACTGCCTATGTATCTTTATCGATCACAAATTAAAACTTCACAGGAAAAGGGTTGCTACAGAAGATTAGAAAACCACCACCCCCCCACACACATTTCAGCTCTCATGGGAGCTGCCTGTGCTCTGCTAAGAACAGAACATTTTCCCACAGCAGTTCAAGTAATATTCATAATAGTGCTGCTTTAAAGAAGACTACATTAAAAACAGGGAGTTGCTAATTTGTGTCCTATGGCTGCCACAAAAATATCGCATACACAATGGCATGGAGTATATTACACTGAAGGGTTATTGTCATAACTTGCTATTTTTTAGTATATCAAAAAGCATTTACATAAAAATTAACATTTATATGTTTTAATGTAAATATATAAACAGTGTATATATAAATATATGCTGAACTTTGAACTTGCCTGGTCCTTCTTCGAGCTATCTGCACTGGCTTCCACTGTTATACTTGCTTTGTTTTCTCCCAATTTTACAGCTGCATTGGAGCTCTTCATGTGACCTGATGACGTTGCATTACCCGAATTTGGTCCCTGAACTGTTCCCACGTTTCCCAGGACTGCTGCTGGAGCAGGCAAGGCTGGAGCACTCATGCTGTTACTTACATGAGCAGCATTTGGAACACCCTGTTTTAAAAAGTTATCAGTTGTTAATACGTCATTCTTCCATATGGCAATGTGCCTTTCTAGGAGTCTCAGCTGCTACAGAATGAGCACAAATACTGCATGCTTTGGTTCATTACCTAATTCCCACAGTGCCCATTATTATGGAAGGTACACACATTACATTAGATCTACTCGAAGGAAAAAAACAAAAAGAAGAGCTTGAGAAGTAAAGCATCTTCCATGTCACCACAGTGGCTGCCAGTTTCTAGCTCTGATACCAGTAATAAAGTACCCTGCAAACAGGCACGGAGGGTGTTAGTACACTAGAGAGGAGAAGGAAGTTTATGGCTGCAGAATCAATCTGATTTACAAAACAGGGTTGTGATAAGTAAACATTTTCTAAAAAAAATCAGCACCTAAACACACATGCAAAAGGTATCTTAAGCCATACTTGCATTCCTGCATGATAATGATGCTGCTTTGAAAGCATCTATATTCATGTTGGTTATCAGCTTGAACTTGCAAATGCATTTCAAATGCAAATACACAGGCTAGAGATGAAATGCTGGCTGAAGTACCAGGATCAGTTTTTCAGGGAAAGCCATTTTCTGGCCATTTCCAAACATCACCAAAAGGCACTGTACATACTTGGGAACTGAGAAATTAGGTAGCTCTCAGACTTCAGATAGAGGCCATTTTTAGCAAAAGCCCAAAACATCCTCCTGACATGTTTCTGGCAGGCTACACTAAACACTGCCTTTTTGCAGGTCATCACCATTACTCTTTACACATCTGCATTTATCCAGATGGAAAATAATGAAACAGGAATTTGAGCTCTTTGGAAAGGACAGAGAAACTGAGCTGTTATAATCAGCATGCTAATGCTCACCAGCGTGCTCTCCTCATTTTCCTTTCAACAGGAAGGACAGGTGGTGTCCTGCACTATTCAGTCACTTCTATTGTGCTACCACTGAGGAACTGATGAATGAAAGCTCAAAGAAAAAGCAGCAGCAGCTCCCAAGAGCAGTCAGGTTCATGGACGCCAGTCCACAAAAGCAGGTAAGAGCAACAAGTGTAACACGGGCTTAACAACAAGTAACTGTGTTTTGCAGCAATACACAATCTTTACAGAAACACATTTATTGCTGCATTAGATACTCATTTCAGAGGTTGGTAGCCTATATTCTGATTTCTTACATTTTTGGAGGTTAAACCTACTTCATTTCCAATTGTGAAAATATTTTAATTACAGACAGGAGGCATTAATCAAATCAACAAGCAATCTACCAGGATTTTAGTTCCAGCAGTACCTTGCTGGTTTACTTTGCAGTGTATTAAGTTATTTCATATGACCTGTAACCCCACTCAGTATTTCCCACAGCACTTAACTCTCCTTGTTCTAAGTTAATGAATATGAACAGATGACAGCAGTGAAAAGTGAGAACAATGTAGGCCATTTATAAGTTCACTTCAGATCTTTAGAGATAATGCATGAAAACAGAGGGTTAGAAATCATTTGTTCTAGAACATCACTTTTTCAACGTGCAGCATAGGGGGAAAGCATTTTAGCTTAGAACAGGCAAAAGAAAAGCACAAACCCCAGTCAGCTCCTGAAGAGCCCTTTACTTATCATAAATGCAGCATTACATCCTCTTGCAGGGCCATGGGTCCTCCTCCAAGTTGTTCTTATTCCTTTCCCTGATATAAAAGCTCTTAATATAAACAGCTGGCTACAGGAGGAGCTCACATACATGAGAGTTGTTTTAAAGATATCTTGAGAATCATAAAAAGATGGTCTGACCTGTGCATGGCAGTCTTTTTGAAACTGGAGAAATAAAGTGGGAGTTAGGTCTCAAAACCAGGAGAATTGGGTAAGAAGGGGGAAGTAAAAAACACCAAAGAGGCCTCAAAAATTATTAATAAAAAGGCTCAAAAGATTAAAGAGAATAGAATATGCATGTGTGGGGAAGCCACTGAGATGGTGACAGCTGGAGAATGGAAGTGTGGAACAAATGGGTGCCATGCAGTACTCGGCAATTTTCCTCTGCTGATAGACCCCATGGGATGAGAAATGCAACACAGAAGTTTAGATCACTTCCTACATGCTGCTGACAGAGGATTCAAGCTAAAATGCTAAAATGCTTAAAAATCATGTTTGGAAGGGGAAAATTTAGTTTTGGAAGCAGGTCACTTCTAAGATGAAAAAGGTAACGGACAACACTGATGACATTTTTCAGTGTTCCACTACCACAGAAACCCAGTTATGATGTTGTGTGTTGTTAAGATTTAAAAGCTACAGTCTCTGAACAACCCATATGCTCATGGATGCTTCCACTTCACATTTGGTGTGGGGTGGAAGAAAACAGGCAAGAGAGAAAGAAACTGCAAGTATAAATTTGTGGTATTCAAGATAAAGAATCCTTAACTGGTATTATTTCACCACTGCTCTTGCCATGGCTTCTGATAAAGCATACCTGCAATTGTTTTCCATCTTGCTGTGAAGCAATGTAGTTGACTTGTTGAGATGGTGGGGGTGGAGGTGGAGGTGGAGGTAATCCCTGAGAAATATTTGTGGGAGCAGCTACCTGTATGAGAGGCACTCCGGTAGGGAGATGCATGGGCATTGGAGGGTGGATGTTGAAAGGATTTCGTTGCATATTCATCAAGGGAGGATGGACACCCACTGGATACGGGAAGATATTCATAGGTTGGTGCTGTGCATTCACTTGTGGCATTACATTCATTTGTTGCTGCATCATATTTATTGGTAACTGAGAACCATCACTTTGCTGGTTGCCTTGGTCTTTGAGGTTTGAATCTGACAAAAAAAAAATACCAGACAGTATATCAAGAAGAAATTCTGTACTTCATAAAGCAAAAGGGGAGCCAGGTGTCTAAACTCTTAATTAAGGATAGATTATCAAAAAGCTTTCTATAATCTGAGTATTTTCAAGATATTGCATTCATTATTACACAGCACTCACCACCATACATGTCATGAAACCAAATGCTAGCTTCCAAGTTTAAAAAGTTCAGGTTACTACGGAAGCCTGCATTTTGAATTTCTGTTCTCTACTTCTTCCCGTAACACAGCCAATAAATTATTTCATCACAATGAAACCGCAATTTTTCACCAAAGAGCAGGAAGACAACATAATTTATCCAGTTCCGCAGCTGCAGAAGGTTAGTCACACATTACCACAGCAAGTCTCTGCTCCCCTTTGCCTGAGTCACACACACTCACTGTACAGTTCTGGTAATTACAGAAATACTCTGCTGGGATTTTTCACACTGAGCAGTAAGTCATCCTCAAACAATTTCAGAGATACTCATATTCAGAAAGAGTTGTTCAAAAACCCTGTAATGGCCCAACAGGTAAAACCTAGAAGTAAAAATAACCTCTTGGGGTAGCAGGTAGCACTTCTTAAATAAATTACTTTGATATCCCCATCTTCTCTTCAACAGAAGCCAAAAAGTTAAAATCTAGACACAAGCAGCAAGCCTTCCAGAAGTCAAGAAATTAGTTTGGAGAAATGATTGATAGGCTATAATTTAAATGTCCTTCCTTAGAATCCCTTCCTTGAGGAACCCTGACATCTAAATCACAGGGATCGCAATCTAAGGCCTTATGCGTCAGCCCAAATCCTCATTTTTAAAGAAAATGGGATAACAGAATCACTGAGGTTGGAAGGGACCTATTGAGACTCTCTGGTCCAACCTCCCTGCTCAAGCAGGGTCAGCAAAAGCAGGTTGCCCTGGAGGACCACGTCATTCAGAACTGTGTCATGATGGGCTGTTTTATCCAGGTATGAGAGATTGTTGCACTATTCTCAGCTGAATTCAGGTTCCAAAAGTGAGTAACAGCATGATTGTTCCTGAACTGTAAGAAAAGTCTTTGAATCACAAAGTGCTTTCAGTTACAGGTATGGTAAGTTTTCCCTGCAGCAGATTGAAGAGTGACAATGTTGCCTTAAAACTAGGAAGCCACTGATGCAGTTGGCTCTCAGAAGAGGGAGAAAACTGCTGGCATATGGGATGAAAATGGATAAAAATGAAAGGCAAAACAAGGAGACAGTGTGAGAGTGCAAGTGCAGTTGTCTTCAGAAATGGATTTTATAGTTTTTAAATTCAATTCACATCTATCTTTAAAGATTATTAATCAGGGCATTAATAATCTGTGGATGACTTCTTAGCTATTCAGAATCAATCTCATCCACAGTTAACTTATTTCTACCAAAATGTTTATTTCTGTCAGGGCAGATGTCTTTTAGACATAAAAACCCCTCAAAAGCTAATTTAGACTTATACTGACGTTTTAGAGGAATTTTAATACTGAAGTACAATAAAAGCACTGGTTTTGTGTTTATAAATTTCCCTAGATTTTTTTTTTTTAAGCATTTAAACAGGACTATGCTTATTTAGGAGCAAGATTAACATCAACATGGTGCTTTGTCATGTCTAAAATCTGCCATGTGGGTCTGCACAGGCAAATTAGCATCTTAAAAAATTATGCAGATGTTAAAACTAACCGTGAAGAAGATACGCTTTCTCTTCAGCCAAATCAATTTACTTCAGCAGCACTCTTCAGATGCACAGTCCTTAAACCTGAACTTGGACTTTACTCAAAACCAAGAAGCCATCAAAATACAAGAAATCACCAAGCTCCACACTTAACCCCTCCATATTGCAAAAGGAGTATGGATTCATCCCAAATTATTTTTTAAAGAACTGATCAGCAGATCAGATCACAGGACAATGTGACAGGTTCTGCATCTGTGACTAAGCTATTGTATTTCAAAACCATCAATACCTTGTTCAGGTGTCTCCTCTTCTTGTCTCATTCCCCATCCAGACTGTGGGCTCGATGAATTGCGTCCCCTTCTTGAATAATAATTCTGCACATCAGCAGGTAAAGTCTTCCTCACAGCCCAGCTGGATGCAGATGTCCACCCAGACCTGTCGGCAGGCGTGTCGAACGAATGCTCTTGCTCATTCTTACGCTTGTACGGCTGCTGTTCTGAGAACCTTGAAGTTTCATTCCCAGAACCATTTGAGTTCCCTGAGAGAGGTTTTCTGTTTTGCCAGTGATTGTCACTCTGGTCTCCATACATGAAACCACCTCGGCCACGCCCACCTCGGCCACGCTGACCTCTCCCTCGATTCGGAATCCAACCTGAGCCAAAGTTTTTATTCCAAGACTGTCCTGCATTATCATGCCTGCCCTCTTCCCAATGTGGCTTCTCTCTCTCTCTGTTCCTGACTTCAGGAACAGAGTTTATCCTCTCCATTACCCAGTCTGGACAATCATTCCTCTGCTTGTCTGAAGAACATTGATCATCATTGCTTTTTTCTGTATTGTCCTTCTCTTTTTTAAGATTTTCATTCTGTTTCTCTTGATCACTTCTCTTGTATCGATCATTTCCTCTGGGACTCCTCCAGCTGTCATTTGCCCATCTCTCTTTCCATCGAGGTGAATGACTTTCCCTCTCATTTCTAGAGAATGAAGTACCTTTATTTCTAGTCCTAGATCGTGATCTTGATCTAGATCGTGACCGTGACCTAGACCACCTCCTATTTCTTCTTTCTCTGTCACGATCTCTTCTTTGATTGTCTCTATCACTGCTTCGAGACCTAGATTTTCGCCTTGGAGACGAATCCTTAGTTCCTGATCGAGACGATGATCTCCTGCTTTCCCTGACAGTTTCCCTTTTGGGAGATCGAGATGGTGTTTTTTTCTCATCTCTGAGTGTGTCTCTCTTTGGAGAACAAGATAAGGATCTTTCTCCCTCCCTCACAGTTGCCTTCTTGGGTGATCGTGAGCTCCTGTCTCCAGTTGTCTCCCTTTTAGGGGATGGTGACTGAGACTTCCTGCCCTCTCTCCTAGAAGGAGACCAAGTTGTCGATGGAGAGTGAAATCTAGATCTTCTAGTTCGAGCCTTTTTCTCTTTTTTGAGCTCTGGCTGGCACTCTCTTTCTTGAGAAACAGTTTCATCTTTTTCATCAGAACCTGATCCAGAGTTTCCCACTTCACACTGTAAGGAGTTCACTTCTCCTTGCTCTGTACTTTCAGCTGGTGGTAACTGCTCAATCTTAGGTTCATTCTGGTCACTGCAAAATGAGTCACAGTCCATTGGTATCATTTCATTGTTATCTTCACCAAAATGTTTATGTTCAGCATTTACCTGGGGTGACTCTGAAGTTCCACCCTTTTCACTTTCTGAAATGGTGTTCTCTTTTAAGGGTTTTTCTGATGTACCGTCCATAGAAATACTGTGTACTAACACATCTGGTTTTTCATCTTGAACAGGTTTTGTATTTGCACAGTCTACTACTGGTTTTAGTTCAGTCTCAGAATTATCTATTTCCATGGCTTCAGGATGCTCAGGCAATTCGCTTCCAAGGCTCTCTAATGGCTGATCTTTTCCCAAAGGTTCCAGATGTTCCAACAATTCATTTTCTGGACTAACTATGGGTTGATCTACTTTTGTCAAAGTTTCTGTGTTCTCCATTAATTCTTTTTGAGGACTACTTGATGTCTCATCTACTTTTTCAGAAGTTGCATGGTCACATACATCATCTTTGGGACTAGCTACTGTTTCCATTTGTTCAAGAGTATTTTCACAATTGTCCTGATTGGCAAGATCTACTTTTTTTTCAGTAGCCTCTTTTACTTCAAATTCCTGAATTTCACTTCTTAAAGCTAGTATTGGAGGTTCTTGGAGAGAAAAACTTACATCTGCATTGCCTGAAGTATCTTCATCTCCGTCACATTCTCCTGTAGTTTCCTCAATTTCTGCATGCTCGCTACAGCTTTCCAATCCATTAGCAGATTCTGTTTCCACATTATTCTTCTGTGGAAGGCTTGCATTATTGCTTTCATTATCTGACTGATGGTCTTTATCTAAAGTTAGAACTGCTTCAGGCTCAGCAATGTCATCATCTTCCACTGAGCCACAGGGCGATTTTTCAGAATGTGCAGAACTTCTGAGTTTCTTTTTAACTGCAGGTGTTTGTTGTTTAACTGCTCTTTTAGACTTGCGTTTTGGAGGAGCCTTCTCTGGTTCTGCATGAGTTTTATTCAGAGATGGGTTATTGCTATCAGGGGCACTGCAAGCAGAACTGCTTGATCGAGGGGAGCTGTGAGACTGACTCAGAGCCTCGTTTTTGCTGTTTCGTGCAGACCTCCTCATAGGAGTAGTAGTAACCGATTTCTTCCTACTTCCTCTAGTGCCAGATGAACCAGAAGCTTCCTTTTTCTCTTCTCCTTCTTGGGTACATGCAACAGCATATCCTTTGCCTAAAGATTCTAACAAAAATAGAACACATTAAGATTTGATAATAACCATTTATCTGAACACAGTTAAGAACATCTGCAGTGTAACAGATATCCTCAAATAATACAATTTAAGATTCAGTATGAAATACTGCCACAGCTTTTTTTTCTTTTTTAAATGAAGACTGGTTGTTTTGAAGAACAGAAAAATGTTAAAGTGACACACCAGACATCTGAACACACACTTCAGAAGCAGTGCCGGCACAGCTACGTGGACAGTGATGGCATTCACAGTGAAATGCTGTTATTGACATGGCTGCTCAAAGACAGTCAGCATTTAAGCTGTTAGAAAAGGAATGAATTATCCACACAACGCTGTTAGCATATAGCAGTTCCTGTCAGTCTATAATACAGGCTTGTTGACAGTGAAGCTCAGCACTAGAGAAAGGGACATCTTCCAATGGCCATCAGTGGATGATCACATAGTGGTTGACCAGACACAGCAATGACAGCGCAAACTTATTCACCAATTAAAGAGCAAACTGAACTTAAACTCTACCACAAGGCACCCAAGGTGCCTGCAGCATTTAAGCAAGCAGGGCAGCATGCAACTTTTGGGGCAGCCTACAGTGCATCAAAAAAACCTAAAGTTCTACAAAGAATGATTAAGGCATACCTAGCAAGCAGCTCATCTCTTGTGTTAGTACTGCACTAATTTATTTCATGCCATCTACCATTCAACAAAAGTCTTGGTAGGGAAGCCAAGGGTTATATTCACTGCACAGAGAAGACTGCACTGTCAGTAGCTATGAAAACTTATGGCGGACAGCTCAGGAATTAAAGATTAATGATAATTAAGTAAATACACTTGAATGTAACACTTCAGAAGTAAATTAATTTCTTGGGATGTCCATTAATTTGTTTTACACTTTGTGTAGATTTCAGGAAGCAGCAAGAATGTGGTGTTTAAATGAACTCTTTTACAGCTTCAATTTCATACACAAATAGTGCAAACTTGCTAAGAAAGATTAATTGCTATGGATTTTGCAATGAATCTCTCATATCACAAACACAGGATTTTAACTCTCTGTACAACATTATTTCCCATGCTTTTGCTACACTAAAATATCTGTCTGATGTATGCATAAACAGATTTTATAAAAGTAAGATTGGAATAAGAAAAGTAAGTAACAGCAAAAAAGCCTCTTTCTACCAATTACTACTTTGTTAGCAGAAGGAAAAAACCTGTCACTGTGTTAAATGCAAGCAATAATCTCAGAGAATGAACTCCATAACCACTTCGCTAGCCTTTAAAAGAGCACAGGACTATAATCACATCCTCTGACCTTCCTTGCAAACACACAATGCCTGAACATGAAAAAAAACAAACCTAGTGGTTTTGGGCTTTGCATGTCCAATGGTTAAATGACCACTTAAGATAACAAAAACCAACAACATCAACTGTATAGAAGGCACCATGTCTTTAAAAGAAAATATCATGATGGTAAAGAACTTCCAAAGCAATTTCAGGTGACTGACACTATTTTGGGTATCTACCAGTCTGACCAATCATTTTGTTACAAAGTGACTTTACAGTGGCTAACCAGCACTAACTCAGAAACAGGTAGCTGTCTCAGACTAATTATGTCTTCAAACCTATTACAA
The DNA here is from genome assembly GCA_013399195.1 of Dicrurus megarhynchus. Taxonomy (NCBI): domain Eukaryota; kingdom Metazoa; phylum Chordata; class Aves; order Passeriformes; family Dicruridae; genus Dicrurus; species Dicrurus megarhynchus. The sequence continues at coordinate 612,895 of VXAD01005101.1, read as the reverse complement.
TAGCCAGGAAATCAAGTCAGATGTTACGTGACATTTCAAATTTTTAATATCTGTGATAATTTTCTTCAAGGGAGAAGAAATCATCTTGCAATAATAAAAAACCCCCCAGCAGAACACAAGTGGACTGTGGGAATCCTGACAGAATTAAAAGGCGAGTTATTTTTCTAGCACAATCAAAATCTCCATGTGAAGCACAAACCTCTTTTTAGCATGCCTTACTACTTAAAATTTTAACAGAAAAGCTTCACAAGCTTTGGACTTGGACCAAATACAAGGCATTTCAGCTCACTGACTCTTTACTGAAAAATATTTTAATCACACAAAAACTGCATAATGCCAGCATAAATAAATAAGTGGTATTTGTAGAATCACTAATGCATTTTCAGGTCAAATCAGTAAAAAAGACTATTTAATGGTAACAGACTACTAAAACTGCAGCAGCTACAGGGATGATTCAGGCACTACAGTTATATGATCATCATTGGTATTTGTATGCCTCCTTGTACAACTCTGGAAGCTACTGTCAGCTGTTACTCTGATGCAAAACTGTATACTTTAGGTGTGACCAAAAGTTGAGGGGAGTGTAAAAAGAACACAAAAAATGTTTATGATATAATCTTTCAGGCACAATTTAGTAAGAAATGCAAGAACCAGTTTGCATCTTTTTTTAAATGCATCTATTTTCTTCATTTTCCTTTTCTCCACCTTTTAAAAGGGGCAGTGTCCTTTTATATATATATTTGCCATGCATCTCTAACAGTATTCAGGTTAGGTTTCTCTTTACCTTTTCTTATGCATGTCGGCCTTTTATTCAGATGCTATATAAAAACTAAATGGGGAAGGAACACTCACTCAACAGAACGTGACTAAAATCCTCAAGGGACATCTTCATATCTACCATCTCCAGATTTTACTAGGAAATTTTAAGACTCTTACTTCCTGCATGATCCTTATCAATAGAAAGTCTTTAAACAAAACTTGAAGATTACTTAAAACTCAGAGTCTTAAAACATTGTAGTATGTCGGCACTAATCTTAAAATTCAATCTTTGTCCACAGTACAAGTATCAAAATTCTAATCAAGAAAACGGACAAAATTCTGTTCTAAATTTAATTTTTTAATGCTTCCAGTGCATCCTAACAAAAAAAAATGACTATAGAAGTAGAAAGGCAGAAAGGGAAGTCAAGAGGTATGAGCTAACATGTATACTACCAGAACCAAAATGGGGAAGCATCAGTTACACTGCACTGCCAAACATCAGAGATCTAAGGAAGCAACCTATCCACTTTTCACGGGGAAATTTGGAGGTGAAATACATACCTTTAATAAGAATAAAGAATATGAATGAACAAAGCAACTTTTTCATGATCCTTCTACTACCTAACTTCTTCCAGCAATTTACTTCCACATAACTTTTGTAAGCCAGGAGACCCAAGTCTGTCCTCTTTGCCTACTAGGCAAGTGGTGTGATTCCCAATTCAAAGAAGGTATTAACTCTAGCCTTAAAAAATAGGACTCCTTTGTTTCCACTTCTTTGAACTTGTGCAGCCTTTTGGAAGAGAAACTACACTCTTGCTGAGTATGGAGACAGAGGCTGTTAAAGTAACTGGAGGAAGGCAATTCCTTCCACGTCTTGTCTTCTGCCACTTTCCTGACAGACCCTGGAGCTCCAGTACTCTTGCAAGCTTTTGCCCTGTAGACCTTGTAGACAAACTGAAAGAGACCCATACACTTCACTGCTTCCTGACTAATGTTCTTCTCTGTCAGAGAAATTTGCTCCTGACTCTGCACAATATACCTCTGAAACATGCAATTCATAATGCATCAACACAAGGTTTATCCCTGAACAATGGGAAATGAAGAAAGAAAAGCACGAAAGAAAAGAGTGTTGCAATTAGAAATGGAATTTAATTACATAAATACTTATTAATTTGATCTTCAAAAGAAAAAGTTATACCAGCTTTGTGGTGGAGGATTCATGTTCTGTATTCCAATTTCAGAAATTAAGTAACTGGCTTTGAAATAGTACCAAACTGCATCAAAATAGATTTTTTTTTCCCGTTAAGCATAACCAACTCTGTTTGATTTCTGACAGTCATATTTTAACAGTACTCCACATAAGCTATAAATAAAACTTACAAAAAAAAAGTTTACCAAAGTTTTCTGAAGGCCTGATATTTGTTGGAAGAACTCTCCCAGCCACTGCAGAAGAAGTGAGAAGAAAGGTCTCAGCTTCAGCTCCGTAAGATATTAAAGGAACTCTGGAAAAGTAAAAGCAAAAGCATTAACATTAGTTGTTTTAGCTGTTTGCAGCAACTTGTGGAAACAATGCACAAAACCAAAATACATTAGGCAACTACAACCCTTCCAACTTCATCACAGCTGGAGAGAAACACAAAGCTAACAGTGAACAAAACTCTCCTTGTCATATTTAATTTCAGGCTCATTTTACTGCCTAATTTATTAAAACTGTTTGAACAAAGTATGTTATGTTAAAGCAATATACATCTGGCTTTCTTTAAAGTCAAACATAGATCAGTTATAGCCTACTCCAAACTAGTAGGTTATACTGTTGGAAATAAGAGTCTGAGTGCTGATTTAGTACTTCAGCAGAACAGCAACCTTTTCTGCAGAAAACTGAGAAATAATCTACATGAGAATTTAGAAAAGGCTTCTTTGGTGTTTTTTCATACTAACAAAAGAAATATATACTTATTCAGACTCCCTCAGCAAACCTTGGGCAAAAACAGAGTTTAGTTAGAGATCTACAATCTTTACATTAACATTGAGTGATAATGAAACTTCCCTTAAGAAAATGTACATATACAAAATTTAAATTTATTATTTCAATCCTAGATGCAATTTTTTATTATAATTAAAAAACTCTTCACTTCCTATTTTAACTTTAGTATTTGCTTTTATACCAAAGAGACTAAAGAGATATGTAGTGAAATTAAGATTATAGAATGAATTTCTTACTGTGTTATTTTAAAATCAGTTATTTTTATGGTTCTGCTTTATATTCACGAAGATATCCTTAGGGCATGTTCTAACACACATCTGCTCTCTAACAAAAAACCCATAGAAATATTTTATGTTCTCTGTTTCACTTGATACAACTCCTGTTAGCTCTTTCTAGATGCAAACAGGATTTTTTCATAAATGATTACAGAAAAAGTGATAGAATCAACCCATGAAAGTAGGGTACAGGGTAGTGTGGGGAATCAGAATCAGACTGATGTTAAAGCAAATACAGTCTGATATCTAGGGACAGAAATAATTTTAAAAGATCATTGAATATTAGCTTCCAAATAGAAAATATATTCAAACTCACATTTCTGTGAAAAGGTGACACATTAAGATGCACATGTCAGTGGAGTTACTATGCTTGTCATGAGTACCAAAAAAGTATTAAGACATACAGAAAAGAATCTATTGACATAAAAATACCAAGCAGCAAATACACAAAAATGTAACAACTTAAATGTAAACACTATTTAGTTTCATGAAAATGCTATTCTATCTAAAGAGCAATTGGAATCAATCAAACTCCAAACTTGAAGTATTAAGATCCACCATGAATCCAAAACACAGACCTTTCAACTCTAGCAATCACAGATGAACAGGACAATTCCAGTTCTTGTCTCTTCTGTCTGATCCCTGCATTGACTTCTGTGAATTCTGTACTGAAAGACAAATTTCATACAAGAAGTTATAAAAAGTAACTTTGTACTATGACAATTTTGTATTTCAGTAATTGCTTCTACCAAGGACTCCAATTTAACTGTATTAGAACTTTCAACAGTCATGATTAAACTATGCATTGGTTATTGCTTAGAGGAAAAACACAGTCACAGTAAACATAAAAGAAGTCCTAAATAAATAAAGCAGATGGAATGGAAAGCAGGAGATGAAATGTGTCTGCTGGGGAGCTGAAGGATGGAGAAACTTTCATCCTGACAAATAAATTCTGTTACATGCATGGCAAGAAGTTCATGTTTTACAGACTGTCAAAAACATACAGACATAGTACTTCTTTTTTGTTAGGCCATATTATCCAAATAACATTCTTTTGGACTGTTCTTCTTCCACCTATTCAGTGAACAATTTTTTTAATACACCCGTTCTTAAGTATTAGGCTTAATCGAGTATTTTGCTTAATGCCAAATTGCTTCATGGATGTTTAAAGTATTCCTCTTGGAATCAAGGAATAACAAGAAAGAAGATTGTTTCTGACACAAACCAGGATATTTACTGTTAACTCTTTTGGTAACTGCTATTGTAATAACAGGGCTAAGTCTTTCCTATCCAAGGCTTCAATTCAACAAGGAATTAAACATGAACTAAAAATAAAACTCTTATTAAATCAATGAGACAAAAATACTCAAGTCTGTGCTTCTGATGCTGAACAAATGAGAGAAATTGGCATGTGCCCTTAACAGTACTCATTTTAAAATATTTGTGTTTATCCTTTAGCGGCTCTTCATCAATGAATAAAAACCCTGGCAATCTTCAAAATATTTCAAGGTGATATATACACAGGTAGGAGCAAAAGGAACTTCAGAATCTACAATACAGTAACCCATCAATTTATATGAAGCACTAGTACACACTAACCAGTCATTGCTACAGCTAAAAAAGGATTCTTCACTGCTACCACCAGCCAGAAGTGTGCCGAAGAAATTAGTTCTGATGCACTCATTCCAACAGGTCTGTCTTCTGGGCTACACAGAAAATAAATTATGAATTAAAGACACCCAAAATAAAATAATTAACACTAAATACATGAAGATGCACTGAAATTAAATTAGGTCAGCAAGACTTTAGCTCACAAAAAGCAGAAACCATAATAGCTCCATAGGTACATGCAGAGATTTGCAGTTACAGCAAACAAATTTTCTCTATTAATTTTCTAAAATTTCAACACCTGTTCTTTGCAGATATACTTCTTATTTTATATAAAGCAAAATCTTTAATGCTCCACACAGACATTATGAATAAATAAGCCTGATCTTCACTATTGCACAATTCTGCTACCTAATGCACAATGTACAACGTAAGTACAGCTCGAGCACCTTCACACCCCTGCACAGCAGTTCACCAACTGTTTTGTTTCAAGTAACAAGAAAACGTATTGAGGGTAGCCGGGATTCTCCTTTGCCCTCAGGCAGGAATACAAAATTGACGACTGACTGGTGTGTCTAGTTACTGGGCCCCCACACAGAGGCACAACACTCAGAACCCACTCAGTATTTCAAAACATACCACCACCACCACCTATTTATGTTGCTAACCAGGCCCAGCCCTGCACTGTATGCTGGCCTGCCGCTGTTTGCAGGCGTGCAGGAAGCTCTGCTGCTGGGCACTGGGCTGGCTGCTGGGGGAAAACCAAAACCAAACCCCAACAACAAACCAATAATAATCCTCCAGATACTCTTCCCACTTACCTACACTGATCCATTTTTGCCACAGCACTTAAAGGGCTCATACCACCTCAAATCTGACCCAAACTTTCCTGTTCATTCCCTATGACTGGTATTCTAAAACAGGAATTTGGAATACCCCCATAATTTTAATTCAGAAAGATGAAAAATAAACTTCATAATGGAAAGTATATAAATCCATGTCTCAATATGCAGTCATTATCTATGTGCTCCATCAAATCTTGGCACAGAGAGCTGCTTTTCCTGGGAACATGCCCTATTTCATCAGCATGCTCATTTTAAGTTTTGCCTAAAAAACTGTTGGGTTTAAGTTTTATGTTAAGAATAATATAAATTTTGAACATTAACCTTTCTCCCTCCAATTAAAAAAGCTATCTGGATGTTCCACAAATGTCCTTCTGAAGTGGTTGTTAGTACATCAGGGCTTTCTTCTAAATTCTTTTAAATTTTGAACATTTCTCGGATAATTGAGCCCTGTACCTCCTCCTGAAGGTTTTTAATGGTTCTACTTTTGTTTATGCACTTTTTTCTGCAACAGGTACTATTTGAGACATTAATGCTATTAAGCACTTCACCATAAATCAGTGAAACTAAAAATGAAAGCATTCCCCAACATGAAGTCACATTAGTGGCTGATCTACCATTAAGCCCTGTCTTTCCAGTTCAAAACCCCTTCAATTCAGTGAAAGGTACCTTTAAGTTTACAGGGCAACAGAACCAAAATGTCCAAACACACCTTGACTTAAAAGGGTCAAACTGGAGCTAACGATGTCCCTGACAGCTATGGTGTAATGAGCACCAAATAGAAGTGACATCTTAGGCCACCAGCTATTGAAAATACACAGGATGTACCCCATACTACGTGAAACAAAGCAGTAGCCAGAACAGGGATTTGAACAGAGCTTTTCCTCCAAATATTCAAATTTTAGGTAAGACACAATGATGGCAAATGATGGCATTCACACTTCAGAATTAAATTTATGGCCCAAAGCTTTTTCATTCACATTCATTTACAGGTATAACTATGAGTAAGAAAGCACTGAACAAAAACTTGTGTCCCAGAGACACAAAGTATTTTTGAAAGGAGGGATGGTAGAAATCAAACAAGAGCCTTTACAGCTCCTTATAAATCTGGCATTGGGCGATCCCCTGTTTATAGGCTAAGATTTATGAACAAGAAACCTGGAAACAGAAACATTCTTGACAATAATCTCACATTAAAAAAAAAACCCAACTTGATGCAAACCATAATGTCTATGGCAGATTCACATAAATTACTTGGTTGATTACATCTATGTATTTTATTGAAAATAATGAAAACCTTCAAATAGTGGTGCTTGGCTGACAGCTCGTAGATTAAATAATTTTCATTTGGTGAAGATAGATGAAAACAGGGTTCAGCATCTTACAGTGTAACATCCTAATCTAAATGAAAATATTTACCACCACAAAACTAAATTTAATCTGAGAAAGATGCTCATATAACCTAGCACTATATTCTAATTACTTCAAGACATAAAGAGACAAAGTAAAAAAGTTTGAATCATACTAAAATTAGCAAACAGAAGTTAACCTTAAAAATAAGCAGGAAGGTAGTCTTAAAAATGCTCTAATAAAAGCATTTACAAATATTTCATTATCAGAACCAACCTTGTTTATCTTCACAGACAAAGCTTTCTTGTTTTGTTTGTCATACAAAATATTACCTGTGGAACAAGGAACAAAACTTTGATCTTAACTTTAGCATATTAGTTCTTGATTGTTCGTCAAAATCATTAATGCAATGGGAGGTTAACGAAATGTCTGTCTTGAGTGCATTTGCAATGCTTACATACAAACTGAGTAAAATGAAAATGCATGCACCTTCACAGTAACTTTCTAGATACCAAGCAATTTTTACCTCTTCAGGTATTTGCTTCATTTCTTAAGTTATGAACAGACTTATCAAACAATTTCTATTGAATAAGCCCCTCAGAATAGCAACCCCAAAATACAGCTAAGTATTGTTTATATCTGAAGTCTCACCAAAACACTTCTGTGAATAAAAGCTGGTCATTAACTGTTCCCCAGCTGCCTGATGCAGAAAATTACTTGAGGCTGAAACCACATCCATTTGACTTGTGACTGAAATTGAAGAGGCAGTTTTCCAGTAATATAAAAACAGGAGTTTCACATACTGCAATTCTGTTCTAGAAGTTCCACTTCTACTGCTTGGAATTTGGGTTTTATATACAAATGTAAGCAATTTTAAAAATTAATGTAAGCAATTTTAAAAAGTTAAATTGGCTCGCCAAGAAAAGATATTCTAGAGTTCCTTAATAAAACATAGCAATTCTGGCAAATCGAGGACAAATACCAACTTACTGTATTTTTTCTTCACAATTCTGCTTAATTTTACTGTTACTGGCCCGCTGTCTGGACATACAGTCCTTCTGCAAGATCAAAAAAAGACATTAAAAAAGCAGTTTCTAGGCACATCCAAACAAAATCTGCTCCTATTTAAGGTATTTTTATTTTGCGCGCATAAACCAAGTTCTAACTGCTATTAAAACCTAAACTTGCATCATGAATATCACCTTCCGTATGTTAAAAGCCACAGTGCTTCAAAAAACTTAAATAGGAAAAAAAAGAAAACCAGTTCACACAAAAGTTCATATCCTGTATTAAATCAGAATGCTCAATTTTGTTTGATTTCATGGCAATATGTGAGAGATGTTATAACCTGCTTCCTTTTAAGAATATTGGTCACTGTTAATTCAGAATGGTGAATCCTATTTTCTTATGAGTCAAAAAAGGTAAATTACCTCCAGTTATCATTTCTGTAGTGAAGTCTGCTTCATATTAAACCTCAAGAACTCTCTATTTTTCATACATTCCATTAAACACTGACTTTAGATAAGCACTATTTAACAACATTCATCTCTGTAATCCTGAACTTCCCCTTATACAATGCAGCAAATGTTACAAGAAAAAGTTTATCAGAAAGGTTATTTCCATATAACAACAGAAATGTTCCCTCTTGAGCTTACTAGAAAAAAAAAATCAGTTCTTGACTACAACTATGTTTTACAGAAGAGGAACATCACCAGTGCCCATGATAACATACAAGGAAAGTGGATGTTTGTTTAGATAAACAAAGAAAAATACTTATATTGTTAAAATTTGATCAAGCCATACTTCAAATTAATATAAAATTTGTCAGAATTGCTTGAAAACTGCAACTTTCACAGAGCTCAATGCAAGAAATACATTGCCCTCTACTTCTTCCTCACTATTTTAACTATTCAAGTGGGAATTACAGCAGTGATAAAAGTAAAATTAAACTACCACTGGTGAAAACTAAGTTATTTTAAAATAAAAATAATTTTACAAAATTTCCAGGCTGTACATGTTAAACCAGTTCATTTTATACATTTTGAACATTCCAATTCAAATGCTTGAAATTACATGGACAACCAACCTCACAAAACTTCTCATCTTTGCATGGCTGTAAGTTTCCTTATTGCAGGCACAGTTTTCCTCTTCCTCCTTCCTCCTTAGTTGTTTCTTAACCTGAACCTGTATTGCGAAATAGAGTCAATCCAATCTAGAATCTCATGACACATGGGCTTTAAATTCATGCAGAGTCTCTTAAGGTCTATACAGAAATTAAGCTCAAACAGAAGGACTATAAAACATTTCAAATCTTACTTCTTTGACTTCACAGTTTGGAGATTTTTTTTTTCATTTGTTTTTCATAAAATAGAAAAAACCTACACCTCAGTATGTTATTGACAATGCCTGAGATGCATACAAAGTTCATAAGACCAAAAAAACCCTGAACATTCAGACTGCCATGGCAAATGTCTCAGACCTATGCACTAGTTTCCATTAAGAATCTATAAGCTAAGTTTTTTAAAACTAAGTTGTTTGTTCAGAATACAAAAGGTTCGCCTTGAGAAAATGCTGAACTACCACTCAACATGCTTTCTCATAATTAAAACACACCCAATTTTCCTCTAGAGAAAAATAACTTATGTATTTTATACAACACTGAGTTTTTTCCACATCTCAAAAACACTGAGAGCAATACAACTTTTATTTCACACTATGAAGTTGCTTCAATGACTACGCTGCAACTGTTTGCATTAGAAACTTTGTATTTCCTCATTCCTGAAACTTGGCTTTTTATGCAACCCATTAACAGATTAGCATTCTAATTCTGAGTATCACCAAGAGAAAGCCGCCAGTCTCCTGACAGCACCACTGATGATGCTGATTACTGTGTATCTGCATATCTTGATACACGTTCCATCTATCCCTATTGCTCCAGTGGCTCTTTGAAATATCAGAGTGGTACATTGTTCTCTGCCCACCGGTTTACACCGCAATTCTATGAACAGACAACCTTTCAAACTGTGTTTTGATACAGCCTTTACACTCCACCAAATGTAAATTTCAGTTTATCATATTTCAACTGCTGCCTTGATCCTTCAGAAATAAAAAAGACAAAACACAAGTACAGTTTTCTATGAGAAGGAAGTATCTGTGTTTGCCAGCATGGTTCCTTTACAGGTGATTGCCTGGGCCTCAAGAAGTACAAGAAACGAGTAGTGGAAGCCTGTTTTCTAAATGTCACAAAGTGCAAAACCAGCAGCTTATGAACTACTGATAAGCGTAATTTCATCACAAAATTTCCAAATCATACACAGAATTATCAGCATCTTTCTATAAACATTTTTAAGATCATCTATCAGAAGATTTTTTTTCCTACTTGATAAACTACTCTTCATATCAGTATTTTTCAGAAGAATTGAAAGCTGAAAAAAATTCAGAGATTTGGGTTGAACAACGCTTAACATTAATTGATTCCTCTTGCCTTCATGTGTTTTTGCCTGAGAATTGGAGGCTGTAAATACAGAAGATTCACCTCAGCTAAAAAAAAAGGCAATATTGCATGATAATTTCCAGTTGTTTACAAAACCTAGTTTAAAAAACACTTTGAGACCAATTACTATACTTCTATTCTTGGATATATTATGAAAGCTCAAAGATACTAGAAAGTAGCAACAGCAGCTTTATGGTTATTATTACTATGGTAAATACTCACTTTGCAAAAATAATTAAGAATAATTCCTAGCTTCAAATATGTAACAGAAACATTAAAGCAATAACTACTTGGTTAGGAAAGCTTATTTAACACAACACATATGAATAGAAGATTGCAGCATAACTTGGATGTTCCTACAACTGAAGTTATTTAAGAAAATAAGTCTGGAACATACCTTTATCTGCTTATCTAATGCATCCAGCCTGCACACTGCTTGAAATGGTCTGCGATCAATAGGACACGAAGCCTGTGTCTGAAAAATTATTTTTCTTATTACAAACTTGGTAATGAGCTAAGAGAAGCCTCAATTTTCTGTACTTTTATTTGCTATTATAGTAGCTTACAGAAGCACACAAAACCCCAACTTGTTTACAGTAAAAATGCATTTGGACACATAATCCATACATTCAGTATTTTGTTTCATATAAGCAGATTGCTCTTTCAGGAAAACTCAAAAGTTGTGTTTTAAAAGGGAAAAGCATTTAAAGCATTTTACATCAAGTTGCCTACATTTTCTCTTTTTTAAATCCCTTTTAGGTAACTGATTTTATATCAATATGTGTCTTGATTTTGGGTGGGATTAATTAAGAGTTAATTAAGAGTTAATCTTTTTGTAGCAGCTGGTATGCTGCTTTGGCTTCAATGTAAGGTTAAATGTTGATAAAACACCGAAAAGCATGACAATATGCAAATGTCCTCCATATTTCGTATTGTTCTAACATTTTATTTCTTAATTTCATATTCAACAGAAAGTGTGTTGGGTTGTGTACCCCCCTAAACATAAAACTGGTAAGGCCAAAAGCAAACAGGGCAACACCTTCCTCATCTTGCTTATCTATTTGACTATACCACATCTCTTCTGTTGCAGTCAGCAGAAACAACAGATTTCCATATGTAACACATCTAAAGTTTTACAAATCAAATTTCAAGAAAAGGGAACTGAAGACTATTCTACCCTACTGTTTGATAGAAATAGCAATTTATTGTTTTTCCCTGATCACCTAAATGCCCTCTTATTGAGGCTGCACTACATCAGATAAAACACAAACACAGAGAACAATAACGCATTATTAACCATGGAACTGGGAAACTTCAACTGAAGCTCCACCCAAGTGGATCATGTAGTGAATCAGCTTTAAGAAAAATCCACATTGGATATTAACTTTTGCTGTGAGAGAACTCTTTTAATTCCAGACATGTTTGCTGTGGGGGCATGGTTCTTTGTTTGGTTTGGGGGTTTTGTCATTATTACACCCTCCACACACACCTTAATTCCACTGGCCTTCTGAGGCTCAGATGAACACTTGTAAAGCAAAATAAAAAACCAACACATCCAGTCTCCAGCCCTAATTCATTCACTGAACAAGACCCAGTACATGAATTGCATGCCCTGAAGAGGCATGTATTTCTGCACTTTAGAGAGCTACAGGGTATCTAGGCAGGCAAGATGCAGCACTAGAATTGCATAAGCAGCTATGAAAAACCTGCGTATGAACTCTGCCACAAAATTCAGTTGTGAACTTCATTCTTGTCTTTTCATTGGGGCTTCTAATTTTACAGTTAATTCTGTTCTTTTCTCAATTTCAAAGAGTGCTCAGCTTCTTTTTCACCTACCAGCCCCCAAACATTGAGTATTCAGGAAATTTCTGAGCTTCTGATTTCAATTGAAGTAGACAGAACCAAATTAGACTGATTAAAAAAAAAACCCCACCAAACCTAACAACTAACAAGAAAACCCCCAGGGGTAGTTTCAGAAACAAGTTGTTGAATGAGAATGTAAGCTAAAGCCATTACCTACCCTTTGATGCTCTAGTATTTTATCCTAACTAAAAACTTCCTCTTTGGGGGGATACCATTATTCTCTGCAGTGTCATGGCCCCAGATAAGAAAAGCATATTGGCTAATTAAGCCAGCTCCCTAAGGACTCAGATCATGAGGACAGTTTTTGTCCTGTAGTCAAGGTAAGCTAACCCACAGTAACATAGTAGCGCAATGTTCCGTCAGGATATTTGATAGCATGTAATGCACTGTAGCTTCTGAATCCACTGCAAACTTCAAGGCACGTAGTTTCATTCTTAGATATATCAGATTGTAAAAGATAGGTAGGAGGAAGTTATTTTTTTAGCCATTTTTATTCTCATTTCAGGATCTACCTTAGCTGAAATGTTTATCCAGGGCAATGTCTTCCTACATTAAATTTACACATGAATGTCAAGTTATCTTCCCAAGTTTAAGTCACTGTAAGTTACATTTATTCTATTGCAATATTGCAATAGAATACTAAGTGTTACTAGCAGCAATCCAAATAACAAGTGTTTTTGCTCCTCTAGAAAGAAATGTTCAACGTTCAGTTCTTCTGGACAAATGTTTAACAACTGAATACATTTATACACAGTAGTAGAGAGGGAGGAAAACATACTGGAAGAGTCAAAAACCACCATTAGGTTCAGATACGTTCAGAAACACCAGATGCTCTTTTCACTCCTACTCAGTTGTTTTTGTAGCCTTAGCATTTTTCTGTAAGCTGACAACATTATCACAAGAGAAATTCTAGTAAACTCAGGACATTTGCATGTACACCCCCAGCACCCAGGTGAAGTACAATTGTTGGGTACCCCAGGGGAAACTAGAGTTTACTTCTGTCTAAACATGCATCAGCTCTCACTTGTCTGCTAACAAATAAAAACAAACCTTTAAAATGGAAGAAAAACCCCCAAGCTTCCCCTGTCCCCTTTCCCAACAGCAAGACAGGATTTACAGTGCTACAGAAAGGACTAAAGGTAAAAAAAATGTAAAAAAAAAGCCAACATTCATTACAAGAAGCAATTCTGAGGAGTGATGGCCTTTAACTCATCTCTCATCTTTTTTGAGAACATGGTTCAGTAACAAAGGTGTTGAGTCTTCTTTCACCAAATGCAGGTTAGTAATCCCACTCTTCTGAGGTTTCTGTTCAGCATTGTAAGTAATAGCGAATGTACACTGTACTTTTTGATGAAAAACATTTAAAACAGGAAAGAAGATGCTGAGATGCAACAAGTCCAAGGACCAGCTACCACTTCTATTGTGCACAAGGGAGAAGGTATGTGAAATATATCACAACCTTAGAAGAACCACAGATCCATACAATATCTTTCTTTAGAATAGCTTTAAAAATCAGAACATGCAGTATTTAATGTAATCATCAATAACATTAGAATCTCACTGCTGGTATTAGTGACCTGCTTTGCTTTGCTTCCCAACAGTTCTTTCCTTGGAAAAACACAGACTAGTAGCTCAGCACACTTTAAAATACCTTTGATTGTTTTATTCTCCACATGGAACTATGGAGAGTTTTCATGTTAAATCTGATAACTCCACAGTGATTCATTCTTTCATCCATCCTGTGATATCTGAAGAATTCACTTCATAAAATACGTATGCATTCACAAAAATCTGCAAGCCCTGAACACTTAATCCAGGAGCAATGTGTTTGGTTTTCAAATTTAAAAAAAAAATTTTTATTGTATTTTATTTGGTTTTTATGACCCTCTAGAAAAATCTTACTTTAGCTCCACAGGCATAACTTAATTTCTATATTCCTGTAACTGCTAGAGCGACACAAAACTCTGATCTCTAAACTCAAGGAGCAATTGTCCCCTATTTTAACTGCATCACTTCAAACAGCATTTGAACCAAGTGAGGTAGGCAAAAGCCTGAAGCAGTTACTATATTCCAGCTAGGAATTTTCAGAAAGCTATACAAATATGTGCAAGCTAACCCCAAAACATATTTGGCTGATAAAATAACTTTGACAGATATCCACATCTCATCAAGTTCCATGTTACAAGGTTTCATAACAAGTAGTAACAAGATGCGAGTACAGAATTCAAGTTGCTGCAGTAAATCCCTCCTCTGAATCTTTTTTTTCTTCAAGTGGCTCATAATAAAGTCTGTTCTCCAAATTTTGTATTGAAAAGCTGATACAAAAAGAAACATGATCCTGCACTCTTAGATAACCTGTTAAACACAAATAATACCAGATTCTCATAACTGAATTCATGCTTAAACGTGAGTTAAAGCAATGTCCATATATTTTACTTCATCTTGTAATACCAGTACAGTAAAAAGCCCACAATTCCACCTCCAGCTTCAGTGAACAGGGAGACCATTACACCACATGTAGTGAGAAAAACCCTCTCCACATTTTGATGAAAGTAGGCAGACATCAGAAAATGCACTGTTTTCTAGAAGCATGTAAAAACTTACGATTACTTTTTTTTTCAGTCTACTTTTAAAAAGCAAGTACATTTAGAGGTTTTATAGCTATGCTTTAGGAAAGCACTACTTCTGACAAGAGTCTTTTTGGGCGGGGGGGAAAAATCACTGATGGACAGTAACGATACAGAGTGCAAAAGAACAGAGATTAGGGTTTTAACATCGAATCAACAGACTTAGTTACAGATCTAAACAGCTCTCTTCTCTCTACCTACATGACACAGTTGGCTAGCTCTTAAATTCCAATACAAAATTGCCATAAAGTGTTGACAAACTATGTTCCATTGTATTGACATTATTGGATGAACTGGAGTAAAACAAAAACCACTCAGACTTTTGCACTTCGCTTAAACAGCATTAACATTCACAAGTTGCTACATGAATGTACTTGCAAAATCACAAAGTGATTGATGTTGGAAGAGACCTCTGAAGGCCATCTTGCCCAATCCCCCTGCTTAAGCAGAGAAATAGCCAAGAACAACTGTATACTACAAAGCAAACAGGTATCTAATTTTGCAAAAAAGTATCTAAAATCTACACTTCCTGAAACAATTTGAATAATGCAGTTTTTCTGAACATCAGTTATCAGATGAACTGTCTATGTATAGATCACTTTGGGTACACTTGAACAATAAGGTTTTTTCCACTATTATTTTTGGGGTTTTAGGTTGTGTTTCGTTGAACACAATCTATGTTTGGTTCATTAGTGTCATTGTCATCTCGCCCACAGTGCTCTGTACCGCAGATCACTGTGGAGATTGTTGCCATGTTAGCTGATTCGTTCCTGTATCTTTTAGAAAAAAAGGAATCCAGATCAGAAAGAACACACATGAAGAATCACAGTTATCATACAGGTAACTCTCCTTACCCTCAGAAGAATACACATGTGCAGTAGTATACCCCACATATTCAATGATTCTAACCTTGCATGAGCACAAAGGCAACAACTGCTCTAAGAACTGAACATCAAAAGCTATGAACAAAACACCTAAGAACATCCACTAGAAAATTAATGTAAGACAGCTTTGTGCCAACTGCTTAGTTTTATTTAGTCAGCCACAGATCCTGTACAGGGCCCTACCTGTACAGGCCCCAATGCTCTGGAGAATTTATGACTATACATACTCCACTTTCAAATTCTCCAGACGAGGAAAAATTAATGAGGTAAACCAGGACCATTATCTTATTTATGAGATAAATAAGCTTGGTAGGTGAGGGTCACTGAAATCAATGTCTGTTACACAAACATTGTCATAATGCAGACAACACACTGAATCTTTTCTTTAACACACTTCTCTCATGATGGTTCATAAGAGGAACTAATAGAAGAAGAGAGATAGAAATCTCCGGTACATTTATTAGCACTCTGAAGAACAGAAAGGAAGTTAAAAAGCCTACAGTAAAGTAAATATTTATTGTTGCTAAGATTGTTTCCTTTGAATAGAAGAAAAGGCAGAGATTTTTCCCTAATGCATACAGGCAAGATACTACTGCTGCTAAAGCAGTTTCTTAGCTGAGGTGGTGTTAATTACTTTGTGCATGTTTGCCACAGAAACCTAGTTAACTTTTCTTTGCATCAGTTTACTTAAATGCTTTCAGAACCAATTATTATAAATTAAAACATGTGCTTACCAATGAAAATATAAAACCCAAGTTTATCAGAAAAAAAAGTTTAAAAAATTAGTTTTGACCCAAGTATAATAGTATATTAATATACTAATAGTATTACAGACAACAGAAACACGTTAATGTAATTGCTTCCTTTGGTGTAACACAACATCACTGATGGTGTTCAAAAACTCTAGACAGAGGATTTTTGTTGTTGGCTACACCCGCCCCCTTTTTTTTTATGTGGCCGGAATAATGTTATCACATTCTTTATACTGAAAGCAACCCTTCATTTACACTGTCCTTCCACATTCCCACTGAAGGGTGTGTCCAGTAACCTCAGCTCCAGATTTAGCACCTTTTACTTTTTATGATCTTCCAGCACAGACTCACTGAAATACAAAGCCTCAAGCTTGAAAGTCTTCATTAGTAAATTACACCATGTTGGTTTACAGAAGTGGTTGACAGCTGGCACATGACGACAGACATTTATGTTAATCTACATATGCCTACTGAAAACAGCCCCCAGCAGTCTGCCAGCCCAGTGCTGCCCAGCAATGACTGGGACAGCACTGATTAATGTGGCCAAAGGCACACAAGCTGACAGTCTAATAGTACAGAAGAGTTAAACAGGATAGACAACTGAATTTTGTGCATATTTGAGAGCAAATATGCCACAATTAAATCAAATGCCACAATTAAAACAGCCAAAGAGAGCAGAAAAATTCAAGGGACATATTAAAAAGTTACTCTGAAGATACACTCTTTTGTGGGAATTCTTGCTCTGCCCCTCACTTCTCATTTAGGAGTTAAGACACCTTTCTTCAAAGGGAAAGAAAATACAGCACTGACTCAACTGTAAAGCTACTTAATTCTGAAACTAAATGTTCAGATTTAGCCGACAGGATCTAATGTATTAGACCTGTTCTGTGCCAAGTTTCCTACCCCTCTTTAGCTTTTGGAATAAAGGCAATTTTTATATATTGCTTTTATTATTTATTGCTTTTAAGTGCTTTTTAAAAATCTATATTCTGTCTCTCACTTCTTAAAAAGCAAGATGTTCAAAGTGTTACAGCTGCTGCTTTCAGACAGGAGACCTGCTGGTACAGGACACTTGACTGAAGCTGCAATGTTGAAAATCCCCTGTAGATTGAAGAGGAAGAAGAACAGTAAACCTCTTACCTTCTGCCTAAACTACCCTGGTTTTGATTGGAGTCTACACAGTTATATACAAAAGCCATAAACTCTCAGGAGAACAATGATTATGTACAATTTGAAAACAACAGTTTAAAGAAGTAGTTTCTCATGCTATATTTTGAAGTCCAGATGCAACACAAAAAAATAAAGGAAACATCCAACTTGAAGACAGACTGCTGACAAAGCCTCTAAGTGTATGGAACACAACTCAAGATACACAAAAGAACATGTCAAATAATGTGAATATATTATTTTTTTAAAGATTTCATTCAATAATTTTATTCTCAATTTTGTTTTATCTCCAGCACTTAAAGAGGGAAACACCATTTCTAAAAACAATTTGTTTATACTCCAAAAAAATACTCAATCTTTAGCCAGAATCAGGAAGTATATTTTTTAAACAGCAGCTAATTTTTATATGTTTTTTACATCTTTATTACTCAGAATTACTTAAATTATGGTTATGATCAACCAAGAACCAGAGAAAGCTAACCCTTATGCAACACTTCTCAAAAAAGAACACATTCAGTTACTAAATATTAGTAACAGGCAAAAAGCGCATGGCATCAGCATGTTTTAAATGCTGACATCCTTATAATATGTTTCTATCATTCCAATCTATAAAACCTCATCTCCTCCTCACAGCTGAAGCCTCTGAACTGTCACCCACTTTTCAACACTTCTTTTGCCGCTTTACTTTTAATTAAAACTACTAGATTAGGCAGTGGAGTTCCATGAACTCAACTAACTGTCTAGTAACCTCAGAAAAGGAGGTCTGGCTGGTCTTACCTATCTGATGTCACTAATGAAAAGCAGCAGCAGCCGCCTTATGTAGCTTTAGAAACACCCCCAACACCTTTTTTATGGCATCACATCTACTTTACCTGTCAACTCTAAAGAGAAGTTGCTTTTATTCTATTTGAACAGCACTTCAGACCACAAAAAATAAAATTGACATGACAAGAAAAATGTCATATCATTCATCTGCCCCTTTAGAACAAGAAAATTTCTCTTCCTCATTGGGCTTAAAAGCATCTGTTAGACAATGTGAACAAACTCAAATCCAGCAGCAAGCCAATACACTGTACTGCTTCCCTGTAAATGTCACTGTTTAATGCTTTTCAGCCGTCATTATAGCAACCAGCTAAGTCACTCGGAGTAAAATTGCAGGTGAGAATTTCCTCTTCCCTTACAAATAAAATTGCTCCAATGAATCAAATGCAAAACAGAAAATCTGGCAACAGGAAACTTTGTTTATTATCTGGTTTGTAAACCTCAAGCAATTTTCATGTAATAACCTTTCTTTAATACTCTGAATTTAATATAAATTCTTCAGAAAATTGTGTTACCATTAGCCTTCAGTAATAAATAGCACAAAAATTGAGGTTAAAAATATAGCAACAATAAGCATATTGCATATATACATACATACAAGTGATACCAACCTTCTAAAGGGAATACTGCAACCAAAATCATCGTTTACTTCAAAAGAATGATATTGCAAAGAAACGCAAGAGCGGTCTCACTAAAATGAGAAACTAATTCAAGTGCACAGAAGCAGGACAAAAGGCAGCAACCCCCACTCATCCCAGTACAAAGCAATATTAATTTGGTGGTTTATACTAATAATTGAAAAAGTTACAGGAAAGGTAAAGACACCAGACTTAATGCAATGATTGCATGACATAGGTGAGGGAAAATGCACTAAATAGAACAAGGTCACCGAGGATTTGTTCAACAAGTCATTTTTCTTTAAGGTTCCAGAACTATCTACAAAGTTATTGACATAGAACAAACAACAGCCATCATTAAAATGAATTTTTTCTCAGAACAGCAGTAAAGCTCTTAGCTGAATTCTCTTTACAGTTAGAAAACTTAAGTTGTATCACTCATTTTGTAGACTAACATGAATACATATTGGTACCAGCCCTGAGTTGACACTATGACAAAGTAAGATTAAGCTAATAACAATGTAATATTATAGTATGTACGTAATATTGTCTGATCTTCCAAACACCAATCTGTTTCCTTATCCCTAATCTCTAGTAACCATTAAGTTACTATAGTAAGATTGTTTAGTGAAAGAAAACACAAAATATTTTATCACATTAAGAAGAAAGTCTTCCAAAATCTATTTACAAATTGGTCATTGAACACTTCTATGCAAAGCCAAAATCTGTAACTTTCTTAAAAAAATATCTGTAGGTATAATAGATTTCACTGAAAAATAAACACACACCTTGGTGCTCAGTCTTACCTCAGCCCATTTAAGAATACAAGTCATGCAGAAGGTATGACTGCAGCTCTCAGGAAACCCAATCTCTTGTTCTAGAAGGCAGTTCAGACAGATGGGGCACGTGTTGCCATCATACAATAAAGTAGAACAGGAACAGCTTTCCTCATTTTCTTCACCTGGTATTATTAACACTGACACTTAGAAGTTTGGACAGTTTTTGAAATAAAGTCCTTCTAGATTTGAATAATAAAGAAGTAAGAAGATACATTTTCAAGTGCTTCTCTGGCCAGCTTCTTGCTGCATTAGACCTGAAAACCTGAATTCAACTTACTTGTAACTACAGAAAATTGTGTTTCAGGTGAAAAAAGCTATGCAACTTATTTCATACACTACTGTACCAGTATTTGCCATTAAAACACAGGAAAATTAATTACAGGGATATTTCAATAAAGCAGGCATCACAGTGTTTCCTATTGATTATGTAGTCATTTAGACATTATTTTCCTAAGTTCTTTCTCCTTGTGTGTTTGCACTCTCTCCATGACATAAATTACACCAGCATATTATATATACATTATCTTATATACACATGGTCTACCTTTACTTTAGTTTTTCTGTCTTAAAATTATCTTAATCTGAATATCTTCAAATATTTACCTAATCATGTACATTAAATAAAGAATACTCCAGATTTTGTTAGAGTTAGAAAGTGTTTTCAGAATACAAAAATATATGAACTCTTCTTCAAGAAATTTTACTCTGAATTAATAATTTTCTCTGCTATCAACATTTTTGTTTTGCTACTAGAAGTTAACAAGTAAAAACAAGAGAAGAGACAGGAAATTATTTGAGGACCCCACCGGCCAAAGCCAAATATTATGAGATAGTGGTTATGTTTACACAACTTCTTTCAAAACAAACAGCATACTAATTGAGAGAGCAAATGAAAAAAATCAGACCTTCACAGCTTGAACCTGACTAATATGCTTTAGTATTTTCACACACACACACTTTACCTTCCATGCCTTCATGCGCCTGATCCTCAGTATCTTGAATACATTGCTTTCTGTTCTTCATCTTACAAAATGTAATCTGAAAAACATAGAAGCAGTTCATTTAGATTGCAACTTGAAAATAAAAGAAATTTAAGAGTATTCTCCATTTCTCTATAACTTTGTAGAGTAGAAATACATTATATTAGAAGTTAAGAGATCATTTACAATCTGTTTGCAATTTATAAGTATCATTACTACTAATCTAGCAACTCATGTTTCCACCTTCAAAATTTTCTTTGGTTCAACAGATGCCAAGTTTTTGCAGTGTTTTAAGATTACCGCTGGTGCTTTTATTTGTATAAATTAAATGTATTGCAAAGTTTCCATGCAAACCACCCCATGCAATACAGCAGTAACTAACACCTGCAAACTGCCCTACGCAAATGGTTGAAGCAACAAACTTTAAATGCATAAGCACCAGAAGAGTCGGTTGCTTTACAACCTAGAGTCACCATAGTAGTGGAAAGGGAGAAAAATGAAAGCAGCTTATATTTGTGTGACAAAAGAAAGAAATAATTCAAACTATTTGCACTCAGTAAAAAATGTAGAGAAATTTGTATCAAACAAGGGACAGGTCACAAGCACAGGTGCAGCGGAGAGTCATGAATGGGGGTGCACTTTTTAACTGCTCTGCAAAGGAGATAGCACAGATAAAGTACATCCTAGTGATCCACATTATAAAGGTTGAAAGAATTTTACCTTGCATAAGAAATAGCAAGTATATGTTCTTTGGAGGCTTACTTAATACATGTAGAATGAAACACACTTAAAAAGAAGAGTACCTATACCAAGGACTGAGTCTCCTGCCTTTCAAACTCCTGTAGTCACAGCAGAGATGGTATGCACACCTAAAGCTCCAACCCAATATTAGTATTTAAAAGGACAAACTAAAACTTCAGAAGAGATTGAAGAAAACTGAGATTACCAAGATCTGCTACTTAAGCATTCAAACCTGAAGCAAACCAGCTGAGGTTTACTCTCACACTTCAACACCTTTGCTAGACAAAGCAGCAGGACAGCTGAAAATGCCACAATCCCACTCCTGAACTAAACTTCCTCCTATTTCACTTAGAAACTGCAATACTTTACCACCAAGACATCCAGAAGAGGGAGAGACAGAATTTGCTTCCCCAAACTTTTTTCTGATCAAGTCTTTATTGTTTGATCTTGGCAGCAGGAAGTATCTTAATGGTCACTTCTTTATACTGAGAAAAGCAACTCTGCTGCACATTCCTATCACACATGCTTGTCATTTTCTTGGGCAACCCAAGAAATCAGGACACAGATCTGTGAGTCTCAAAACACAGACAGTTTGCTAAAGAAATGGTCAAAACTGTGAAACTAATTAGAAATCTGCAATTAGAATTCAAAACAGCTTCAATATACCTATTAGAAATTACTTTTTAATTCCCCAAAGGGAACACAGGAATCAATCCAGCTGAGGGCAGGGGAATGTGAAGGGACAATCAAAGAAGAGCCTAGCTTTAAGGGATTTTCCCCCTACACTATCACATTTTTATATCAAAAATTACTTCAAAAGATATCATTAGGATACATGGCATCAGGCTGGTTACCAGTACTAATAGTAACACTGACTGAGCTGCAGCCAATGCTGTAAGCTACATGCAAGTTCTGCTGGCAGAACAACCACTGCCCAGACCTCTACGTTTTGCAAGCTAGGCAAAAGGAAACCCAACCAAAGTCAAGCTGCTCCTTTAAAATGTAATGCCTTCAACAAGCAAAACCTGCACAAAATTAGGACAGGTAAGACCACCAAAACCACATTTAAATTTAGGAGATTGTGGTCTGTTGCTTTTACTCTGATTTGCACAAGTGGCTTTGGCCTCAGAAAGTGTAAATCATACAGTAGTGTGTGGTATAGATGCTTTTATACATAAAACACAAGAACATCTCCTCTGCTCTACATCTTAAAACCTCAGCAATGCTTTACAGAGCAGAAAATTCCACAAGCTTTACTCAAACATCTCTCAACCCTACAAGTCCCAGGACACCTTATAGCTGAGTCAGTTTCAAGACAAGATCAAGAATTCTGCACTCTGCATACATCTGCAGAAAATTATTTCAATAGACACGATCTAGATACCAAATTAAGGAGTAGCTTTTGAGTTCAACTTATTATAATAGAGGTCTTGAATTCACTAAAGCAGATTTGAGAACACAGAAGTTCTTCAGATTTGTTTTTCCTCAGAAGTAACCTTTTGCTCCATTGTACTCTTTCTAGACACAGACATCCCAGAAACTCTGACACACTCTCAATAATTAGAAAAACAGAGATCCTAAAATTCTGACAGAATATCAGTAAATCCAAGATGTGCAGCAACTGAAAACATTTATGTGGTGTTATCCCATTCTTCTCACAAGCCTATTATTTAAACAGATACTGAGTGCAGCTAATGCATTTCACAGATCACTTTGCACAGCACAACTTTGTCAGTTTGATGTGCATTTCGCACAACCCAGCAGAGGAATTTAATACTAGTGAAATATTTATAAATAAAGCAAAAGATACCATCAAAATTCACACACTATTTAACAAATTAACTTTGGAAAGACTGTTTTCTCCACTCCTTTAAAAGGGGCACGATAGGCATTAGAATAGCAGAAGGGTTAACACTGGACTGTTACTAAATGTATAAAATTAAAAGCAGAGTTAGGAAAAAAGAACCTGGTGGTTTAGAAAGAGCAGACAGCATAGAAAACAGAATACTTATTCGTCCCAAAACGTGGCAAGACAGCAACAAGCACTATATTATGTTCATGCTGACAAAAAAAAAAAAGTCACCCCTCTCCAAACTCTACAGATGTAATGCTTCCTAAGAATGGCTAAAGACAGCATGGCATTACAGCTGAGATGGTACTTTTCTGGTGCTTGTACATTCTCAATGGAATTACTTTCTAAGAGAAATATCTTAATTTATTTCATATTTGAGATAAAGACAAGAGCATTCTAGTATATTAAATTGAGAACAATGACCAGAAACATCACCACAGGTACACAACACTACCTCATCTCCCTGTTCTCTTAAAATAATTAAATGTTTAAGTTTCCAGGCTATTTTTCCAAGGGAATTAAATTCCTGTTCTTGTTTTCAAGGAATGCATCTGCCAACAAAAGGGCTTAAAGAGAGTTGACTGTATATTGCGGTAATAGATTTGTCACTGTTCATCTGAGGAACACAGCTTCATGAAGTACTTCAACAACTCCATAAAGTAGCCTAAGTGCCATGCACACACTAAACTATTTCCTATATCACAAAAGTACAAGTGTGATTCACAAAAACTACTTCATACAACTCACAATCTAAAAATACAGATGTATTTCAACTCTAATTCATTGTGCATGTGGAAAGAAAAGACTTGGTCTGTTCAAAGTCATGTCTCTGAATTTCTTAATGAATCTATTATGTTAAAATCTTAAAATTAAATAGACATAGAAAGATCATAGGGTTAAAAAATTACAGAAGCCTAATTATAAGTGACACATGAAATTAGCACATGCCTCCTTTTTGCCTAACTACAAGACAAAGTCTCTACAAGCATTCTTTATACACTGTAAATAAAATGCAACAACTAAATACACTCTTCCTCCAACACAATAACAGTCTAGAGACTCATCTGCATAGAATTACCCCAGTTCCAACTGGAAAGGAGGATGGAAACCAAGAACACACGCAACAAGGTCTCCAACTAGAAAGTGCAAAATTATGTCCAAGACAGCTTACTCATTTCTGCGACAGATTTAACTCAGGAAACATTTGTAATCAAACTTTCAGCTTCTTAGATACATGTTGCATTAATACTCAGAGTAGCAACTTATTTTGACTGTTCTGTTTCTACTAAAAACATTTTATTTTAAAAAGGATTTGGGGGACTCTTGTGTTTTGATTTTTTAATAACTCCAGAAACAATCAGTTTCAATTATGAAACAACAGCCAGACATATATTTAGTACAGGGAGTTTATGTGCTTAATGAACAACAATAACACCTTTCACTTCCATCAAAATTTTGGGCAGTAATAGGTAGGACTCTGTTTCTCCCTATGCATTTTCATGGTCATTAAGAAACCTGGGAAGGAGGTTTAAACTGCTCCCTCAGCAAATGTGTTTTTAAAGAGAACAGATCTCAACAACTAGTCACATTCACAAAAACAGATTTTTGTTGGTTTTGTTTTTTGTTATTGCAGTTTTAGTAGTTAATGACAGAACACGTATCCTCTGAAGCTCCTCATATGGGTTCATCCTAATCTCTTGACCATTACTGGGAAAATGTCCAGCTGCTGATAAGAATTTTGAAACATTTTGCCAGAACTTCTCTGCTGTCTAAGAGATGGGCTGAGAAAACACTTATAATTTGCAATGGCAGTTGAACATTTGAAGAGCTTTTGACCTACTTGTATCACTATGTCTAACACAACACATACCAAGAAAAAGAATAGAAAAAACCCCACTCTACCGGGTATTTGTCAAAGTACATCAAGAACCTTCACAGTTGTTTTATTTTTTATCTGGAAAAACTTCTGATTTGTCAGAAGAGCCTGGAAGGTAGACTCGCTTCAAGTGACAATTCAGTAATGTTGTTTGCCCTTCAATAAATGAGGGCTACACAGAGAATCTGGAAGCACTTATCCTGGATTTTCTCCTTTGTGCAGTAAAATCTCTTGGCCCAGCACATAAGTGAGAGTAGAACCAACAGTGACACTCAAAAGCAGGCTTTTAAAGAGGATCTTTACTCTTTGTAAGCTCAAATTGCACCTTGTCTGCATTCCCAAATCAAATGCAATAGAACCAACAAAGAGGAGAATGAAAAGACCAGTGCTATGCCTTGGGGAATAAAGAGAGAAATCTTTTTCTATAGGTGGTTTAAGCCTATTCATGTAGATCCAGTGTCTTGGAAAGAATCACTGCTATTCAGGCAAGGAGACACTGCTGATTTAAAGACTCTTTCCAGACCCTCTAAGGATGCAATTACCCAAGAAAGCTGAGCTAATCTAAGAGCTTGCTGCCACCAAAAGAAGCAGCTATGTTTCTCACCACTAGTGAGGGTGAGCAGACTCACGAAGTGCCACAGGTGTCCAAAGACATTGCAAGTGACAGAATGAGGGAGGGAAGACATAAAAAGGCATTGCCCCTTTTGGCAGTGGTAAGGTGCAAGAAAAGCTCAGACTTTGTTGTCAAACTGCACTCCCTTCGAGGACACAGCAGTACCTAGATTAGCTGCCAGGTCCATGAAAACGCAAGGTAAAGTCACAGGAGAAAACTACCAAAGCCAAATGGCTAGAACTGTACCATACTAAACGGTTCACTGCTGTCTGTTGCTCTTCCCCTTCCCTACACAAAAAACCACCCCACCCAAAGCAACACAGTGGATATTGTCCTCAGGATTTCTTTTTCCACACTCTAGCAGCAAGACACTGACATGCACACTTCAATTGCAGATGCTGTGGCTACAGCTATGCCCCTCCTAGAATCAATGCTTTCATTTTTGTGGCCCACTCAACAATAACAACATGAAGAGCAGCTGCAAACACTCAACACTCATGTCCAGTCAGCACTGGACAGGACAACACCGTAACTGCCTCCTTAGCAGGGAAGGCAGGCACAACTCCATCAAAATGTGCTTGAGAACTGCTGCAGTGACTCAGATGCAATGATTATCATTTAGTAACCCGTCTGACTGTCCAGAAAGTCAAGAGTTTTAAGGAAGACTTAGAACCTTACAGTGGACATCCACACAAGGTAATCTCCTTCCTGTATATAATGCTTATATAAAACTTATAAACTGCTAAAAAAACCTGCAGTACAGCTCTTTTCTTTTTAAATCAGTGGAATAGGCAGTGTTCCTCAATGAAGTTTAACAAAAGAGCACCTGCAAGACTTAGGCAAAACATAGAAGTAGTAAGACAGATACCATTTAATAAGACCTCATATATTTGAGAATATTCTATAAACTGTGGGAGAAACCGTGTCTTTTACAGAATGTTGGGTGTTGAAGTGCTGCTACAAATCAGACTGAACTCTAGAGTTTAGCAAGCAAAACACTTCTGTTTACTGGGCAGTGTAAAAAGGCAGCCTAGCAATGTCAGCAGTACTACTTCACGTATCTGTGCCTGGACAACTTAGGATGATCCCCAAGGTGCTTTAGCATTCTACGATTACTAAATGAAGAATACTTTACTCATCATAGTTATTCAGATGTGTTAGGGTGAATAATCAAGTTCTAGCTCTACTTAGAAAAGTCACTAAAGCTTCACTACAATACAGACCTAGACAGATTACCAACTTGAAAAAAGGGCAACATACTTACATTCCAAAACTTGTGCTTTGCTATTAATATCTCTAGCAACAGCATGAAGACCATATAACGCTCTTTAGTACAAACTTACCAAAGCTGTAAGAAACCTAAACTGCAACAGATTTACTACCCAACAGATATGAACGAAGTTACTATCACCAACAGGAACCTATTAAAGAACTTCCTATCTCTCTCTGGGAAACTGGAGCATAAGAGAAGCATCCCCTCAACCTCAGGATCCCAGCCATGCAGCTGGCCTCCCTGTCTACCAACCTTCATGTCCTTCCCTTCCCCAAGTAACCAGCTCTCATTAGTTTTTAGCTAGTAACAAAGAAAAATAAGGATGTAGGCTACAGAAGAGCTATTAGCCCAGAAAAGAAGCAGTAACAAAATGACAGTCAAAAATCTTGTATTAAAATTTAACTGATAATAAACCTATCAGTCTTCAGCAAAATTCCAAATCCCATCCTTCCCATCTGAAGAAAGCATCCAAAAGAGCAAGCCATTTAATCATCCTTAAGCCGTAACTAACTTAAAACAACACCAGGAACCAAAGTTTGTGAACTACTGTTGTATCACCCCTCCTTCCCCACAAAGATGACACACATGGGACGGCTGATTTGCCCAGACTTAGGAGCATCTACATAACTACCGGGACAATCCATATAAAAACCAATACTTCCAGGTATGATGTTTGACCAAAACAGCTAAAGCATCAAATAGATATTAATTCTCTTTGTCAAAAACACACTGAAGAAGTTTTCCTTGTATTCATTAGTTCTCACCATGCTATCACACAAGATGGAGCCCCATTTTCTGAGGAAGCTCATGAAGAGGTGAAGGAAAACTGATTACAAGCTTGCACAGCAGTTAGCAGTTCTGAGTATGGTACCAAACTAGTTACTTTACTGGCACTGATGGGTAATTAACTACAGGAGGCAAATTTCATTTCTCATCTTTCTGCATGTCTACTATAAAACATCTTGTTCCACTAGGATAGACAGCAGAAGCTTAGGATCTCTCCTGAACTTATTTTAAAGGTGATTAAGTAAACTGTGTACTTCAGCAGATTTCTCCACAAGTCAATGTAAATCAATTATCCCACAGGATTTTCAGTATCTGGAAGCAGCTGTGAGGTTAACTCAGACCATGCGACATTACAGGCCAAAGTATAGCTAAGTGGCACCTCTATACTACCAGTATGTTTCAGGGTGACCATTGACAACCAAGATGGCCCTGTGTTTAGGTAAATTCAATTCACAGACCAAAAACTAGATAAAGTTGAACTTGCTAATTAGCAAGGAACAGAATAAAAACCCAAAAAAAAGGCACTTAGGGAAGTTAGTTGTCACAGTGCAGTTTCATTTGATTCAAAGTATATGTTCCCAGCTGATCAATCTAACCTGTAACTTAAAGTCATGCTTGTGTCCCAGCTGGCTCTTCAGTGACACTTCTCAAGTTTGTGAGAAAAGCCCTTCCCACTCTGCTAGAGGACAAACTGTGCTACTCAAGCTTCTGTCAGCTCTTGACAATGCAAAAGCAGCAAGGGCAAAGCCATGCAGCTTCTCTACATGCCTAACTCAAGGCAATTTTGCAGGGTAGCTCCTCAGTAAGTCTGCACTGATAAGACTGCTTTCCAAAGATGCTCTGAATTGTATAAAACAATCCCAGACCCAATCTTTACAGAAGTACACAGCTGGGCTCACAATAACCACAAGGAGGAAACATTCATCGGAGCTGTAGTTAAGTCCCTTGGGAAAAAACAGCTTCATTTATACAGAAGACAGGATGAATAAAATCTTCTAAAGACTGATACAAGGTGATGAAATGTGTATTCACAGAAATTAAAAGCCCACCTTATTTTTCTTTCCAAACCAATATTTTCAACAGAAGGCAATATGTACTGTGCTGCTGTTTCTCCTGTGCATGCATGTGTACGATAAGACTCTCAACAGAAGCAGCACTACACCACAACCACCCCTGTAGGAAAACCTGTGTTTGCCACTGGCTAAGTCACATCATTTCATATACTGACAATAAAACACTGAAATACTGTAGTAATTACAAAGATACAAAGAAACATGAAAGAGAAAGTAGTGTACATAACATTCCGTTGCAAAACATACAATTCAGCACTTACGTGTTCCTTCTAAGTAGTCTATGACTAAACTGGGTGAAATTGAGATTTACAAACAACAGGAACGCATTAGGGATTAGGTACTATTGTCATGGTGCACATGGTTCAAGCAACTAAATCAAATCAGCATAAACTCAGGACCCTGCTTTCTGCTGTTCAGGCTCCTTAGTCACATGCATACTTTTGCAGCTGAAAGGGATAGCATTACATACCAAAGTCAGCAAAAATGGCTCAGCCATTTCCAAGAACAGGGTTTTTTTGAAGTACTTTTTTCTAGCCACTTGGAAGCACTAGTATTTTCATGCAAAGAGCAGATATTTGGCAGTGGGTCACAGAAAGTAAGAACATGCTTTCCACACAAGTAACCCTTCCAAATACAGCCATGTCACAGATTTGGGGGAAAAAAATGTTTGCATTTAGTGAATAAATCTTTGCAAGTCATTGCATTTAATTTTTCCCCCCGTAAACTTGATCTGTGCTTAGCATACACAAATAATTTTAAGTTCCTATCCCACTGCTACACGGCACATGCAACATTCCCACAAGATGAATGAGCATACTTCAGCCACTGCTATGGCAACACAGCAGGACTTGTTACAGTCATCTCTCTGATGCTAAAGAAACTAGAAAGACCATCTTTATTTTTCTTAATACCATCCTAGTCATACTCAAATAGCCAGACTTAACCATCAGAGATGCAGGAGCTGAACCAGAAGACCTTGTAAAGACAGACACAGAGAAGGCCAAGACCTTTTAACAGTGGAAGGAAAAATGATTGGCAAAACCGATGGAGTAAGACTGAGCTCAAATGAAAAGCTCAGGGGCAGCAGCAAGAAACACATTTAAGATGCAAAAAGTAAGAGAGTGGTAGGTGGTTAGAAAAGCATCCTGAGCTGTAGACAAAAAGGACAAATGCAGCAAATGCAGCAAAGGAAGAAACAGCATGCAATTGTCCAACTACAGACTACCACTATTTTTTCTTTTACCTAAACTATAGTAGTCATATTTTTTAACTTCTGAATGTTAAACCATTGCAAAATCAATGACATTCTTCTAAAAAACTTATGTAATGCACAGGCTTGCCTATAACTTTATGGTTTAACTTACATGGAAAAAAAATGGACTACAGAAGATTGCATAGAACCGTAGACACAGGCTTGATAAAAATACCCTGAACTTGAGTCCTCTATTAAAAGCATGCTGTTCTTTCATTTGAAGCATCAAATCAAGGGTTTAGTGATATGACATGTTCATCATTAAAAAAATTATATTTCTGCAAAAAGAAATTTCATGTAAAATGAAATTTACACGTAAAATATACAGACATTAAGTCAAAAAGAAATAACATACCCATTTAAAAGTACATTTTGCCTCTCTGAGGCATACACTTTAAAAAAAATACACTAGATGAAAGCTGTGGTGTCAAAAATACAGTCCTCAGGCTCCTTATGGCTTTGAATAACAGCATTTCATAAGCTCAGGTCAAAGCTTTTGCAAAAAAGCTTTTGCAAAGCTACACTAACCTTTTGCAAAACCTGAACAAAAAGAAATGCTGTATTTGTGGAAAAAGAGAGTTTGTAAAGGATTTATGACTACTATAATAATCTTAAGTTTAATTGTATCTTGAACAAAATCTACAATATCTGTAGATAACAATGCATTGGATATCATTTCAGAAGTAGTAGATAGGTGGGGAATAAGCAGTTTCAATTACTTTTGATCTTGTTTTCACAGCCCTTACTCAGCGATAACTTTCAGGACAGCTAAAATAAAGTTAGAAAACCCCAGCCAGGAACGGAAGACAGGTATGTAAGAGAAGGTCCTCTTAACACAATGCAAAGAAAGGTAACACAAACTACTAATGCAAGATGGCAACATCAGATCTGAGCTTGAAAATACAACCTGAAGTCCATCACCTTCCCTTCCTTTCCTTTCAATTTGTGAAGTGAATCTAATAGACAATCATGCTAATCACCTTTTTGGCTTCACCATACATATGGCATCAAGGAATTATCTACAACACAACAGAACTTTACTGTGAATTCTTAAGTAACCAACATAGGCTTTGTCACAATTGATTATTCTATGTCACTGCAAACCTTCAAAAAGAACTTAAGCTTTTCAGATCAACAACACTAGAAGCTCCTTACAATGATGAACCCCATTGTTATTCAAAGTTTCTTGCCAGAATAACCACAAAACCACTGGAACCCACTAACTTATCCAAGATTTGCATAAGGTGCCTTTCTTGCTTGGGATGATGAACCTGCCTTTTAAAAAACACAGTCACATAGGTTTAAAGAGAAGAATATACTTTACTTTCATTGCTATCGGTATCTTTATTTGGTAACATCTCTAAACCAAAACTCCAACGAGCTCAAGGCAGCCCTAACAGATTGATTTTCTCCAACTGTTTCATAGGACTTCCAATTACTTTTTGTTACACCCATCTATCCACAATGATCACTACCTCTTACCTAACTACTGATAAACTAAGAACGTTCAACAAAAAGCAAAACTGCATATAGAAAGTGCTTATTCAGTAGCTATATGGAAAGCAGAGGACAATTTCATTGCTGCTCCAATGTCCAGAATTGCTGAAGTTACTCACTCTGAATAGCGAGCAGACCAACTAAGAACACACAGCTACCTTCAGACTCTACCTTAACATCCAAATTTTTAATATCAGTTCAACTCATTTTCATGTAAATGTCTCCATCTCTCCTGTGGCATAGCAAGAAAAGCATAAGTTTACATTCCTCCAGTTTTGGCCTGCGTTGCTATCTAATGATACGGACAGAGACGAAGACTTCTATCAGACTCTGACCACATGGAATTTCACATTCTTTATTACTGCTGGCAGTCTAACAAAAGCCAGGTAGTAAGTAGAGAGACAACAAGGGTTAACTCAATTGACATTTCCAAGCAATTTTGTACTAGCTTTGAAAAGTTTCGAATATCACTAAATGCATCACTCAGGTTTACTCACAGATAGTACCTCTGAAGGCAGATCACAGTTAAGCAGTACTTCCACCCCTAACCATTGCATTTTAATGGGAGTTCACCAATCCTTAAATTACAAACTGCATTAAGACAGACATTATTATTATTAGTGTATATTAAAAAAAGTGATCAGATACTGCAATTTACCACACTATTAGGCTTTAGAAAACAGCTACTGGAAGACATAGTTCTGCTTCCCAATTCTCTCTCTATATTCTTTTACATATATATATATATATTTATACACACATCCAAAATCTGAAAATCTCAGAAAGTTAAGAAATACCACCAACCACAGAACCATAAAATTAAAAAGTTACTTTTTCATTTTTGCTATGACAGAGTATTTTTGAGTTAAAATTCCAATTCTGTGTTCTCATGGAGGAAAAAAAGAAAGAGCAATACTATTGTTTCATCAAAATAAATTTGTGAGACAGCATAACTTGCTAATAAAAAATAAATAGGTGATAATACTCATCTTAACACAATATACACAAATGTAAGACATAGATGTCCAATGCCTACACTATGTATGTTTCCTGAATAAATTAAATGCAGTATTTTGATCATACTTTGTCAAGTCAGCTAACAATTTCCCCAGTTTAGAAGTTACAACTTCCATATTTAGTTATATTGAGTTTGTTTCTCCAACTGAAAGTCTTTAGGAAAGTTGATGCACTGCAAAAGAAGGACATAGGAAAGTTAAATATTTCAAGAAGAGGCAGCTTCCTGATTTTTTTTTTTAAGCTCCCAACAGAGAAAAACTACTTGTTGAATCTGGTGTGGGGCACTTAAGTACAGATTATGCACATTCAACCTTTGAGAGCCCTTCCAAGGCATCACCTTCATGCCTTTGGTGCTCCACTAGAGCCAGATGCAGAGGTGACAAACAGCTGATCAAGACAGCAGAGCTGCAGCTCTAGGGAACAGAAAGGTAGAGGCACATTCACCTTCCATCTTCCAGCAGCTACAGCCCTCCCTTTGTGATTTCACGACAGTAGCTACTTTCCTACACAAGAGAATCAAGTAGTTCAGGGTATCAAAATAAGCAACTTTCTCGCAAATTGTGTCCCTATCCTCACCAGTTGGGTGAAAAAGAGATTTAAAAAGTAAGGAAGATACAATATCACTGCACACAGATCCTCTCCAATCAAGCCCATTACCTTTCAGGTCAAGGTGGATTAGTACATACACATGAAATAAAATGTGCCTATGCTGCTGAAAAGCCATGAACTAGCCCTTGTTTTGAAGTGTTCTAAAGCATATGCACTTAGAGATCTCTGGGGTTTATAGGTACAGAGGATGCTTAAAACTGCATCTCCAACTTGTAATTAAAAAAAAAAAGGCAGCAGAAAGATTGGGCAACGTCAAGACTTATAAAATCTACTTCAGCCTTAAAGGGTTTAGCAGATTAACCATAATAATTTCAGAATTCATTCAGAAAAACTGATAACAATGCTTGACAGCACTGAATAGTCAGTTTAGCCATCATGAGGAATTGCTCTGCATGTTTTTACAGGTATTAACTGGAAGGACAATTTTTCTCCCTCACCTTAGACTTGGCAAAAAAAATCTGAACTCTGAACAGTGGACTGACAGAAAGCCAGGCTTCAAGAATTTTGGTGTAGGTATGACAAGTCAGCCTATCAAACTTTTACCAGCAGTGGTTTTTTCACCCCTATTAATATAAAGCATGTTTAAATACATCACTGTTTGAAAGACAAATTACCCTTTAATTACTATATAAAGCAAACTTAAGTAATTTAAAGTTTTTGCACAGGTTTTTTTAGTACTCAGGACAGTGGAAGACTGAGAAAATTCTGCAAAGAATCTCTCTAACAGCATAAAACCAAAAACCAATAGATGTTTGTAAGCTGAGAAGAACCATCATGTATGATGAGCAGAACCATCTACAAGTTTTATAAAACCAGGGGCTAGAAGCCATGCAACAACTGCATCAAACTACAGCCAGTTGAGAGCACAGAGAAACTCTTTATCATCTGGATGTTTCCAAGGGAATAGCTGACTAACTGGAGAACAAGATAAACTTAAAACTGCCTGTTGGGTCAAACTCAACAACGTTCACATAGTGTGATGGAGAACCATAAAATCACCATATACCTGGAAAGGAGTTTCCAAAGGTAATCCAAATACGAGGTGAACTAGTCAACCCAGGAATGCTGCTATTCGAGAAGGTCAGAAAAAACATTCTCTTCCATGACCATTTGGAAGAGAGAGATTTCCTCACTCTGATGCATCCTCAGGCCATAAAGCTGTTGTCTGCTCTGCTCACTGCAAAGCACACTTTAAGGCCAGTGAAACATGAAAGAAAATGGATGTATTTCTTATTTGTGTAATTTGTCGCTCTGAAAGTTGACACATCAGCAAATATAAACTGCTGAGAAGAAACCTTCAAAAGATTTAATATTCTGACCAAAAGTCTAAGCAGCCTTCCCCACCTCCAATATGTCTCATCTTATTTAAGGAAATCACAAAATCAAATACTGTATTCCTAGAAATTCTAAAGGAAACATTTGAAAAAGTATTTGGGATAATTTCCAAGTGTTTTCCACGTCACTGAAGGGGATGCTATCCATTTTAATACTGTGAGTTTCTAAATACAGCTTTTCCAGTTAAAAAGAAGAGACAAGGATTATCACATATAATCAACCAAATAACAGCAAATTATTGTCAGTCTCTCATTTAAGAAGCCTACTACTTATTTTTGCTAAGATCAAATGAAATCATGACAAAATGACTCTCCCATGTGTAAGAGTCTGAATACTTACATGTATTTAAGTTAGATTATACTTCACTTTAAACTATGATCCACTGAAAAGAAAATCAAAAGTCCCCAACACATTAGTGATCTACAAACTTAACACTGGACACTCAGTTAGCTAGATTTCCCTTTAAGGTTACCGAAGCTATAAAATTACAAACTTAAAATAGCTGTTCAATAATCAGGGACATTCCAATCCATTATATAATTATTACTTAGATGGGCACAGCTTTAACCGACTCTTGACATTTTAAACACATGACTCTTTGCCAACAGCACCTAGTTACTGATACAAAACACACGGTAACTACCTGGCCTTTCTCCCTGTTATCTCGTTTTTCCTAAGAATTTTAAATTAATTAGTAGTCTAGAATGAAAACATCGTAAGAGGGCGGGGACCAATTTTAGTCCTAACAATACTGGTTTGAAGTTACAAATGTGGAGATGGATTGTCAAAGATGAGCTACATTTGGGGCTCAGGCTAATAATATTCTTTAATACTCACCAAAGGTGAAAAAAAAAGGGAACTAGGACACCATGTACTATAAAACACAAGAACTGGAGATTATCTCACTGGCTCGGTAAATTGCTTCCAGGCACCAGCGCTCCCCTGCGCAACTTTGCTGATGTCTAAGTCAGTCGCGATCCCACAGCAGCACAAAAGCAGAGCTGGGCTTTGAGCTGAGCCTGTCCGAGCAACTTCCTCCACAACTCTAAGGTCCCCAGTAACTCCAGAAGCCGCTCCTCCAGCAAAAGCCGCCGGTATTTACAGCTCCAGGCAGCCGGTCGTGCGCCCGCCCCGCCGGGAGCGGAGGGACGGCGGTGCTCCACGGGCCGTATCTTTGTTCAGCCCCGCTCACGGGTCACCGGGCAGGGCTGCTGCTCTTCCCGGTGCGGCTTCACAAAAGCTTTCGGCACGGAGCGGGCCGGCGGATCGCCCCGGCCGTCCCGCTTTGTTTCCCCTCTTGCCCCAGGGGGGCCGGCGGGCACCGAGAGCCGGACCCGCGTCTCGCCGCGGCGACCGAGCGTCAACACCGGGCCGGGCCGGGCTACCGGTCGGCGCCACGACGCGGGCGGCGAGGAGAGGCGGGGAGGGGAGGGAAGGGGGGAAAACGCGGCCGGAGCCGGCAGCAAACTCCGCCCCAGCCCGGCGGAGCGGCGGGAGCGCCCCAGGCCGGCGGGCTCCGCGCGAAGGCGAAGGCCCCGGCCGAGGCGGGACTGAAACCCTTCCCGCCTGCCCTCCCCTCCCGGCCCACCAGCGCCCGGCCCCGGCCCGCGGCCCCGGGCACTACCCCTCGCCGTGCGGAAATTCCCAAGGGAGGCGGCCGGCGCCAACCGCCGGTGCTCACCTGGCGCCGCGACGTCCCCTGGCGCGGTCTCTGCCCCGCAGGGAGCGNGTCATCTAGCCGCGACGCAAGGCAACCCCATTGCCAAACCTTTTTTTTTAAAAAAAATTTATTTCAATAGTAGTAATAATTATTAGTATTTTAATAAAACTAGGTAACAGGCACACTGGACGAAGCTCTGTGACCACAAGAGTGTGTGACGGGGCAGCGTGGGTCCGGCCCTGTAGGGGGAGGAAGCTGGGGGGCCCGGAGGTGCCGCGGGGTCAGCGGTGGTTGGTGCTGTTGGCGGCCTGTGGCCTCACGGAAACAGTGAAGTCTAATCCTTGTATATTTCCATAACCAGTTATTTTAAAAGTGATTTGCCGTGGTGTCGTACGTCCTAATTCCGGCAGACAGGAAAGCAGCTCAGTGCCGCAGCCGCTTCTGTGCGCTGG
The DNA here is from genome assembly GCA_013399195.1 of Dicrurus megarhynchus. Classification (NCBI taxonomy): domain Eukaryota; kingdom Metazoa; phylum Chordata; class Aves; order Passeriformes; family Dicruridae; genus Dicrurus; species Dicrurus megarhynchus. Next base: position 575,997 of record VXAD01005101.1, on the reverse strand, counting down.
CCCTGTTACATCTCCATCACAGCGCCGCCAGACTCTGCGTCTGCTGGAGGCTTCTCCACACAGGCTCAGAGGCAGCGGAGAGCTGGGAAGCGCCGTGGAGAGCCCTCAGCTGAACCCCCAGGGCAACACACCTGCCATAGCAACAAACGACAGGGAAGGGGAAGCAGCTCCCCCAAATACGCAGGCTTGGTTGAGTGTCTCCTTACGTTCAGAATGAAGTCACAGCCTGAATCGAGTAAAATGTGTGTCAGCGTCAGTCTGTCAAGATTTATGATACCTGATTAGTTGCCATGATTACTGAGAGAGTATTTAGGATCAGCTCAGAAGAACTTGAAGTAAGTAAGAGCAGGCTGTCGGAGAGAATGTAAGAAGAGTCACAGGAAGGAAGGAAAAGACCGTGTTCAGTGGAAGGCTGCAGGGAAATGTAATAAGAAATAAGACTACTCCCATAGTTTGGAAAACATAGACTTAGGAACGCAGAGTAAATGTTTAAGGTAAGTCTGACTTTAAAGTGATTAAGGTTAACAAATTCCCCAAATCTTCAGTGGGATTATATAAAAAAAGGAATAAGGTGTTAGGAAAATTGGGACTAAAGAAAGCCTTGTTATAAAGTAAACACAAGTGGTGTGTTTTGCCTACCCTAAGATCTTGAATGACCCTAGAACTAGACACTGAAGCAATTAGGAAGGGAGAACCACAGCAGCAAACCATCTGTGTGTTTGCCTAGCCAATCACAGGGGTAGGGTTTTGTTGCACGGACGGCATACCATACACAGCTACTGTATGTTACTCTTTGTTACTGTTGAATCTCTTAATTAAAATGGTTACTAAGTCACTTGGGGCTCACAGTTGCAGAGAGAGCTTGTCACTGTTTCTGTCACAAGTCGTGAAGATGGTACTGTCACCCACTCATGTTGCACAGAAGAGCCAGGCAAGCTGAAGAGAAATATCTGTGTGAGAGAGGAATGCAAAGAGAAACACTCATCACCTCTGATGTGCTGTCTGTACTTTCATTTGATCCTCTGATTGTCTGTTTCACATCCATCCCAGCACTGGCCTTTATGGCTACTCACACAACTTCAAGATCTCTGGTTATAGTCAAGTGGCTTTGGCCCTCTCTCACCCACCTTTTGAGATGGATGTGTTCTGTATGCTGTTTATGATGGGGGGGGGGCAAAATCTGGGACTGCCCTCCTGTCAGCTCTGGCAAATATGTCTTTAGTTTTCCTATGTGTACGTGAAGTTCCAGCCTGCAGAGGTTTCCAGTCCAATCAGGGCTGAAGGACAGTGCTGTCCAGCTGGATGTCTGCTCCCAGAACCAGTCTGTCAAGGATGAGTGGTCGGTCAGTTCTGCCAAAGGTGAGCATGAGATATAGCTCCTTTTGTGTGCCCTGTGCCTGCTGAAAGAGGGAGTGACGAGTTTAGGTTTTGTACAGGGGTATAAAAAAAGGGGGTCATGGACTCTAATTTTCTACTAATCTCAGCAAACCCTGTGATACAGGCACTTTCATAAATTTATTGAGCTACAGTCATTCATGCAACCATTACTATTTTTCTCAAAAATCAAGACAGGAGGATGATTTGACCTGAAGGGATAGCTGAAATATCATTGGGAATTGAGATAAGATGGCAGGAAAAGAAGTATTAGCTAGAGCTAATGGATATACAAATTGTTAAAATTTCTGGATTAGTGGATGAGTTGTCAGCACCAGCTAGTTTTGCTGAAAGGAGAATCTTATGTTCAAAATCTTAAGATCTGGGAACCAACCTTGTGATTTTTGACATTTGATAATTTTCTTCATGCTTTACGGTGGTAAAAACCGAATGTCTTTAGTCTGTTTTAATGTGTTCTAAAGTCTTCAGCTTCTTCAAGTGTTCTTCAAATGACTGATGGCAGAGGTTGTCCTTAGTCGAGGTGGACACCACACCAATAAATCCTTTGTAGATGGAGGATAGGACTAGTGCAGGCAGTTACTACGGCCTATTGTCTTTCTATGTAGTTATGAGTAGGGCTATTTCTTCATTTTCTGACTTGATCCAGAACGTTCTGCTGAAAGACTGTGAGTAAATCTCAGGCTGTAGAAGACACAACATTTTTAGTGGTACTCTGGAGGCCCTTTGTGTGTGCCCTGTGTTTTGTTTGGGAGATTTACTCTGCCTACATTTTCAGAGTTTCCCAGTATCTGTGAGAACTGGAGACTTTCCTGAAGCAGAGCCTCTTGCTGGCTCATGTTTCTCTTGGGATGGCAGCATGGTGTGGAAGCACAAGCAAAGCTGTATTCATGGTGCAGCTCTGAGTATAATCAGAAGCCAGATGTGCCAGAGAAAAAGTGGAACACACGCAGGGAGAACAGTGTGAGTGAGGGTATGGTCATTTGGAGAGGGGAGCAACAGGGAGTGTGATACTAGAAGTAAGAGTGGTATTAGGGTGAGGCCTCGAGAGAGGGAGATGATGGCAGAACTGACTGAGAGATTTTGATCACAATATGGTAGAGCAAAGGAGGGGATGCTTGATGAAAGCAGGGATGAGTCAGCATGGGACTCCTGGAGGGCAAAATGGTAGTTATCCATGAGAGCAGAAATTAGAATTGGCATAGAGCACAGAGGGGAAGATGGAGACAACTGCTTACTTGTGCTGTGAATTTAAATTCTTAACTTGGAAGTGTTCTGTGCCATCCTACACCATTTGCCATTTACACAACATTGCAATGAAGGCACAGGTAAGGGACTTTATTATTATTACTTTTTTCAATGTAATGAGCCTGACATGGTATTTCTGGAGTCTTGAAGCTGCCAGTACTACATTCTGTCTCTGGAAGACAGGAGGTGAAAAAACTTTAGCATAGTGGATGGTTTTTCCTACTGTGACACTATTGGGACCGATCAATTAAGCCACTGAAACATGCTATGCCCAGGGAACAGAAGAACTGTTGATGATATAATACTTCTGCTGTCTGATTTCAGATGCTCATTTAAGTAATAAATGATTCATCTGTTGGGCTCTTGGATTTTGAGCTTTGAAAGAATGTAGATATATGCAAATGGCATAAAAAAGGTGGACTCTGAGAGTTTATTCAGAGCTCATTCACCCTCTCTGCCCCATGCAGGGTCAGTCATGTATATGATGCTCCTTCACTCAGTCTATTCTTCAAGATCTCTGGTAGTGGACTCTCCTTCCAAAGCCTCCTTCCTCAAACAAGCCATTTCTCTGGTTTAAAATTTATACTTTTGAAAAGCTGTTCTGATTCATAGCTGTGATCCTTCTGACTGCGTCAGAAGCCCATTCATTTATCCCTGTCCACCATAAGTGCTGGTATCAGATTGTCCCCTTTCTCTTTGAAACAGATTTTTACTTGCTTTTCCCATTTTTAATTCCTTTTCAATTGCTCTCTTAGGTTAAACAACATTGAAAGGCCTCCTAAAATCAAATATATGGTAAGTCCTTTGTCTGCCCTATCCAAGGGGCTTGATATTTTTCTATAAAAGGAAATGAGACTGCTTTGGCAGCAGCTGTTCTCAAGAAATTAGTGTTGGATGTTATCTTCTTCCTAACTTTGAAGTAATTAAAAATTGTTAGCTTGATAATTTTTTCACAGTTTTTTTGGGGGCTCTCTCTCCCCCTCTTTCCAGCAGTAAATTTTTATTATTGTTTTAATTTGAAATTCAGCTTTGTCTTGTGTTATTTTTTTGCATAATAATATATATTATGCAAAAAAAAAAATTAACTGAAAAGAAACTAAGTGGATTAGTTCATTGTTCCAATAATGTGGTGTTCTGAAGTCTTTCTTTGGTACTGGCATTCTCATTTCTTTTTAGGGAATTTTTAATTTTGAAATTCTTATATATATATATATATATATATATATATGTATCCAAGTAAGTAGGTTGTATGTTTTCTTTGTCAAGATGCCTTGAATATTTGGCTGCACAGAGAACATTATTTCAGTGATAGAGCTTTTCATTTTTTTCTTGTTTTAAAAATTGTTTGATTGAAGGAACTGTTTTTTTATTTGCATGCAGTATGTCTTTGCTTGCAAGTTTCATTGTTTAGAAATACAGCATGATAGTCTATAAATAAAAGTAAGTGGGATGAGTTAACACACGCTAGTGAGGAATTTCTATTTTAGCCAGGCTAAAAGGTTAGTGAGGCTTCTATTTTAGCCAAAGGGAATGTAAAAGTTTGGTCTAACACCTAAAAAAAATCTTTTTGAGAGTATAGTCAGTCACAGTATAGACAACTGTTCTGTTTTCTTTTTTCTTCTTCTTCTTTATTTTTTTTCTTGTATTTGTTTTAATAAATTCACAGAATCACAGAATACTCTGGTTTGGAAGAGACCCACAAGGATGATCAAAGTCCAACTCCTGACCCTACACAGGACAAACCCAAGAATCACAAATGCTAACAGCCATATTGGAAACAAAGTTATCAAGCCTCTGCTTTGGATTTTTCATTGGTTGGTTGTTTGATTGGGGCTTTTTTTTTGGTCTTCTAATTTATTCAAAGGTACTAGTCAGCTGCTACTGGTTCCACTATTCACATTTGAACTGGCCATGTTTGCCATTTAGTAAAGTATGTACAGTTGTCCCTGTTGGCCTGATCTTTGTCAAAACCGAGTTTCAAAAGATGGAGGGGATCAGATCAGATAAAATTTGACAGCACACATTTCAGATTCACAGTATTTCCATATCCGCTATCCACACGTCAGTTCCTGGGAGTTTCCTGTTCAACTAAAGTATGTTCTAGTTCTGAAGCTGAAGATCTTGGACAAACCCTAGGATATCAGACTTTCTCAGTTCTTTGTGGGTAGCAGCAACCCTTTTGTATAGGATCGATCACAGGAATTTTGTAATGGTCTTGGCTGGAAATTTTCTCTTGTTGTGCCAGGTTCTTGGTCACACTTTGACTGTGCTCCATGGAGATGGACTGGAATTCTCTGGAATACATCCCACTGTAGAAATGAAAGATGCTATAAACAGCAATATTGAATATTTGGAAGAAGAAAAGGCTTCCTCTGTTTAGGGCTATGAGGGAACAGAATGTGAGATAATTAGCCATAATTTATAATACATAGCCATATTGTTTTCTTGGCAAGAAGTGGGATGGGTGTTACCCTTCATGGAGATGCCATTCTTTAATTATTCCAAGAGTTCCCAAGAGCACTTTGCAAATATCCTAGTACTGTGCTGTGATGAACCACATTTATTCGCGGTCTTAAGACAAAAAATCCTCGGAGCTTTTAACACCAGTATGTACATACCTCGCAATTTGGTCTACCAAAAATCCAACAGTGCACTCCTTAGCAAAAATAGCCACCATTCTTTCCTTGTTCCAAATTATTAGTCCTAATTTGTGGGATGATGACCTGTCTAACCAATTTAGTCCATTGAATTTAAGCTGAACCATACTATGTAATGTTTCTCTTCACCACCCTGAACAGGCTTACTGGTTTCACTCAAACTTTGTGTAACAACAGGTTGAGATAAATATTGTTTGAAGTGTTGGGTGTAAGTACCACCCTTCATCTTAGAAGAACTATAGGAGATAGCTAAATAAAAGCAAAGTTAAAGGCTCCCATTGGCTTGAACTCATTGGATGGAAAGGTTTTGCTGTGGGACTCTGTGTGACAGAGCTGGAGGAGGATGAGAGGGGATGAAGTTAACTGGTTGTCATGGTTTAACCCCAGCCAGCAGCCAAGCCCCCAGCAGCTGGACTCTGCCATCTGGACAGATGGAGGAACTGCTCTTTATTGTGTGCCAGCACTTGCGGACATCAACAAACTTAGCAAAGAGTGTTCCTTCCCTATCTTTTTTTCTTAGTTTTGTTTACCTCAAGGGATGAAAACATCTCATCTATCAAGAGTTCATGCAATCTGAACCATGCTGGAGAACATTATAATACTGCAATCTAATAGTCTTGTTTCATGTGAATCAATGTTTTTGTACTCACATGAATATCTAGAAGATTTTTATTTTTTTAACAGATGCAAAATGTCCATTAGTTGATTTTTTTACATGAGAGATATGGACAGATTGATTTTTCTGAAATTCCTTATTTAACCTTGAGAGGTTAAGAGCAATCTTTGGCCTTTGCTGGTTCTACTATAGAAGAACTACTTATATTTAATTTAAAATGCTGAATCTTTATCACAAATTTGCTTTCTCTAAAGTATTGATTAACTACTACAGTTCAAAGGTGCTTTGAAATCTTCCTTAGTTGTCCAGCATGTTCAATCCTGCAGTGTCCTTTGCCCTTTCTTGAGATTTTGAATACACCAGACTTCTCAAAATTTCCTGCACTTGCCACTCTTCATGTTGAGGAAATCTGTATCCATAACATTGTGGTTTAGCAATGGCAGTAGCAGGATGAACAGGAGTCTCTGAAACCCAACCTACCTTGCCATCAAGTTGTGGTGCAAGAGAAGTTAAAGAACGTGATGCAGAACAGCGTCTCCAGAAAATGTCTGTCTTTTTATACCAAGGGACATTACCTTCCCCTCCTGCCTAATCTTTCCCTCTCCCAAAGGTTTCCATTTTTGCAAAAAACCCCAACCACACACAATACAAATAAATCCCGAACTGATGGTTCTTTACAATAATCTGCCATGCAGTTTGAAACATTGTTTCTGCTCTCTGTTGTGACGTGGTAACCATCAGCAAAATGGAAAAGCAGATAACCAGAGATATTAATACCCTCTTTGATTGCTCCACATGAGTCAGTCAAGCTTGTCTGGAAGTACCCAGAGAGGGCAGAATACAATCCGTGTTCACTTTTGGTAATGTTTTGGTGAGGTGGTGATAAGAAAAAATGATTTTACTTAATTGTTTTGATTTTGAGATAGTTAATTTCATCTTATCAGAGTCAGCCAAGCCTGTTGATTCCCTGTGATGGTTGCATGGCTCTTCTTCACAGACGGCAGAAAACAGAAATGTAATTAAGTGTCTCAGAGGTGGAAAAAAGAGTTGCTCTGAAGAAGCAGCTCTCAGGGGCTGGACAGCTTCTTGGAGGACTTCCTTCTATTAACTACTTTTTGTAGTTTTTTTTGAGTTGTGTACGTTTCTTTAAATGCTTTCAGAAAATGTCACGTCTTGAGCACAACAGGCAATAATCCAAGTGACTAAAATAAGAACAAAACTTGGCCATAACTTTAAAAATAATAATTTTAGGCTTCAGAATATTTGCTGTATAGCTCACATGAATTACATCAATTGCCAACAGCACCACCATCAGCTTTTCCAAACAGTCATTTAGTTTTGTATTATTATCAAATACTTTATCTTGATAGCATAATTAGTGATTTACTGCACCCAAACTGGGCTATGTTATTACAGTCCCTAGACAGTAATCCCCGGCTGATCACCCAGTAGAGTCAGCCGAGAGGTTGCTAGCTAATGGTCCAATACAAACTGAAGTGCTGTTTGCTATCTAATAAACACATTTGTTCACAGCACACTCGCTAATAAGGGCGCCGCTAAAAAGAACATCCCTTAATCACATATAATACCACTGGAGTATTTTTAGTGCATACTAAACAATCTTTTTACCCAAAAGAAGAACTAAGCATCCACTCTACTGAAAGTACACCCCACTTAATACGCTCTGAGAACAGTGTGTTCAAAATTGTGTTGAAATTAATTACTTCTGACATTTTCCCCAAAATAACACTTTAACAAGCCTCTGCTTGTCTGCAGCTGCTCAGGATGGCATTATGGAAGAAGGCAGCTAGGTGGAGGACTTGTTAATGTTATAGTGCTCACATTCATGCAGCCACCATCGAGGCTGGACTAGAGGAGGTGTTAGCTTCATGCTCTGAGAAGAGCAATTTTGTTGAATTGCGGAGATTACCCAAATGTTATAAAATTAAGGAGAAATATAATTATTTCCTAGGTCCATCTTCACATGCTTTGGGTTTGTTCTGGGCTGTTTTGATTTATTTTGTTCTATAGTTACATTAAAAATTATTCTTGTCACTTAAGCCAGGATTTTTTCCAGTGAAACTTTTTCCACCTGAAGTTTTCTTGTCCTTTGTATTTAAAATGCTGAAAGAAAAATTTAGCCAAAACTCTAAGCACTTTCACACTTGTAAATACTAGCTAAAAATAGGGAAGTAACCTTCCCAATAATAATTCTGTGACTTGAGCACCTTGTGATAGCCCCTCTGCTGCAGTCTTTGGTGCCAGAGCCATGTGGCACACTGCATGCTCTGGGGTCCCTCTCCCTGCTGCGCTCAGCTCTGCATTGCAGAACAGTGAGGCTGTCATGGTATGAACACATCACACAAGCAAGCCTCACAGGATACAGAGGTGGAAGACAAAGTTTGGAGTAGTCTGAAAGGAAAAGCCGTAATCTCTTCAACAGACCCAGCAGATAAAAAGAGGGATTGGGTTGTAATTATCATATAATGTCAGAAATCAGACGGGATCTGAGCCATCAAACCCAATTAGCCAGCTATTGAAGGAAAGAACATCTTAATTATGTTCTTCCCCCAACATCTTGCTGCTACCATGGACCTGTTTAGGTGGAGTGCCTGCAGGTAACTGCTCTCGTTGCCCACAACTCCTTAGTTAGATGTTGTCCTTCGTGGTCTGTGTTTTCTTTTTACACTGAATATATCCTTGTGATATGCCCACATAGGATGGTTATGTATCCATTTGTTTATCAGATAGAATTCACAGAATCACAGAGTCCTTGTGGTTGGGAGGGACCTCTAAAGGTCATCTGGTCCAACCTCACCTTGCTCAGGAAGGGTCACTTAAAGCCAGTATCCCAAGACCATGCCTAGATGGCTTTCAGATGTTCCAAAGATGGAATGGCCAGCCTCACTGGGGAACCTGTGCCCTGATATTCAGAAGGAACCAGTTGTGTTTCAGGTTGTGTCCACTGCAATGGATGCTCTCTCTGGGTACCCTAGAAAAGAACCTGGCTCCGTCCTCTTTATACCTTCCCTTCAGGTGTTTGTACACACTGATGAGATCCCCTGAGCCTCCTCTTCTCCAGTCTGGACAGTCCCAGATCCCTTGGCCTTGCCTCATATATGAGGTGCTCCAGTCCTTTCATCATCTGAATAGACTCCCTCAAATATCTCAATAACAGTCTTGTAGTGGGGAGCCCAGAACTGGACACAGCACTCCAAGTGTAGCCTCCCCAGTGCTGAGCTGAGGTGAAGGATCACCTTCCTCAACTTGCTGGCAATACATTGCCTAACACTTGCCTTCTTTGCAGTAAGGCCACTTTGCTGGCTCATGTTCAACTGGGTGTCCATGAGGACCTTCACAGTGTTTTCTACCAAGCTGCTTTTGAGCAAGTGTGCAAAAAAAAAAAGGAAAAAAAATGCTATCAAATAAAAGAGTAGTTCTATAAATTTCCAAATTTACAAAAGAGCTAAGTAGATCCTATTAATACCATCTTCCCAGGTTAGTGAAAAGGAAGAGTTATAAAGTGTGAATAAAATAGCCTGGTTTCTGCTGATGGTGCATGTTATGTATTTTGTAGCTATTAATAACACTGAACTATTAAGGGGAGTCAGTAATGACCTGCTCAATTCAGCATTAAATTTGTGACTGAGTCTATACCTGATCTGTGACAAACTTAGTGTTTTCAAGTATTGGGGTACACTGCCCAATAACATTCTAAGTACATAGTCTAAGGGTATTTATTTTTGCCTACCAACTTCTTTCCAGCTGTCCTAAAGTCTATAATACAAGTGGTAAAGAGACTTCAAATAAAATTTTGTACCTTTTTAGCAAAACTGAGATCCAGCACTGAGACTGCACCTCTCCAGCAGAGAGGCTTCATGTTCAGTCAACCCCTCCAGAATGTTGAGTATGTTGAATGTCCTCTAGCCCTGCAAACTCTGTTTCCTTGATGCCATTTTCCCTATCACAGCATCAAAATATTAGCTCATGTGGGAGATTGGTGTTGTGATGGTCTGGAGAGCACTGCTGCCCATGACAGCAATTATTCTGCTTCCCCTGCTTGCTGATCATCTTTCCAAAACACTTCCAGAATAGGTGGGGAACCATTCTAAGGTTGAGATGAAATTACCAGATGGCAGCTGCTTCTTTTTTTTTTTTGTGGTGGGAGTGATGGACAGCCTTCTTGTGCCACTGCTCAAAGCCATGCAGCAATCTCTCTGGAGAGGCTGTTCCTGAGGTGGCCCTGGAGCAAGCTGGATCCCTGGACTTGCATGAGGCAAGCTTGTGCATGCTCTCCATCCCTTTCTTCCCCCCAGCTCCTGGGAACACTTCCTGTGACAGTAGTTTGTGGGGATATCTGTGCTAGTTTTTGTAATGCAGTTCTCTACGTTTTAGAGGAAAAATGTGGATTCTCATACGATTCTGAACTGACTGATAATTCTTGAAAATTTTAAATGGAAACAAAACCTGCATATGCTACCTCCAGTTGTCCATATTTTCTCAAACTTCAGTTACCTGGGTAATTGTGGGAAACGATGCAAAGTCCTTTTTGAATAGGACCTCTTCCCCAAATGAGCATCAGGATGAGCAGTTGGCAAACCCCATCAGAGAACCTTCCTAGGGGAGCTCCTATAAAGCAGGCAGCTAGCAGCTGTTGAACGCCTGCAGCCTCACAACCAGCCGCATGGTGGAGCTACATTTGAGGAGACGGAGGTCAAAGCATCCCAGGAGATGCTCCTTCTGGCTTTGGGAGGAGAGGTGCTGCCTCCCAGAGCGCTGGCAGGTTTCCTGCTTGTTGTCTTCAAATGATCAGTAGGCTTTCAAATAGAGAGCAAACGCACAGAGAAAAAGCAGTTGTCAACAGGGAAGAGGTTTAGCAAGTTCTTCAGCAAAGCTAAATAGCGAGATTGAGGGCCAGTGAGCACAGGACCCTGGCTACACACCTGCCTGCTGCAATGAAAACATAAGATTAGGGGAAAAGTTCAATTTTCTAGATGTTGAATATTGTGACTAATTTCCACCAAAAAACCATGTTTCATCAGGATGTAAAACACAGCTTATGACTCGGAATAAGGCTGCAATTGTTTCTGTGGACATTGCTAGCTGTGAATGAGAGGTTTAACTGAGCAGTAGCATCCTGCATTTCCA